>WBMW01002250.1:525922-672682 GCA_013396635.1 Penelope pileata
TTGCCAAATAAAAGTCCAGATCAAAATTGATGTGGACATGTCATTTACCCACCATTTCTGAATGGGGCTATGAAGCTACCAAACTCATAGTTGCTTTCAACTTGTGTGAAAGTACAAGAGTAGGTACTAGAAATGATGACAGAAAAGTTCCCAAAGCAGTTGTTTGGTGGGGTAGAACCAAAGAAAGTCTTCCCATAGCAACAAGGGGGTTATCAGAGGACTTTGTTTCTCTGCAGTCATAAATCTGGGTGATGAGCACCTAAACTCAAGAGGAGGAGAACGGAGACGGAATGTAGTTTCCAACAAGTGTATGAGGAAATGTTCTATGTAACTATTGTTGTGTTTGCTATTTATAGAAGCAGAAAGCCTCCCCAGGCAATAATCTGGAGGAAATTTTATCCCCAGGAAACTGAGATAACCTTTCTCACCTACGGATCCCACTGATCTTGTCCTGCTGCCACTGTCATCTAAAATTTTCTTACCAGTTGATGGCAGCTAATTTCTTTTACAAGTCTCGTCCCTGCTGAACAGAAAGTATTAAATATTATACAAAAAAGCACTACTTATATTTTTTGAAAACCCAGCGCATGTTACACCTGCAGTGTGGGAATTCTGCTAACATGATCACATATTTAAGTAACATCCCAGCTCGTGCTGCAATTAGCAGAGTCACACATGAGCAGTTCTGGTGTTTTACATGGACTGCCTCCTTTCAGTATTGCTGCTATATCACGGCACTCTGGAAACATGAACAGTGAAGCTGCTCAGGGAACTCTGCTGCAATGATCTAGTATTCTGAAAGTAATGGGAGCAACTGGCAGTGATGGAACTGAAAGAATGTTCTTACCTTGCAAACTGGCTTACTTTGATTAATCAAGGCACAAGAGCTACCAGAGTGCCTGTTGCACTGAACTGATAAAAGGATCATTGGCTAGGCCATGTGCTTCTCTTGTGAAGGTGAACACAGCAAAGACTATTTGCTGAGTTTCTGAGGACAAATTTCTTTTTTTATTTTAATCTTCTGCCTCTGAGAGAAGAAGTACCACTTGGAAGGCTAAAGATTTTTTCCTCATTTATCTTAGTACAATTGGTTAAAGTTACATGGTTAACAAATTGCACCACAAAATGCCTTTTATTTTCAATACTTCTTTGAGCAGATGATGTTCAAGTCATCCTGGGAGATGGAGAAGCCTGAACTTCTGACTTCTGCCCAATGTGAATTTTCCTTTATGTCATGAACACCAGTGCCAAGCTCTTTTTTTCACTGCATAGACTGGAGAATGGCACCCAAGGGCTGCTCACAGAGGCTAGGATGAGGCTGATGAAGCAAATCTGTTTATAGTCTACCTTTGAAGTTGGTGGCACTTGAGTGGGTGACTCAGAGAAGCCACAGCTGAATTTAGGTGTTCTCACTTGCTTTCTGGAAGGCTACAGACAAACTGGTCTAACTCACGTTGAGAGCATATCTTTCAGTGATTGCACCCAAGCTGCCTTTGTCTTTAAATACGCTCACTATTTTAGTCCATGGCACCGCACTTGCACGCTTTGCCAGATAGATATGTTCTGTCTGTCCTTTTCCTTCAATGGTGCATCACAAACATTAGCTTAGACAGTAAATCTGTGCAAGGGTTAGCCATGGTTGATTTTTTTTTTTCATCGTCTGTCAAAGTCTATGAAAGATCACTGATCTGGAAAAGTGCCATAACGTTATTCTGACCAACAAAGGACAGAGAGGCAGGCTGAGGGGGAAACTTGCAGGATGCCCAGCAGGCAACAGACAACATTTTCAATCCACAAAATACTTAAAATAGTTTGAGGAATCAGGACCCAAAATTCTGCAAATTGTCATAATTACTACAGCTGGAATTAAGGGTGAACAAGTGCACAGGTACCATTGCACACACTAGGATTTTCTATGTATTAATCACTTAAATATTTAATTCCTGTAAGTCTGATTTCCTTATGGAGAATGGGAAGATTCTGAAGTGCTTGCGGTATAGAAGCCAGAGAGGTCATCAAGTGCACAAGGGCAGGAACACGGCATAAGTAGGAGATGGTGTGCTGGCTGCATTTGTAATGATTGTCTCTCATTGTACCTGATACACTACTGAATGGTACATGCTTTATTTGGCTGTTTTTTCTTTTCTTTTCTTTTTTTTTCCTAGCAGTCCTTTTAAAGTGAGCATTCTGTAGACCTTTGGAAATATTCTGTCATTGAGTACATCTGAGCAGATGTATCACAGCCCCTCAGTGAGTCCTGGATGACACAGGAGTATTCTGTTAACAGGAGGCACGTTCTGCTGACAGCGATGTGTCCTCCCATATGTACCCAGGCGGGAGACTGATAGACCCCAGGGTTGTGTTAATGGTGTTGAACTGCTTCTGCATTTTCCACTCACAACGTTGTTGTATGCCTGGTTTCTGGCTGCAGTTTTTGAGCTCAGCTGCTCAGGATTTACAGCTGGTCAAAAGTTCGCCCCCAGTTCTTGGCAGGCCTGTTTTGACTAAGAATGGCTTTTCTTTTGGCTGGAAGATGTACAAACGGATGAACAGAGCTTGCTCGGAAAGATGGGTTGTTTCTAGGACATCTTGCTTTGGGGAGAGAGCACCACAGGACTTTAGAAATGGAGAAACAAGATACCAGGCTTGTCTCTGAAGACTGGGCCAGTCAAAGCCAGCGTTTTTAGTGTCAGGAAGGGCAGTGCAGTGACAAAAGTGAAGGAGGCTCCGGCCAGAACCACTTTGTCTTCTCCTCCTCCCAGTTCATGCTTTGTGCCTGCTGGCATTTGCTCCATTTCTTTCTCCACCTGCCACCTTGCTGACAGAGCTTCTCCAGCTTTGCAACACAACATCAGATGATGTTTACTTCATTAAGAGAAGTTTCTGATAAGCAGCAACCATCCAGGTGCTCAGAAGCATAGCCTGTTCTGTCATGAGCAGCACAAAATTTCTCCTTGCCCCATGCAGGTGCCAAAGTATAACTTGTGAGGCCAAACTCCTCCATTCATCCTTGTGGGACAGCACCCACAGAACAATGTGCCCAAATTGAGCTTTTGCAACACATTCTGGAGCACAAATCTGTGACTCGTGAGCATTTCTGATGACCTTGTCTAGGAACCACTCTGTGCATTGCTGGAGAAGTAGCAATTCCTGCTGATACCTTCAGACACTGTAGATGGGTGACAAATGGGCAAAGCAATCCTTTCTGTTGTCCACTTCCCATCATGAAGGAGGAAATACCAGCTGCCTGTAACTGTGGGCAGAGTTGCAGCTTTCCCTAGAGTGGATCCCATGCTTGCGTTTTTGACACAAAGGGAGAAAGAAAATGGAAGCATGATAGAAATTGGCATTGAAAGTAGTAATAAAAGAAAGTTGACTGACTTCTGATTTTTGCTGATGTGGACCTGTAGCCGTCCATAATAATTTCAAGTTGATGACTTAGAGTTGAGCACAGAAAAAACAGCCATAGGTAGGTGGCCTCCCTCTCATCTTAACTTTACCTAAATCAAACCTAAATTACATCGTCTTTGTGGGAGCCCCAACATTGAATTTTCAGTGCTCAGCAGATCAGTGAATTTCTCAGAAGTCTACAGTACAGGGGCTGAGCATTCACTGCAATGTCTGTCTATTCTTTTGGCTTCTAAATTTTTCCTCTGTAGGAGACCGAAATTTCCATTTCATGCTTTTTATGTTCTTTTTTGTTTGTTTGTTTGTTTTTTTTTTCCTCTCTGGTATAGGCACAGAAGAAATGTGCAGCCAGAGCCAACGGTGCTGGCATGGAAAGCAAAGTTGGGGAATTCCAGATATTCAAAAATAAAAGTGTGCTAGTAACATGCAGAAGCAACCAGACTGAAATGCAGTCACTGGGAAGCTGACCCTAAGGGGGAAACTCAGGAAAGCGTGAGCATGAAGAGGCTGCATTAGGCTCTTGTGGGACGCGGGGTGTGAGAAAGCTCCCCAAGATGCCTGTCTGCCAGGTCCTCTGATGCTGGTGAGCATCTCGATGTGAACTGAGAGTGCACAGTGCAGGAAGAGACACTGAGCCGTGGGGGTGCTCAGTGATACCATGTGTTGCAGACCAGCATAACTTTGTGGGATTCATACAGATTTATTGAGGAGCAGCTAGAAAAACTGCTGCTGAAAACATGCTGCGACAGGTGCATGTTTAAAAGAAAGCAATTAAGCAAAGCAGCAACTGTAGCACAATCCTATATGTATCTGCTCATACGTAGATAATGGCATTAGTAACTCTAGATGTCTTTTGGAAAATAATGCTCCTTTTATATTTTATTAACTAATAATTTTCTGACAACTGAGTCATCAAATAACAATAATAGTAAGGTATTTTTAACAGTGAATATTTTCAGTGGTGTCTGACAAATACCTACTTGCTTTCCTTGGAAGATAAGCAAGGGGTGTAGAAGAAAGAAGCACAGACATCTGTCATTCTAGAAGTATTTGAAAGCAAGGGGAAGAATAGGAGAAGGAGAGATAAAATGGAAGACAGTTATAAATTAGGATATTTCATTAGTATTAGCTGCAAATATTCTCTCTATATATTCTATTTCCTGTTTTTATTCTTAATGACGTAGAGAAATCAAATTAATGGTTAATTCTTAAAACTTACTGTACTATTAAACACAAAGCAGAGTCACCATTATTATCAGTTAATAGGCACCTCAGTAAAACTCAGTGAAGTCTAGCGGCAGACTGAAATGATAAGAAGTGACATATCTAAATATTAATTTTGGCTTAAGCTTCAGTTTGCCTTCTGTTATTGTGCATTTTTAATCTCTGTGCTCATACCTAGCTTACACAGAAAACCTGTTGCCCTCATTGTTTCTGAAGAGTTGTTCAAGTCACATTCCTAATTCAAGTCCAGGTTTGGTCATTCATTCACATTGTCAAATGCTGATCTTTAATAAAGACTTTTTTTTTTTTTTTAATGGCTCTCTTAGTATTTTTATACATGCTTTGAAATATTCTAAATACCATTATCCTTAGCTTCTAAATGCATAATTCTTTGGTACACTACTAAAACAAAGTACTCAAACCATGAGACAAGAAGCAGCTCAGTTCCTATTCACAGCCCTGCGGTGACTGACTGACAGCAGCTCTTCTGGTCCACTTTGCAGAACAGAATGGCATCTCAGGCAGCCTGGTGCTGCCTTTGGTGAAGCTGGCAAAGACCTGCCATGCATGAAAGAGCATGAATAAGGACTTTGGCTATTAGGGTTTCTGCCCCCTGAGCAAAAAGGAAAGTTTGAAGTTTGATTTGTTTGTCTGTTTTCCTTTCCAAAGCAGATTTTGATCTTCAGATGGAAAGTACTTTACAAATACAAAATATGATGACACACTTCCCAAGTAAGCAAGGAAATAAGCTTAGCAATGATAGTCTCACCCATTAGTCTAGTCACCCATGAGTCATAACAGAAGACAGCTTTTGTCCTGCAAAACTGCAGAATTAAGGTAGGGGAGATAGGACAGGTGTAGCAAAAAGTTAGTTACCAGGAAGCATGAGGTTGTAGTGGTCAACTTGAAAAGCACCTGTCTTGCCACGCTGGTTATCTCGTCACAGTGTAAGTTGCTGCTGGCAGTGCAGAAAAGACAATTTTGAGATTGGATGAGGGAAAAAGTTAAAATTTAGCTTGGTGGATGTTGTCAGGGATCTGCTTTCCTTGAATTTATAGTGGCATTAGCAAAAACCCAGCCAGCAACCAACAGTGCCACAGTCCACGCAGATGTTGAAGGAGTGGTATCCTGCACTCTGCCACCAAATCCTGCAGCTGACAGAAACCCAATGTCTTCTGTACCAAGATGACTATTTTGTACTAGAAGGGATACTTCCACTGATGCTGTGAACGGCTGCCTCCTAAGAAGCTGACTGTGCTTTTCCTAATCTCTTTCCTTGATGAGCTGCCTGGAGAAGCAGAGCAACAGCAGAGTCAGCATAAAGACTCACTTACCTCTTTTACATTCCTCGTTGCAATATTTACTAATAAATTAGTACAACCAAGTTTTGTGTGTATGAGCAGTTACAGTGAAAGCTTTATGTAGCTGCCAGCCCACAAGAGGAATGACCTGATCAACTCTGTTCTTTAACAGGAGTTTATAACTTCTGCATTTCCTTGCCACCTCCAGTTGTAGGAGATTGGTAAAATTAAGCAAACCTGCAGGTCTCCTAAAAGTATATAGGGAACTTAAATTATTCAGTCTCTCTCTCTCTCACTCTGAAAGGGCCACTCAGTAATTTATATAAATTCACTGAGACCATTTCCACGGACCAATTTTCTCTAGGTTCAAGATGTATAAAGATTATTAAAGCTCCATACTGTGTAAAACCAAAGAGAACTGAAGGAAATGTTATTCTATAAAAGATTTTAATAAGAGCTGTGATCATTTTGTTATTTAGCTTGCTGTTGTGCCTGCAGGCCTGCCTAAACCCATATTGTACAGACATGCTATACAGAAGCATTCCAGGTGCAGCTTGCAGCCTTGACTGGTACAGGATGAAACAATTTAGTGAACATCATTGACGTAGTGGGGAAAACAGTAGCAAGAAAGGTCTCTTATTACAGCCTGTGCTGTGTTGTAGTCTGTCTACCAAATTGTGTAATGTTCTTGTAAGAAATGTTTTCTTTAGCATTTGTGGAAAACTGTGTATCTTCAATTTTCCCTTCTTTTAGAAGTTATTCCTTCTAAAGAGTGGAAGAGTTATTGGAGTTATTATGGAAGTTATTCCTTCTAAAGAGGAGGCACAAGGAAGGGGTGGCTGTTGCTTCCCACCAAGTAAAGGGGAGAAGCAGTAAGGTGGGGGGGAAGAAGAGGTGGGAGAAAGGCAGCAAGGACCCGGAGCTCAGGCAGGGTGGGAGCCCCAGTCCTCAGTTGTGGCCAAAACCCTTCTGGGGGCCAGGCAGAGGCTGCCATGGCTCTGAAAGTCAGCGAGTTTGGTGAAATCAAACCAAAGTACAGACTCGTCCTGCAAGGATACAGTGAGCAAGGCCTTCATACAGCTGAGCAACTGAGGCAGGAGGAGAATTTTCAGATCTGATGGATTTAAAATTATTGGGGGAATTTAGATGATCTGCCATTTTTGCATTTTCAATTAATTTTGTAGCATTCAAGTGACAGTCAGTGACTGACTAATGCTTCGTACAAAAGACGTTTTTGTCAGAAATATTTTCTTGGAAATAAAAAATGTGATGGTGTTAGATGTATTTTGAGACATTCGGCAGAGAATCTGTGAAAAAACATAGAGCGGCACATTTGGCATCAGAACCACAGAGAAACACAGTGGTGCCCAACATGGCTTGTCTTCTCCTCATTGGATTTCCAGCTTCCATGGCTTGTTCATCTCAACGCTGGAAAACTGTAGGTCCTCTTCCTAAATGGCAGCAATAGAAAAAACACTGGGACCTGGACATCTTTGCTCTGTTTGAAACCCCTCTTCACCCCCTGGGAGCAGCATTCCTCGTATTTGCTGTGTGAAGAATCAATAGCTTAAAATAGAAATGGAGGAAAGGAAGAGAGGAAGGAAGGAATCCTTTGAGACCAGCCAGTTTACCAAAAATTTCCAAAAGCCTAGGTTAATTTTAAAACCTTTACTTTCCAGGTGACAATGTCACAGGAGTCCTTGCTGAATAAATAAATGTGTTTTTATATTTTTATAACTATCTTAACACGTTTGTTCATCTTTTCTTCTCTCCTAGTGGAGTTTTTATACTGTGATTTGGCTTCCATGAAGTCTATTCGGCAATTTGTGCAGAAGTTTAGAGCAAAGAATTGTCCACTCCATGTGCTGGTGAATAATGGTGAGTTCCATTTTCTCTTTACCTATCTGCATGGGAGATGTGACAAACGGGGCTCTCGCCTATCGCGTCATGTTTCAGATCAATTACTTGAACCAGACAGCAGTTAAAGCATGGCTGTGTTAACAAGGATGCCCCTTGAGGAGTAAATTGCAATTTATGAGAGAGCATCAGCTGAGCCGGTTGAACACTTGGGTGCCACCCCTCCTTGTGATGTTATCACAAGCCTTGCTGCTTACTGTGTTTCTTAGCTTTCCAGCACTGAAACTCATGCAGCAGCAGCAGAATCTGAACATCCCTTAAAATAAAGCAAAGCAAAGCAAAGGAAAATTGTACTTCATGGCTGTCGAAAACCAGCCCTTTCCCCTTTGTTTACCTTCTCTCCCTTTATGGTTCCCCTGTATGAACACATGCATTTACTATGGCTGTGCGGTGAGGTGGACTGGGGGGGTCAATCGATTTAAAATATAATCTAGTGAATTATCCAGGGATCTCCGAGCAGTCACTGCTTAGATCAAGCTGCTGCTGGAAGGTTGTCCATCAAGCTGCATCCTCAGTGATCACAGAACAAATTAAAAGGATGACATTTATCTTGCATTCATACAATTATCAAATGAATCTCATTACTCTTATGGATTAAAACTCTGTTATGCACATACTTGCCATCTAATTATGCTTTACAGCCACAGTATTTTTTGGAAACTAGCCCATACAATAATTTTCCTCCAAAGCCCTGTATGCTCTGTGTGCACTTTCCTAAAGGGAAATTGTCTCCTGTGTGTTTAACTAGGGGGAAAAGCCTGCCAGCAACAATTCAGGCTTCTTTTAGAAGCTTTCTGCTGTTATATGCTGCTGCTCTTGTTTTCCCAATTATTTGCATGTGTTTTTATTAAGGCATCCCAAAGAACACTTTCTTTTTTCCTGTGCACCCTTCAGTCCTGGTGAGGGCAAACGTGCTGCAAATAAATTATTTTGTTACATTTGCAGATGCGTTGTAGAGCTCTCAGTAAGGCAAATATTGCAATAGAAATTCAAGAGTATTTTATTTCCCGATTGATATGAAACATTCATGAAATGTTCAAGGAAGTGCTGATTTTTATTTCATTAATCAAAAAAGCCTACTATTTTTGTTTTAATTGTGAAGTACTTAAAGGTAGTGGAAATTTAATCTCGGCTACAAAATCTCCCCAGTTGTACATGCCTTTTTTTAAAGATGCACAGTGCAAATTTTTACACAAATGAGAACAAATATTCATTTTGAACACGTAGCATTTTCTGGAACAAAAGTTTTTGAGATCTTTGAGGGCAGCCCCTGCCCTCCACTAGTTTCCTGCAAGAGCAAACTTAGGGCTGTGTGGTGGGGACTGGGGACAGCCTGGGGGAGAAACAGTGGGGAGAAACAATAATAGCATGGCTGGGAAGCCCTTTTGAATAAAGGCTTTGGTTTTACCCTAGCTGCTGCTGAAGCAGGACAGATAAAATTGCAGTTAAATGCATCTTCTTAATAAAGAAACTAAGTTAGGTGAAGATAGATCTCGTAATGTGCTTAATGTAAGACCAAAGACCCAAAGCTTCCTTTGAGAAAGAAGCTTGAGACCCTGCTTTTTACTAAAACTTAAAGAGAATCACAGGAGTGATCCCATCCAGAGCGGCTTATAGTTAGGGTAGTCTCTGACCATTACCTGGCACATCCCCATCTTCCACTTCTAAAAGCTCTTTCCTCCATTTTACAGTCCTTTCTGTTTGATTTTGTAAATAATGTATAGCATTCAGTTTGGTTACTAGTGTTAATGTGAAAGCCCAAGTGCTCTCTTGGTATATAGCAGGAAAATAAAATATCTAATGGAGAAGAAATGGCCTGATGCTAAAACCTTTGCATCTTCTCTTGACTTGCCATCAGTACTGAGCTCATACAAGATCAATGCTGATGTTTGGACTAACTGGTAGGTTTTTCTTTTTTAATTCCCCCTCTCTTTCCTTATCAGTTTCTTCACTGTTATTCAATGCAGTTGAACCGAGGTGGGAGATTCAGTCCATTGTGGATGGCAGGGCTGGAGGCATTACTCACTCAGAAACCTCATCACAGTCACGAGCTGCACTGCCTGCATTGCACCAGCCCTAGAAACAAATTTAGGTCCCTGAGAGAACAAGACTTGAAACGGTTAAGTATTTTATGCAGACAAGTTGTTGGGTATGGCAGTAGCATGTATGCTTTCTGCCAGAAAACTTTGTTGTCAATAGCAAGGAATTTTGCATGACCATTAGGTGACTTGGAGGAATTCCCATAATGGCATGATGGATTTTCTTATGTCTCAGTGTATGCGTCTAGAACTGTAGGTTTCTTAATATCACCTAATACTTTGTTATTTCTTACAGATCTTGAAGCTCTAGTGTTCTTGATTTGAATAAGAATTTTTGTTTTCTAGTGTATGGGGAAAAGCCTGCAAGTCAGACATCCAGCTGATGTGTTTGTAGGCAGTATCTACTTTTAAGAGTCTGACCCGAAGTCTCTTGAGGCTCACAGAAAGTTTCCATTAGGTTTTGAAGATAGATTTTGTGTGAGCTCCGTGACTTCTGAATCACACCATTGGGAATCCAAGGATAATTTTCCTTTCTGTTTATATCAAAGACTATATTCTTTTATTACATTTAACATAAAAACAACATGAACTTCGCATTTCTTTTATAAATGTACTAGTGTTATTTAGTTACTTAAGTTAAAATCTTTAAAATTGATTGATGTAATCATGTCTATACATTAGTGGTCTGTCCACAACATACTTCCATGAGTTCCACAAGAAAGTCTGTGGAGGTATATGATACTTCTTGTGCGCTTTTGTGAGCCTAACAAAAAAATCATTTGAAGATGAACTAAGGAAAGTTCTGGCATTATATAATAATGCAAACTATGAAATTAACATTGAAATATTATTAAATATAGGTGGTTTGTCATGAATTGTCATGTTAGGTGAATAATCAATACTGCATGTTTGACCTAAGATGATTATGAAATTCCGTAGTTTCTGAGGTTACTGGTGATATTTTTTTAAACGCATCTGCTCTCCATCAGTTGCTTGGCTCAAGGATCTAGTTGGAAATTAATTTAATACCAAACTCATGAGTTGCAAAATATTCTCCTAGAGCTAGACACCCGGATCCCACAGAAATTTCAGTAAGCTTTGGATATCCAACTGCTTCAGGCATTTTAAGAAGTCTAATGTGAACATTCAGGGCTTTCAAATTGGAGATTAGTGCGCTGCAGTCACCTCTTCTCTTTTTGTTACAGTTGATTTTAGCATATGCATTTAACTTTCTAATCTCTAATTTGAAAGGAAAAATTTGGCTGAACGCACACATGATTTCAGCTGACAAATAAAAGTCTGTTGTTCCATTACTATGCTTTCTGCATCAGTAATGTGCATGCTCAGCTCTTGTTTTTTTTAAATAAACAAAACATGTTAAAGATGCAAATATGGTATTGCAAAAACATTCTTTAAAAACCAAAATGTGCTAGTGGTAAAAAGTGAAAAATTCTTACGATACCAAAATGTAATGAAATTTCTATGGGAAAAAAAAATCATAACATTCCATAATCAGTAGTCACTGATTCATGCTAGAGAGATTTTTTCCAACTTGATGTTAATCATTTTCTCTGTGTGCTAGAAAAGTTTCTCAATGTATTTTAAATAATGCTTTTATTTATGTGCTCTTTGCAGTACTTATTGATCTTAAAATCACGAGCTAACACCAAAATCACATCTTTAGTGATAACAGAATAGCTCTGGATACCAAACATACATCACCTAATTCATTAAAAATAAAACAGCAACTGCCTTGCACTTGCAGTTTACTGAATGGATTGTGATTTTGGCTACAGGATAGAAAAGGACTGAGAGACAGCTACATTTAGTATATGCCTTGGCATGCACACAAACAGAAAAAGAGTTTAGAGATTTCAGTATACTATTAGCCTATCGTTGGCAGATTACATTTAATATATTTCAGACTGAAACCTATCTGAGCCAATCTAAAATCAATAATTCTGAGCTGCTGGACAATTCAGAACTTCAGAGTCCATAATTTGTGGATCATCTGAGAAATCTCAGTCTCTTGCTAGAATGAATAAGTCTCTATAAGCTTCCCTCTTTAGTTTCTACAGCATGATAAAATCTGTATCTGTAGGTAAGCATATAAAATATCTCTATATTCCTTTGTGTAACCTACATACGGTTCAGCCATGTGCTGTCCAGCCACAACCATTTGCATGGAGCCATTTACATGGAGTAGTCCTGTGGGTGTTGTCATGGTTGATCACATTTGAAATTATTCTTATGTTTGAGTATTTGCAAGAACAAATCTTCAGAATAAATGTGAGATTTGAGGGGTAGGAACAAGTGGATATAAAAGAAGCAAACAATTTTTTAGACCCCTACTTACTTACAGGCATTATGGACTGGTTAAGTTTAAACGTAGTCACATTACAGCAGTGAGATCCAGAAAAGACCCTGTCCCACTGCATTAGGTAAGAGCCAGCTCCCCTCTGTGTAGCAACTGCAGGCTAAAAGGACTGTTACATGCAGAGGAGAGAAACCAGCCCCAGAGAAGTGGAAAATCACTGGAGAACTTTCCCTGAGGGAAAGTTACTGAGGAAGATTGCTGTTGACTCCAGTGGAACTTGGATTTCACCAAAAATAATGCTTTTCCTCCGGTCATACAGGAGGCTATGGTGAACTCAGCAACTGATATCTCATGCATCTCCTTCCAGTGTCTTGATTGTAGCATCATTTTTCATCTGTACTCTGCCTTGAAAACAAATTAGAGCAATATTTAATCAAAACTGAGCTGGAAGAGGAGGAAGAGAGGAGGACAAGCAGGGAGAATTGGGAGAAAGAATCATAGAATCATCAAGGTTGGAAAAGACCTCCAAGATCATGTAGTCCAATTGTCCTCCTAGCACCAAGATTACCCACTAAACCATGTCCCTCAGTTCCACATCCAGACGTACCTTGAACGCCTCCAGGGACAGTGAATTCACCACCTTCTTGGGCCTGTTCCAGTACCTGAACACTCTTTCAGAGAAGTTTTTCCTAATATCTGATCTGAACCTTCCCTGGTGCAACTTATGGCCATTCCCTCTCGTCCTATCGCTAGCTACCTGGTAGAAGAGGCCAAAACCCACCTCTCCAGCACCTCCTTTCAGGCAGTTGTAGAGAGCAATGAGGTCTCCCCTGAGCCTCCTCTTCTCCAGACTGAACAATCCCAGCTCCCTCAGCTGTTCCTCATAAGACTTGTGCTCCAGACCCCTCACCAGTTTTGTTGCCCTTCTCTGGACACGCTCCAGGGCCTCAATGCTTTTCTTGTAGTGAGGGGCCCAAAACGGAACACAGTACTCAAGGTGCAGCTGAGCTGCAGAGCTGAGTACAGGGGGATGATCACCTCCCTGCTCCTGCTGGCTACGCTATTTCTAATGCAGGCCAGGATGCCGTTGGCATTCTTGGCCACCTGAGCACACTGCTGGCTCATGTTCAGCTGAGCATCAACCAACACCCCCAGGTCCTTTTCCTCTTCACAGTCTCCCAGCCACTCTGCCCCAAGCCTATAGCATTGCATGGGGTTATTGTGACCAAAGTGCAAGACCCAGCTTTGGTCTTGTTGAACCTCATCCCATTGGCCTCAGCCCAGCAATCCAGCCTGTTCAGATCTCTCTGTAGGGCCTTCCTACCCTCAGGAAGATCGACACTTCCTCCCAACTTGGTGTCAAGAGAGGAGGATGAGCAGAAGTACAGCCAGTCCTTAGGGTGTAAGTGGTGAGTGATAGACAGTAGACATCATGGGAGAGCTGGGCCTTTGGGAGATATTTGGAGCTGGAAAAGGTAATTTGCATTTGGGTTAAAACGGATATTCCACGGGTGATGGGCAAAACTAGAAGAGTCATAAGAACAGAAACATACAATACTAATTTTTTCTAAAAGTAAACAATACTCTGAAAAGCGTGTTTTTTTGAAGAAGCTCAGTGCATGACTAATGATGTTTAGTCAGATTTTTCAGAAGTGTCTTTATTAGAGAGGTGACTGGGAGTTATGGGGAGGTTTGCTAATCACACTGCACTTTACCGGTATTAGCTGCCTTGCATACTGGAGGCAACTTGCCTGGGCACATTTGTCAGAGCACCATGCTCCTACTTACAGTCCCCAGCCCAGCTTGTTCAGAACCACTGAGGGTTGTGCAATGCCGACATCTACTTAGCGCACAGATTTTTAGCAGCAGTCATCAGCTAGAGCTTTTCTTATGCTTGGATAGCATTGTAATCTGCCAGAATGATACGTATCCTGTAGAAAAATATCAGATTTCTTATAAAAGGTTTATTTTTTTCTGCATGGCTAATATGACAGAAGAGCAACTTTAGGGTACTTCCGAATGTCAAACTATTAGGATTTCATTCATGAAAATCTTGATTTTTGTTTGATGCTATCTTTGTCTTTCTAATTATTTCCAAAGCTTTTTCTGTGTCTGGGATATCAAACATTTTGTGAAAAAGGAAATGTCTCAGGCTCCATATGCTGCAGGTTCTTGACCCACTTGCTTTTATGTCCTGAATGTGAATTTTTTATCAGTGGAAGACAGATACAAAATTCAGCTATTGATGGATTAGGAAACCCAACCGGTTCTGCTTAAGTGTTTGGGACATTTGCCACTGGCTTTTCTGAGAGGCAGGAATGAGCCAAGGTTTATTCTTACCTAATCTTTTCATAGCTTTTAGGTAAAAATATTCTTTTATACAAATTGCAAAACAAGATATTTTACTTCTAGGAGAACTTCCTGTTGAATGAAAAAGCTGTGACTGACTTTCTATGTATTTTCTGATTGTGAAGGGGATAACTCACCATTGTGCCAACGCAAATAACAAAACACTTACTGAGCACATATTTAGGAAGTACAGGTTTTTTTTCCTAGCCAGTAACAATTATGAATGCTCAGATTTATTTTACTATTAAAAAAGCCTCATTTATTGATCATATTTTCTTTTTTTTAACTGATACATTTTGCAGGAAACTGACACGTGCTCTTCTATATTCACTGTGTTGCAACATGACATTGAATCAGAAAGTGAATCTCAGGTATTATAGCTTGTTCGGTTTTCTGCTGAAGATTGGGTTTTTGCTCTCATCATCCTTGAATGGGGGTTGTCTGCATTTTTCCTTTTTTTTCCTTTAACCTACTGATAAGCTAAGAGCTTGTCTTTACTGGAAAGATGCATTGATTTATCTCCACTTCTCCCTTGTAAGCGAGTGCCTGGGCACTAGCACAGACACTACTCAGTTTGCAGTTCCTTACTAGTTCGACAAGCTTTTGATGTTTGGGCTAAGAGTTTTGACGCCAAGTATCTGCCTTAGGCTAATTCATTTTTATTTATTATTTGTAATGCCAGATAAAGAGTTTATCTGTTTCCAGCTAAGAACAAGAAAAACATCTTGTTTTTTTATGATTTCAAAAATGATGGCAAGTTTCTTTAAAAAAGCTCTTCTCATGTTATCGTAGTTTGGAATGGGGATTTGATTGCTAGTAAGGTGCTGTCTTTGTGTCAGAGATGGATGAACCTTTCAGCACCAGTGCAACATTCCAATACTGCGTTGAGACAGAAGCCTGTTAAGCTTTCCAGTGTGAACACCATCTTCCACGTTTTAACAGCTAAAGGTTTTGCCTGTACCAAGCATGTCCTGACTCAAGACTGAGCAGATTTTTCCACTGGCATCACAGCCCAGAGCTGCTGCAGGAAGCACTGTGTGCAGGCACTGGCATGATGCTGGGCACCATGTCCCCTCTCCTCTCCCTGGCTGCCTCCGAGCTGCACTGGCAATGGTCACTGTGGCTCACTTCAGCTTCCTGGCCTCTCTCTTCTCCAGTCCAGGTTCCTGGCTCCTCTCTGAACTCTGTGCCAAATTTCTGCCCCATCCAAAGCAAATTATGTGATGGGGAGAGGTGGAAGGGAGGTGGTGGGTGTCTGGGTTTTGCCTTTGGTTGGTAGCTGAGGCACAGCTATGAAGATGGGAGGTGATTTCAGCACTCTCTGAGAGGTGATTTCAGCACTCTCCAGATCTAAATGTCTGTGAAACATGGCTGATGAGCTGCTATAGCTGGTGACCTTGAGTTGCTGGTGACCGCATCTCTCTGCAAGTGCTGGCTGCTGTGTTTTTAGGCAGGAGGACAAAACCTATGGTGCGGAAAAGGGAGAAGCCCAGTCTGAATGCAGGTGGGACAAGACTATAACTTCCAAGAGAGAGATTTAATCAAGAAGCTGGGGTGTGGAGAACTGAAATAGAAGAGAGGCAGCTGACGATTTGAGGGTTTAGAGTATTCAGACTGGGAGGTTAAAAGGCAGAGATGGCAGAAGAGTGAGTGAAGAGCTGATGGGGAGACACTGCTGTCAGGTGAGAACCTTTAGGATGGGGGAAAACCCAATGGCAGTACATTTGTGTTTACTGATTGAAGACTTTTAAACAGAACTAACCTATGAATGTAGAAAATATTACTCTATCAAGAAGCACGAAGAGAATAAGTAACACAGAGGGAAGCTGGGCTTGGCAGTGGGGATGAAAAGAGGCACTTTAGTGTTTCAGCTGTAGGAGAGGTCTCAATCAGTCTGCAAGTGACTGGCCACCACATAATTCGTGAAGACTGAGTCCTTAAATTGAGGACAAGAGTCTCCATTGCACACAAACTGAATGAACCTTTTCTTGCAGTATGGGAATTCTGCACTGATCTCTTTTTCGTGAATTTACTGACATTTAACAGATGCAGGGACTATATTCCCTGGTTGGGACCTGATTATAATCTCTCTCTTTTGTCTAGCCCCTGATTAGTTATGTAACTTCTACAAATTAACCCCCACCTACTCCTGTGTCACTGATGGTGGAAGCTGAGACAGGGATGAGGACACAGGTGGGAGCCTCCCGGCCCCACAAGGAAAGCAGCCTGGGACTAGAGGGAAGGGTGAGAGGTGTGTGAGAGGCAGTGCATGCAGGAGGCAGGGTGATCCCAGGGGATTCAGGCACAAAGGAGCCAGGGTAGCTGGGTAAGAAAATTAGGGACAGCAAACTCACTGTTTGCAGGGAAGGAGAGAGGCAGATGAAACTGATAAGCATGTCTGGGGCTGAAGCTCTCTCCTCCCCGCTGCACACATGCAACTCCTTGATAAGATCGATGTCGAGTCACCTGATGTTGGGGCAGAGGAATGAGTAGAACACAGGCAGGCTCCTCTTCTGGGGAGAGGCAGGAGAGACCAAACCTGCTGGAGACAGCTCTGCACTGCAGTTCAGTAGTTAACAAACTTGCTTCTGGGTGTCTGGTCCCCTCCAGGCAAGGTCCATGCATGGGACTGAGGCCATGCAGATGTCCGTATGTCTGAGGGTCAAATCCCTTGGTGCAGACTCTAGGTGCCATCTAGATGTGATGGTTATTCCGCACTTTCTTTCTGTTTCCTCCAAGTTTTCTTTAGAAAACTGCATATATATATGTACCCGTACACAAAATTTGACGAGATGCCAGGAATTGCAAGAATGAAAATGACCTACACAAGTTCTAGGACTGTATCACTAAGAAGCTGTATCAGGCTTATTTTTTTATTATTATTATTCAAACTCTTCGGGTTTTTGGATTTTTTAATTTTATTTTATTTTCAGTTTTCATTGTTAATCTCGCTTCTATGTGTGGTCCTGTCTAGACTCAGAACGCTTTTGTGGGATAGCAGCAGATGTGCAGAGAACCAGCACTGGGCTCTGTGTTACAGACATAGTAAGCAGTGCTTTTAGCAGCACTGTTTTGTAACAGCGCTGAAAATTAACCTCTCTGCAGCCCAGATAAGGCATACCAGTAAAAAGCAGTTATGTCAGTACAGCTATGTCTCCAGTAGGACCCTCTGAGGGCAGTCCTTCTAATAACACTTTGTACCTTCTCTTTGCTCACTATGAGAGGGCCACGGGATGGGCATATTCTGGAATAGCACAGAACAACTGAATGAAGTGGAACAAAGAAACAAACTAGTTTAAGCAGCTATATGGTTTCTGAGTTGTTCACTCCACTGTGGCTGGCCCTATTTAGGAGAGAAGCGGACTGCGCTGGTACGTAGCTAGACAGATCCATTGGTAGATCCATTGGTTTGTGTGTGTGCAGAGTAGAGAGCAGTTTGGGAACTGTTAAGTAGGGTGGGTTGACCTGTGTGCCAGCATTCACAGGGGAAAAAGCACGAAGTTTGCTTCTAGAAAAGGCCTTGTGGTTTCATTTGGAGCAACTCTATTAAATTTTTCCCCTCAGGAACGTTTTTGGTACAGTATGTGCCTCTTTCAAACTGCAAGGATTAGGTGAATGTGGTTATGTAGGTTCTCCTCCTGCTCGGAAGGCATTACTCGTGCAACTGACCTCTTGCACTGCCTGTCAGTCCTCTGGGTGGCCAGGGATAAAAGGCCAGCATGTAGGGACGCTGCCTCCAAATACAGCTCCATGAGCCTGCCTGGGAAGGAAGGCATTTTGATCTGCATCTGGAAGAGAGATTTTAAATCTTGCCCATGTTATCTTTCATTTGTTTTAAGTGTTTTTGAGAGAAATACCTTTAAAACCTCCAAGTTGCTCACTGTAAATAAATCTTAACGAGTGAAATACTTGTATTTTTAAATCCATAATAGAATTGAAGGATGTTTAGTGCAGCCGGAGGTACAGGAATTACAGCAGTGTTTACCTTCATCTGCAGCACAGGCAGGCATGGTACAAATCTTCTTATATAATCCAATAAAAATTTGGTATGCTTGGCCAGTAATGCTTTCATCTCCCATAAACTTTTTACCTATGTTGTGTGCAATATCAGATTCATTGTACTTTTAAAATCACGTACGACTAGCTCATTGATGGATCCCAAAGAGCATCACTGGAAATTTTTTATGGGCAGTCATGATAGATGAATGATTCCAAAGACAGCTCTCCTGAGTTATATTCATTCTTTGAGAGAAAAATATCCTCTGGTCTCTGCTTTCTTCTCAATATTAAAAGATAGTTTTTAAATTTGTTTTATAGCTAATTAAAATGTGTGTAATTGGAACAAATTACAATACATAAATAACTGTGGCACATTGGAACGTATTGCTTTGTAATAAGAACAATCACTCAACGTAGTTGCAAAATCGCACAGCAGTGTGTCATTTAGGCAGTATTCTACATGCATACTGTCAGCCTTTTCCCTGAGCATTTCAATAACAGCTAACCATTTCTGAAGCAAAAGTTCATTTTCAGCTTAATTATTAATTTGTTTTCTAATGCCACACTCATATCAGTGATGCTTTTTTGTCTGGAAACAGTCTAGCTAAGTCTGAGTAAAGAATATGAAGGAAGGTTGTATCAGAACTGAGGTGTCTGACATTAATGGCCTACGTGCTGCCTCTTCACATGCACTCCAAAAAAAATGAGGAAACTGACTAATGGTAATTAAAATCAGACAAATCTTGGGTAGTATTCTATGCTGGAAGAATAAGCAAAACCATTAAGCCATTCATAGTTTACAATTAATAGGTAAGATTTAAAAAAACAATTAACGTATCAAATAGTATTGGATTAATTTAAAGAATTAAAAACAGAAGCAGCTTCCATTCTTTGAATTACCCTTCAGGGCCCTTGAGTAAAGCTGATGACATTTCTGGATGAAAGAAAATCAATAGCATGCCACTTTTAGTACCTACTGAATGTTAGGTAGTTAATAATTAAAAAAAAAAAAAAGGTTTGTTGCTACACTTACAAAATTTTTCCTTTTGTCAGAAAAGCAGCCAAGATAGTTGCCTCCTGGGCATTGCTTTGCACGCTCACTCTCAGTGAATTAAAACAGCTTCTCCTCAACTAAGAGAAATTGCCTTCAAATTGCAGAGCATCATTTTTTGAAAGTCTTGATATGAACGACCTCAAAGATGTTTTAAAATCATCTCTATCTTTCAAAGATGTCATTAGATTGATAGTATTTGACCAGCTCTTGAAGACAAAAAGGGAATTGTACCAGCAACAACTAAGCAAGGGTGATTGTGCTTGTACAGGCACTTCACCACATTTCTGTGGAAGCTCTCAAAGAACGGCCAAGATCATTATAGGGAATGCATCTTCACAGTTGCGTGTTGCATGAGTATATTCTTTGTTCATCTCCTGACCTGAGCTCAGGTCTATTTCCTGCTTCCAGAATGTGCAGCACAGGTGGTGGAAACTATTTGAGGTGGAGAGCAGAGTTTGTGTGTGCTCCTGAGATCCCACACCTCTCCAGAGGTTGAGGGGGGAGTCAATGCAGCATAGATATGAGCAGTGATGGCCTGCCCAGCCTTAGCCTGCTGGTTGTATTGCAGCTGAATGGCTGTAGCAGTCGTCCACAGCATTTCTCTCTGGACAAATTCCTCCATCCCTCCATCTGACTCTGCCAGCAGAAATGTGTATGTTTACTGGGAGGCCTTATAATGACCCCCACCGCAGCCCTGGGAGATCCAGAGTCAGCACTTGGGGATCACATCTGCTTTGCTGTGCATGGGCTACTTTATGTTATCTTTCCCGGACTCCCATTTAATCACTTGCTGCTAATATACATCTTGAAAGCTGCTTCCCCTCTTCTTTTCTAAGTTTTTGAGCTTTGGAGAGCAGGATGGGCCCCAGAGAGATGCAGATCATTTCCTTGTAGCAGCCTCTGTGCTCAAAGATGCAGCACTGCTCCCATCCGCCTTCCAGCAGCTCACACCAAACCCCATCTCTGCTAGAATTCACACTGCAGCTGGCTGAGACTTTGCTGTCCCTCCCACCCTTTCCCTCTTCTGCACATCCCAAAAAACGAGAAAGCTCCAAGATGCAGCAGAGCTTGTCTCAGTTTCTGTTTATCCATAACCCACACACTAGTGTTTAGCTCAGGCCACTGTTCTGGATGTCATTGTGTGCTACATATGCAAGCTATGGAGGAAAAGGAGGTATTTTACATTCTCCAGCTATGCGCGCAGTTGCACCGTGCATTCGAATAAGTGTTGCTGAGGAAGGAGAATACAATGGGGCACCCAGACAGACACTCTAATTTATGTCTTTCCATTATCAAAGATGAGATTTGTCATGCAGAGACACTGCATCCGGTGACTGGGTTTTCCCGTCATTCTGAGGGACCTGGGAACGTGGCTGTGATGACAGAGATAACGCCAGTCAGAGCTTGTGTCGAGGCCAGGCATATAATCTGCATTGTGTTTCACTCATTCATTTCATCAGTCAGCTGAGGAGGAAGGGCTTTCTTCATGTTTCGTCTTCGTTCCTCTGCATGCAAATGTTCTGTTACACCCAAACCATTTACTTGTTCTCTTTCCATTCTGCCCCTCTGTCTTCTCTCCTTCCTTCCCCTTACTCACTTGGCTTCTCCAGTTGTCTTCTGCTCCCTTTCTCACCTGCATTTTCTTTTCCATCTGCTATGTTTTATGCATTTTCTTTATGTCCTTTCACCATTGCATTTTCCCCATCTTTCACTCTCATTCATATTTTCTCTCCCCTGACTGTGTAACACAGCAGTCTCTACAAACAGTAACATGGCTAATCTCTACTCCTATGAAACACACCTCGTTCTCTCTGGACTGTGCTTCCTCACAGGGCCAGCCATTTTTGGCATGTGTGCCCATTAAGCAGTAGGCAGACCATAGATAAATCTGGGGGTGAAGCTGTAGGTGTTAGCCATGCTAAAAAGATCCTGAAAATGTAACCTGTTCAGCCTGAGCAGCAGTAGCAAAGCAGAGCTGTCTGATGCTTGGACCCTCATAAAGAAGGAGAGAGGCAGACACACAACATCAGTAATTTTAAGTGGGAAGTTAATATGCCGTCATTGGTCTGATATCGATCCATGCAAAGTTAAAGGGTTATTCATGGACACATGAAATAGTGTGAGGATGAAGCTGAAATCCTTTTAATGTTTGTGAGCAGAGGAGGCCTTTCTGCTGTATCATATTCATGTGTATTAGTGAGAAGATAAATGGCCAGCAACATTTCTCTATGAGCCATGCATATCTGTATTTAAATTACAAAGGTCAGGTCCACTTGTGTGATTATTACGTTTTCATAAAATAAGAATATTTTATAACGTTGAAATCCACTTAATAATTGAATGAGATAGCTAACCCCCACACAGCTTCAGTGCATGGTATAGTTCACACATTAGCTCAAGATTTTCTGCAAAGTGCTGAAATCAACATTGCTTGTGAGGGATGTGGATACTTATTTTGGGCACTGAGTTAGAAAATTGTGGTTTCTAGAAATATATGCAAAACTATTGCCAAAATAAGCACTCAAAAAGTTGTTTCAATATGCAGCTGCATATAAACATAATAATTAATATATATTGGGCAAATTTACAACATCTTTTCTCACCCACAGCAGTGAAATTGAAGTTGCAGATTTCAGACAAAGGCTCAGCAGATCTTTAAACTCCAGCCAGGGCTCAGAAGAAAGCTGTCTGGGAGAGCAGGTCTGCTCCTTGGCTTGGTCTTGTCTCCACTCCTCTGAGCTCTTTGATGAGGGGAGCGTTGTTGGGATCACCCAGCTCCCACCTCTTCTAGGTGGATTTATTACTGTTGCAGACCTGCAGCACTGAATTCTGGCATGCCAGCAGAGGGTTAAATCAGCTTTTAAATGTCTTCAGAACACTTTTCACACTTTTCATTTATCGTCGCGATCCTGCAGGTAGGGAGAGAGTCAGTCTACTCAATTTCTGGCTAAAGGAACTCAAGTGGGGATTTTGACATTTTTCTCAGCAGGAATCAGTCAGTGTCAGCTTTAAACCTCACATGCCATCACCAGTCATTCATTGCTCTAAATGCCATGTTTACACTGTGCAGCAGGAGATCCATGCTCCTTCTGTCTAGTCTCTCTGAAATAAATCAACCGGTTTTCCCTCTCTCCTCTAGCTGGGGTGATGCTGGTCCCTGAAAGGCAGACAGAGGATGGGTTTGAGGAGCACTTCGGCGTGAACTACTTGGGACACTTCCTGCTGACTAACCTCCTCTTGGATATGCTGAAGCAATCAGGAACGCACAGTCACAACGCTAGGATTGTCACTGTCTCATCAGCCACCCATTATGTAGGCAAATTGCACCTGAACGACTTACAAAGCAGGTACCGGTCCGTGTTGGGTATTCACTGATCTGCAGGAAGGGTGTGCAGGTTAAATTGTGGGGCTTTTTTGTCGATTTTTTTGTTTCTGTTTTTAATTAACGGTGTCTCTCAAGCAGTTGCTTACATTTTGAGCAAAATTTGCAGTCTCTTATTAGGAACCTTGAGAGCCTTGCTTCCTTCCTGAGGCTTACACTGCAGTGATGGTTGTGGTGCAGTCCGGACTCCTCACTGCCTCATGGGGACTGAGTAACTGGGATGTTTTAAAATGGCCGGGGTGAATGTTAACAGGCTTCGTCGTCATGTGAGTTCTCCCCTGGGGTACAGGTGCAGAGGCCCTCATCCTGCTCTCAGAAGGGCACAGACAGATGCCTGTGGCTGTCCACCTGGGGCCAGCTGAGCGTGGGGCTGCGAGAGGGCCGTGGAGCTGGGCTCTGGCAGGGCCACCTGGCCGCACCTGCCTGCCTGCCTCGTGGCTTCACCCAGCCCACACCCTGTCTGCTTCTTCTTCCTGCCAGCTGGCACCCAACGCATCCCACTCTGTCCTCCCGTCCCTCACGCATCATCTGCCTATCCCCCTTCTCTGCCGTGACCCTTCTCCAGCCTCACCCACTGTCCTCCTCAGCCCCCATAGGCCGTCCCAGTGAGGCACTGCAGATGCTCAAGCCCTGCCTCCTGTCTCTTGCCTGTGTCACCCTCTGCACTTCCATGAGAGAATGGAGAACAGGGAGGTCACTGAGATCCTTTGCCACTTTGCTTACAGTGCAGCAAGACCCACAGAGCTGCATGGACATATTCTGACCAAGTACTTTCATTTAGGGAAACTGTGAGCTAGCAGTCTCAGATCGAGTCCCTCTTCTGATGGGCGCCAAAAAGTTGCTGCTTGCACAAAGGGGCTTTGGGTTTTGCATCATTTCCCTGCAGAAATTCTCTGTCCTTTGGCAGGGACTTCAGCAAGTTTTCAGAGGCACCTGGCCTGAGGTTTCATTTTGGAACAAAGACTGAAATTAGAGGGCTGGGCAGTTTCCACTGTGCACATTTTACATATGAATGCTGCATTAAGCATGTCAAACTTTCTGTTCGACTTCTGATTACATACTATAGCATCAGTTTTATTACAAGCACATTTAAACAATGTGCTGCTCTGCAGGGTAGTAGCAGTTTAATCTCTTGCTTGTAAAACAACCACAGGAAATCATCGTTACTCTTCACTTGATGTATATATTCATCATTTCTGATGTGCATGTGCTGGATGGCACCACACAAGGGGACTAAGGAGAGTGTAATTAGTATTTCTTTGGGGTAAAGTGCAGAATGCAAAATTAAATATGGCTGTTCTGTGGCTCTAGATAACAGTAGTTTCTCTGATTATAGCAAAGCCTTGTACTATGCCTCTTTAATATAGGATCATCTTTATCTGTGATTCATTATTATAACTCATATTATGAAGGAACCAGAAATGTTTCAATTAGAAAAATTCAGGCTGAGCATGAACAACTCATGAAATCTTATGAAAAGAAAAAAAAGTATACACCAGTGAGATTTACCTGCAGCTTTTGTGCCAAATGCTGCCCTTTTGCATTTCAATTTTATTGGCATAACAGACACAGAAGAGGATGGATTCTAGCTGATTTTTTGTTCCCTTTCCCATGTGGGTGCTCTGAACTGCTTGAGGGCAGCAGCAGTGTCTGCTCCCCCAGGCATCAGGCATCCCAGTGCCTTTCCCAGCAGGGTGTGGACTCAGCTTCAAATCTCTTCTTGGTTCAGGTGGAAGAAGACACCCCTGTTGTTTTTAACCTAGCTGTCGATATGCCCCCATGTGGGTGAATAGTTTGTTATCTCATAAATGGTCCTGCTACAATCAGTGAGATTGCTGGTGCATTCAGGTACATGCCTACAGCATGAGTAGGTGGTTTGGCAGCCCTGGAGGACTGTTGCAGGGTGCCAAGGCATAGCTGACGCTGTGAAGCCTTGGAGACGCCTTGTGATTCACAGTAGCATTTAGAAACTCTGGTGGATGTGGTATGGATGTCCGTGGCAAACATTGTGACATGACAGCAACCCATGACTGCCACAGTTTTCCAGTGGTGGCATCCCTCATTTTTGTATCTCTTTAAATGTGAAATCTTTCTAAAAAAATTGGGCTGGCTTTTCCTTATCTTGACTTGCACTAGTTGGCTGTAATTCTTTTCATAACTTGGGTCCACGTTTCTTGATTGATGAGGAGTCCTAACCTTGCAGGAAGGCAGCCAAAGAATTTGGAATCATTTATTCTCTTTGGAGAAAGGGAGCTATATTCTGTGCTGGAGAAATTACTGGTGGCAGGAGACTGAATTGTTTACCATACTCTTGTCCCATTATTCCTAGATTTTGGTTGGGCTAGTGTCCAAACTGGAGGTGAGTAATGGTGGTGGAGGAGGGATCCATCCATCAAATATGGCAGAGAAGGAAAGGCAGGAAGGACTCTTGACATGAAGGGGAGAGCAAACCAAGGTGCATTCTCTGCTTCACCACAGGTTTTCTGTGTGATCATTCTTTCACTCAGGGGACTCTGGGTTGACAGTCACAGTTGTGGCCATTGCTCCCAACTTGCTTTGCTTTTGCTTGCTGCTCTGAGTTCTAGTCTGAAGCCAGAAGTCATCTGTATCACTGTAACCACAGGGCCACATCAAAACAAATAATTGTCAAATTATCTTACCCAGAAATAGCATTAAAGGCAGCTTTTGCTACTGTGTTCTATGTTTCCTCTTTTGTTTGTTTTCTGCAATCTCACCAGTCTGATTTATCTCATGTATCTTTTCTCAGCTCCATTTTGGTGAGACTGTTAAAGTGTTCCTTGATTTTCCTTGCACGCTCAATTATTTTTCTTCTTATCTCTCTCTTCATGCTGCCTGCTTGATTTCTGAGTTTTTAGTTTCATCTTCACCTGTATCTTTTCAGCTTTTTTCTCCCCATTGCTGTTTCCCTCCCTATCTCATCTTTTTTCTCTTTCTTCTTCATGTCTTGTTTCTGCTCAACAGATCATTTGCTTCTCTCCATTTCTCTTCTGCTTATCTGCCCCCCCCCCGCAACCCCAGTTCCATTTCTCCCCTACGAGTGTCATTTTCTCTCCTTCCCACCCATCCTCTTCCCACACACACCAGTAAAAGAGACACAGTATGGGTACATCAAGGCAGGACAGAGCTTGTTCCAAATTGGCAGGGCATAGCTTGTTTCATGTGTGTTATTGAAAATGCAAACGCACAAGAGCAATGACTGTTCTCCCAGTTCTTTTGCTGAAGGATATATGAAGAACATCAAACACCTTTGTGGTCTTTTAGATCCAGACCATTTTCAACAGAAATCACACGAGTCGACAAGGGCATCCCTAAGGCAAATCATTCTCCTTCATCCCTACTTCGAACACCACTGTTTTCAAGGAGGTGAAAGTTTAACAGAAACGCTATCTGCAAGCATTTCAGCAGTGGTGATCTAAGCAATTACATGCTGACATTTTGCACCACAACAGTAGAACAGCATAGCTGTTATGTCCTTTTCTCCTCTTTCTGCTGCTTAAAATGCTTTCTCGAGTGAAAAAAGAAAAAAATATGGCCATGACAGAGTACGGCCATCTTGTTTCAGAAAATGTTTGAAGAACGTTGTGCTATCCCCTCTATTTGAGATAAGCTTGAACAGAGCACTGGAGTTCATGGTGCTTTTACCAGGCTGTGAAGGAGAGCACTCTTTCAAGTATCCTACCTACCAAAGTAAGAAGCATTTTGGAAAATGAACAAAAAAAGACCATACTCCCTTTCCCAGGCTGTTGGTCATACTTGAATATGCTCCCTTTCCCAGGGGTTAGCATCTCTGTGTGTTCTGTCTAGCTCTTTCTCCGTGACTAACTATTGCTTTCATCATCCTCTCTTTTTGCATGCCAAATGGGCTCTGTAATGCCGTGAATCACAAATTTATGAACTCCCCAGCCATAGTAACACAGCTTCTTTTCTGGTTCACGTCTCCTGTATATTTAGGAACAGTTAGTCACACTTTTTCTGCTCTCTTTCCTCTGCTCTGTTACTGTGAAAGGAGCTGACTTTTTTTGTAGCTCTCCAAGCCGGTACAGTCCCGGGATAATTTCTGTGTTTTTTTCCCTTAGTTAGTGCATGAATCATATCAGAGACAACAGAGATTGAAGTGATAGGAATTGCAAAAATCCCCAGCTGCCACATATGTGTCCTAGATGGTGTAAAATAGGGCAAAAAACTCTGCAGGACCTGGGAGGATGCTGGGGAGATGAGGCAGCTCCAGTTAATTTCCTCTTGTGAGGCATTTCACACAGAAACTGTCACATGCTGCTCAGAAAATCTGTCCAGCAAAATGTCTGAAGGCTTCCTCTTCCTGAATAGTGTCCTTCATCTCTTCTTGAGCGTATGTGATGTTTGTTGGTAAATGAAGTTGCAATTAAGATTGCAGAAATTTGAGGATCATGTTCCATAAATATTGCAGACATTTTGAAAATATTGTCCTCAAGTAGCAACAAAAAGTTAAAATGTCACATTCGTTTTGAAAATATGAATCCATCTTTCAGGCCAAATAATATTTTATTTCTAATTTACTTGTAATATCCATAAAAGTACACTGTCATTCATATTTTGAAGCATAATGTTGATCAAACTGAAATTGCAAACCTTTAATTTCTAAGTCCTTCTGTTAGAGTAAGCCATCTTGCTGTCTTCTTCAGTTTCAAATGTGTTTTTTTTTAGATGGTTTAGAACAACAGGTTTTAGATTTTATTTGTGGTTTTTTGTTCGTTTGTTGATTTGGTTTTGGTTTTGGTTTGTTGGTTGTTTTTTTCTTAAGAATCGTTTGATGAGTCAAACTTTTTTCACCACTTTTTTGATAACTTCCCAGTTGGTTCCTCCCACGCCTTTTCATGTCTATCAGTAGTAGTTTCTTAATTCTCTCTGACTAGAAGAAGTTACAAAATGTACAATATCTTCAGATCAAAGAAAAGCAAACATGAAGCTGAAATGCAATAGTAGTAGCATAGTCGTATTCTTTTGTTTCCAATTTTTTTAATAATAAAGGAAAATTTGTGAGAGGAAGTAGGAGGGATTTTAAATATTACCCTTTTATTTTTTAATCCATTTTACACAGTAATTAATTCTTTCAGTTACATATAAAGAGCTGTGTTACTGGACTGCTGCTTAATAAAATGCTGTGAAAACTACAGAAATTGTTATCATAAAATATTTTTCTAGACAAGAAGATAGATACGTGTAATTGTAGATTTTATTTCATTCTGGGAATATATGTTTTTGTTTGAGTTGGATTGTTAGAACAGCTGCCCCACAATGACTTCTATTGCATATTCTTGCTCTATTTACAAGAGAAATTATTATGTTCCCTTGGCAGGAACCAATACCAAATACAGCACACTTCAAGTTTCCTAGTTTTCTTGTCCGCAGTTAGATAAGTATTTAAATGCTTAATGCATCCACATAAGGGTATTTTGGTCCTTCTTTGCAGAAACCTTTCTCTATGAATGCGAAGGATTTGCTGCTTTGACAAACGATTCTTTGCTTTTGCAGCAATTAGCATTAATTGCAAAAATTGACTTCCTGGCCTGGAAAATGACAGTACTTGTGAAGGCTCATATCTGAAATGCTATAAATTAATTGAAAAATAATAATAAAAAAGAGCTATTATGTTAGAAGGCCAATTCTCTCACCAATCCAAAAGATAAGAGTTTTAGTTCATGCACAGAAATTGTTTTCCTCATGTTGCAGGCCACAGGTGATTCCAAACCATTTCTACAGCCAATAATGAGGAAATATTTAAGTTGAGATGTCAGCTTGAGAAAGTTTTATTTACATTTATTGGTCTATTTTTATTCTATCTAATCAAAAAACTTCTAGGGTTCATTAGTTTTTG
The DNA here is from genome assembly GCA_013396635.1 of Penelope pileata. Classification (NCBI taxonomy): domain Eukaryota; kingdom Metazoa; phylum Chordata; class Aves; order Galliformes; family Cracidae; genus Penelope; species Penelope pileata. Next base: position 554,788 of record WBMW01002250.1, read on the forward strand.
AAGATCAATAACATTGTGTGACTACTATCACACCAGACTTTAATGTCTTCAGGGTAATTAAATGTAGCTACTTTATGTGTCACAATGTTAAACTTCTTCTTGTCTAAAAGGGATTAATGGTCTTAGCAATGCATTGTTAATAATGGTTAATGATTTAATAGAACAAAGTGCTTCTGAACTAGCTCAAAATTGTGACATGTTTGGAGGTATTAGATATATGGATGTTCTGCTATTCAGCCTCCCCCTCCCTGGCCGGTTGAGCAGGTGAAATCACCTCGGTGCAGCACACAGGACAAAGATCTCACAGGCACGCTGTTTTCCAGAATGTCAGGACAGTTCAGTGATAATTTGAAAGTTAATGGACTGCACCAGTGTGACAGAGAAGGCAAAAGGGACTTGCAGAGAGGACAGAGTGGAGACACAGTCACCCTTCAGAGGTGAAGGTTAGTTTAACATATCCCTCTGAGCAAAACCACTCATGAAAGCCGACTGAACCTTGAAAGCTTTGAAAGCTTTGGAGTTCAGGTTCTGGGCAATTATTTCTTTCAGCATTCCTCTGAATTGCTCGAATCACCACCATCCTCACAATACTTTTTCCTCTGAGCTGCATAGTGTGTATGGGGAGAGTGGGTGCAAGTGTCTGTGAACCCCGGAACAATGTGTTAAGGGAACCGACCAAAATGCTCAGCTTGCCCCACACACATCTCCTCTGGGTTCACCTCCGCTATTGCTGCTGGTTCTTCACAACCATGCTTCCCTGATACCACCAAAGGCGTAAATGATTACAAAGTGAAATGGAAGGAGACAAAGGCAGATCTCTGCCTCTGCAGTTAAATATGAGAACACTTTTACTCTGCTCCCCATCTTAAACCTCTTCTTTCACTGAAGCAGAACATTCTCTGTCCAAAGCGGCCTGAGCACTTGAATACATACATCTGTGAAGAATCATTAGTCTTTTGATTCAACAGTTTTCTGTAAAAAAACATAATTTCTATGAGAAATATACTTCCTAAATAAGATAAGGCATTGTAAAAGTAAAATACAGTAGTCCCCAGGAGTTTTAGCACTGCCAGATGTCTTACAGTTGTCATAGCTCCGCTGAGACTGGCTGCACACACAGCATTGTCCCAGCCACCCAAGGAGACAGGCTGATGTGCAGTGTAGGAGCTCTTAGCAGAGATGCCAGCTGTTAATACATCACTACAGAAATGTCCACATGAAAGTATTGTGACTTTTCCATGGTGTCTTTTCTTTCATCAGCGCAAAATGGGGGGTCACTGTCTGAATTGCTACAAAAAAAATCAGTCTGTCAATGGAATGGTATCTTTTGAATATTTTTTTACAATGAGCACTGGGGCAAGGAAGACCAGTGACTATGTGCTGGCTTTTTTTTTTGGGATTTGGACACAAAATTTCTTGCCATTTCCTGGAAAGCCAGACCAGACTTCACTTGCTTCTGGTGTAAGGAAGTGATCTCACACACTCTGGTCCCAAGTCAGGCTGTGCCCCTCCTAAGAGGTTTTTGATTGCAGAACTCTGTTCACAGTGTTCCAGAGCAATGTAACATTAGGAAATTTAAGAAAATAAATAGATTCCAAACCAAAACCAAATAACTGTAAGGCAAGATGGCAGAGAAAGTGATTGCTGTCTCTGTGTCTTACAGTGCTTTGAGATAACCACTTTGTAATGCTGGTTATGGGCCACTTTGGACCACAGTTTGTTGTTAGTTTCTTGAAGTTTGAGGGGGAGTTTCTATAACTAATGTAGCTTAAGGGGAAACCAAAATGACAGAGTGAAAAAAGACTGTGGCCCAGCAACCCTCATATAATGGAGAGAAGTGTTTCACAGGGTTGCTTTTACTGTTTGCTGAAGTTTTCTTGACTGAGGCCTTCCCTCTTGCACCTGGGCTACCAGTCATACTATGAGTGCAGAAATCTTCCACATTTTAATCTCTCCTGTACCTGTTGGCATTTAAACTGTATTTTTTTTTTTAACCAGCTGTCTTCCAAGAGAGGAGAAGACTTTTCATGACTGTTTTTAACAAATAGTTGACACTCTGTGAGGTGGTTCCTTGTTTTAATTCATGCACTGGAAGCTGGTAGGTTTTACCTCTCAGTCTGAAGCACTGATATTCTTGTCAACATGTAAGAAAAACTGTAAAGAGAGGAAGATGTTAGATTGTTTCAAGAAACAAACAAACAAAAATTTTTAACATTACTTCTGGGTGCCAGAGTTGATAATACTATATTGCTTCTCTGATCAGAGAGTGATGGCATAAGATTTCCTGCACAGCATTTATAGACATTTCAGGGGCAAAAACGTATTTTGCAGTCTACGTGCACATCCAAGCCACATTTCCCTTGATAAGACAGACCAGTTCTGCAGTGTGTCAAACATCTACCCTTCCAAAACACATTCAGCACCTTCTCAAGTCCAAGGTGGTGCAGTAGGTTCTGCCCATCAAAAAATGGAACTTTACGTTACCTTCATACAGTAATAAATTTCATGCAACATACCAAAAATCTGCTTACTACATTTGGTGAACTGTGCTAGATTTGAAATGTTAGCACTTTGGTATGCATAACCAAGCTCTACAGATCTCCTTCAGTCAGAAAAAAAGTTGGTCTGCAAAAGGCTACACCAATTTTAAGGTGATTTTATCAAAACAAAAATAAGATTTAGGATTGTTCAAATTATTGCTGGCCCATTTTATGGCCCTAGGTGCATTGTGGTGGAAGCAAAAAACTACAAGAAGAACCCTTGCTACCTTCAAGTGGAAAGCTCTCTTGCAGGAGAGCTCGAAAGCTTTCTGCAGAAGTGGATAGAGAGTGCCACAGAACTCTTCTTGATATAATCCAAGAGATAATGTGACGATCTTCAATAACCTAAGATCCAGATTTTCCAAGAGCTAAAATGAAAAGATATGTGGCAGTGATGTTTCCCCATAGCTTAAAAGAGGCAAAAGGACACAATGTAGATCTTGAAGTCTTGGTCTCTTTCTTGGCTGCAACAATGCGAAAATTTGCTTGCTTCTATTTATTTATTCATTTGTTTGATGGAGATTTTTAATTGAATGAAGAGAAACCATTATGTTCAAATACCACTTCAAATACTAGCCAGTACTTAGCACTGCATCATATGAACTGACTGTAGAAAAATGCTTCAGGAGAGGTAATTTATTTAATCCTTTATAAAGCACTACATTTTCTGAGAAAATGGAATTACAGTAATTACAACTTGAACTCATCATCAATATTTAAAATCAACAAGAACAACAAAAAAAAAAATTACAATTAACACCAATTATTAACAAACATAAAAATTAAACTCTTTTAAACATAGTGGTTCTGCTCAGACTTGGAGAAGAACAGCCTCTGAGTCTATGCTTCACACATTTGAGAAGTGTGTTGAGAACACAGGAATGGAGCTGCACACAGCAAGGCAATCAGTAGAGCAAGAGGGCTCTTACCTACCTGCCATTAGGAGGAGGGATCAGACAAATGAAAATGAGGCATTGATTCCATTAGGATGACAGTAATGCCCAAGATGACAAACTCCTTGTTGTTCTGCCTTTTGTAAATATTTGTAAAGATCTTCTATATTCCCTCAGTAAATGTAGTCCTCCGAAGACAGTGGGTTAATGTCTGTTCAGTATACATTTCCTGCATGCTATAAACAAGGATCTGGTCACTGAATGCTGTGTGTTCATATGGTGAAAGGCTGAAAGTTGGCAAGCGTGGCTTTTTGAAGAAGATATCCCAGCTTCCAGCTTGTGGCTCCTATTGAAATCTGGATGAAGCACAAGGCAAGGGAAGGGGTGGCTGGGAGAGGGGTGCTGGGAGAAGGGTGGCTCTGAGCAGTGGTTACCCTGTGGCCAGAAATGGAAGAGCCTCCCAGGCTGATCTGCAAGTGCAGGCTGTCTCTGGCTGTTTCAGTAATCCCACCATGACCAGCTAGGACTTGAAGAGTTTGCTTTTCAGCTTGTATAGAACCCCTAATTTCATCCTAGACTTGTCTTCTTCCTTTCCAACGTGTCCATCACAGGTTCATGGGAGGCCCTAATGCTTAAGCCTATATTCACTCCAGTTGCGACTGCTGGTTTATTTAATGTGGGTATGCTAAGGCCATCTTTACTGTTATATGTATGCATGTTTATATGACTTAAAAAGGCTACATATCAAGTCTATCTAAGAAATGTACATGAAGTGTAGTTGTTCAGTGAACACCCAAAACACCCAGGCAAGCGTGTGAAAGGGGTAACTGCATGGCAGGCCATAGCAGTAGTTGCAATTGGTAACAGGACAACTACGTACAAAACATAGCTGTAACAAAATCTGAATAAGTAGGTATGTGAACATTTTATATTTCAGTTCTGTTTTATTAATGCACATGCTTCTTTCAATTTGCAAGATATTGTTTTTTGGTGGTAGTACTCATATTCTAATTTCTCCAACTCTCTCTTTTCTCCATCTCTCTATATTCTTTTTTTTTAATACAAAGGGAAAATCACGGTTCATGAGACTCAGCAAATGTGTTCCTGGTATAAATACATATAATACTGTCAGGAAGTCTGCTTAACTCGGATAATTAATATTTAGGACTCAGGCTTTGGTTTATCATAGAGAGAGATAAAAAACTGCTTATGATAACCAGAAAAGACATACCTATATTCTGCAGCATATTTCTGTGGCTGCTTCGCAATAAACTGCAAAATCTATCAAAAATCTTGTACTTCATTCCCCAGAGAAAGGAAATTTAAGACTGTGAAAGCTTCATGAGCGTTTAATAATAGTCTTTTATATTCTTGACTAAGCAGTGGTGATGCTATATTGCAAGATTAATACATAAATCATTAAGAGACTTTGGTAATTTTAATACATCAAGCCTGTGTTTTGCTTAATTCTCTGATTCATCCTAAGGCATATATTGAAATTTTGTGTGGCCTTTCATTATAAGCCCCAGCATGTCACCCACATTTTGCATCACTTGTCTTTTAATGGAGCACATAGCAATCTGGTTGTTCTGCAGTTTGGTCTTAACGCACTCTGCCCTCCAGGCAAATTAACACACGGGAAATTGGGGAGCGTGGTGACGGCTGAGGGGAAGATGACACACACAAGACCAATGTGGTGTGAGGGAGGTGCAAGTCACACCGTACTGCTAGCTCCAGCCAGGTTAAACATAGCTGTGTGCTGCTCAGTGCAGCCATGGGGTCTCTGAGCCGTTCACTGAAGCAAGGCATGGTGTGGAAGGGAGAGGATGCTGCTTCTGTGCCCTTCCTTTAACCAGTGTACATCTCTTTCCTTCCACATGCATGCACAGTGCCAAAGCAACCATTAAGGAATGAGTAAAAGCAGAATGCAGGGTGGGAGCTTGCATGCCGGAGGTGTGAAGGCAGTGGTCTGTGCTGAGCAGCAATTTTGCTTCGCTGATTACTTAGTGGGTACCTTGAGCTGACTTCATGTCCTTGACTAAACCCAGTATCACTGGAAATGAATGGGAGACCTCTACAGCACACAGATTGGCTACAGCAAGCCAAAAAAAGAAACCAGACTAAGCCTAGCTGCCAAGAGAAGTGCTAAACGTGGATCCAGTTTTCAAAATTGGAGAGCAGCAGAGTCCATACTTAAATACCTAATTAGCCACTGCAGGCTCTGGTTTCAGATTGGGCTTCTCATTACTTTTTACAAATACATTGCCCCAGCATGCTACGGAGACTGCTGCTGGAGACAGCACAGTGGGGATGAGCAGTAAAATCAGCTTTTGGTGGAAAAGAAAAAAAATCAGCAAACCGCAAGGCACTTTCTCTCCACAACTGAATACCTACTTATTTTGTTTTGGCAGAAATACAAACCAATCCCTTTCTTCTCCTCCATAATTTTTGAAAGGACAACTCAAACTTTTCAGTCTGTGTTGTGAAAAAATCTTAAGCCAAAAATAATAACTTCTGCTAAAAATCAATCAAATGGAAAATGCATAGCCTGCCTTATCCCGATTCTTCATTCATCAGTATGGAATCAATGATGAAACATTATTTTAAAAGGAAGAAGGTCTTGTGCATTGCTGCTCTCTTGGCCAGATTTCAAAGCAACTAATTACATTCTGTCTGCCTTAGCTCCTACTATGGTTTCCATTTAGTGAGTTGTGCACTGTCCTACTTTATCTGCACCAGCACGGCAAAATGCTCCAGGGCAGCAAGCCCCAGGGGAGGCTGTTTTCTGTTGTGGGAAGAGTGGTCCACAGACCACTCAAACAAGTGGGTGGGCATGAGCTTCTGCAGGTTATCAATGCCAGACACAGCTACTGGTCTTCTTAAACAGGTAGATAGTGATAGGACACAGGAGAATGGCTTTATACTAGCAGAGGGAAGATTTAGATTCGATCTTAGGAGGAAATTCTTTACTCAGAAGGCAGTGAGGCACTGGCACAGCTGCCCAGAGAGCTGTGGGTGCCCCATCCCTGGAAGCGCTCAAGGTCAGGCTGGATGAGCCCTGGGCAGCCTGACCCAGTGGGTAGCAGCCCTACCCACAGTATGGGGTTAGAACTGGATGAGCGTTAAAATCCCTTCCAACCCAACCATTCCATGATTCTATGATTCTGATTCTATGATGCTACCTGGCTGGCCACCCAGTTAGGAGGCAGAGTTTCTTATATTGAGAGTCTGCCTGCCTTGTTGCAAAGTATCAGTACCCTGAGTCCTAAGGAGTCCCAGTATCCCTTGTGCGCTGGTGTGCCGGTGCAGTCTGCTGGTAAGCTGCCTCCTGCTGTACTTTGCTTATCCTCTCATATAAACTTTCATTTCATTCTGAAATGAAAGGCCTTTTGAGCCTTCAGAATAGGAAAGCAATGTGGAAATGCAGAATATCAATGCCATTATTTTATTTAATAAACAGCTGTAGTTTCTTTTGTTGTAGAAAATGTACATAGAGAGCATAGAGCACCAAGAGAGATTACATTTAGATGTATAGGCTTTAAATCCAGATCATTCCATGCATGGAGTACATGTATGTGCAGGAGAGATGCAATTATGGTACAGGTACATGAGCCTATGTGTTTCTACTTTTCTGACTTATGAAGCCAAGCCTGAATGTAATGAAATCAAGTAAGCAGCATTGATTTTTTTTTCCAACATGGTGTTTTATCAACACAAACTTAATAAGACTGAGTCTTGTGAACAAAACAGCTGTTCAATGAAAGTACAACGAAAAAAGTCAGTTATGTGCCACATGTTATTTCTCTGTCCTGTACAGCCCAGTGGTGCCAGATTCCTGCAAAGCCAAGAGCACTCACACACTGAGGAAATGGAAAGATAGCTGGAAGACTTTGTAGGGGTTCAGTCTAAAGTGTCTGCACTTTATATCCAATTTTATGTCCTTCGTATCTATACTGTGATACTGAAGTCTGATTCCCTGCTGCCTTGCAAATCATTTGCATTTCTGCACTGGGATATAAAAGGCTTCCATACTGATTGCATAGCTTTTTATATCTTCTGAGCACTTGTATCTCTCTGACATAGATATCTATGCAAAGTACAAGCCTTTTGAGGATCCGGCCCTTGTAGCTTGTGCTCCATTGCCACGAGGTAAGTCAAAACAGCAGTGGCACAAAATGTGGGAACAGGAGCGCTCTCCATGCTCCTGAAGGTTACTGACAACCAGGTGGGACTCAGGCAGAACAAGTCCGAGCAGTCCTGGCCCTGCTTCCCCATGAGCCGCTGGGCAAGACCGCTCTGATTTGATATAGGGAGCTTGTCCCATGCCTTAGCTTTGGGATGCCATTGCTCTGGTGGCAGCGGAGGGGAAATGCTGGCAGCTGATGCCAGTTGACTGCCGGAGGCGGCTGCGGATGAGGGCTGAGGGCTTCCTGTGGGGAGCATGAGACTCGCCTTGTTACACTGCGTGAGGCAGGTGCTGGCAGATCTGGCCCTTTGGGTTAAAGGGGCTGAAATATGCACAAGAGAGTGGCATTTTGAGTGTCTGCAATTTCCCGACTGATGCCAAGTCACCTGTACACATACTCATGCACTGGCTGTTCTTTCTTCCTAAAATAGCCCATTTTTCCCCAAGACACAGGTGATACCTTTATAATGATGGAGCTGTGTTACCCAGCACAGTGCAGCTCGGGCCGGTGTTTGGTGCAAGGGCTGCTCATGATCAGCTGTCTGTTCTCATACTCTCTCATATTATATAATGCTTGTGTAGCCTGTCGGTGTTTTGTTTCAACAAGAATAGAGCAGGAAAAAAAAAAAAGGAAGATAGAAAAAAATAAAAAGAGAGGGATGCACTGGTGGTTCAGTGCTGTTGTCTTTTACTTCCTACAGCTGAGCTCTAAGGTTTACCATCATGTCTCCCAGTTTCTGAGTCCATTAAGACAACCTAACAGTTAAGTTGCTTCTTAGCTCTGCAGAGAGTCAGCTTGTTTGCTAGCATGCAGGGATTTCTGTGAAGTGTACAGGATATTGCAGATTTAACAAGAATGAGGTAACAAAAAGAAGTCCCAGATGAATTTGCTATTAACTCAAAATAAAAACTGCACATATTAACAACCACAGAAAAACAGCAGCAGTAGTGGGCTCTACCTCTGTGTGCGTAGGGACAGCAGCAGCAACATCACTGCTGCCCAGAGCTCTGCGGGGCAGGAGGGAATGAGGATGGGGATGGGAATGAGGATGGGAATGGGGATGAGAAGGAAGATGGGGATGGGAATGAGGGTAGGGATGGGGACCGTTGCAGTTTTGTTGCCCCAGGAGCCTGCTGCTTTAGGCACCTACCTGCTTTACCTATGAGCTGGCTGTAATGCTAGGAAGTACCTCTGGTTCTGCTAAGCACACACACACAAAATAAGGTTAAATGAAAGGCCTGTAGTAATTATGAGAGGGAATTGCCAGGGCACAGGAATTTGTGGAAGTGATGCTGAGACCCCAGTCGGGAAGAGCATTTGAAGAAACATACCTGCTAATTTGCTTGGAGCTAGCCTGCTTATTTAAAAAAGTATTGCTGCCTGCATGAAGTGGAACCCATCTAATTAGCAGTTCCTGAAAAGTTGCACTTGAAAGGAAGGCAGATTCGGCATCCAGATCACAGAGGCTCACGGGAGGCTCAGCAGGTGGTTTTGCCCTTACTCCCAGGGTTATGGGAGTTTGGCAGAGCAAAGCAGCCACCTTTGCTCTAAGGGCTGTGTATGACATGGCTCTGGTTGCGCTGACAGCCGCTCTCCTTGCCCCATCTTTACATCCATCTCTAGCTGTGTGTAACCTGGTGTCGCCAGGGCAGGTGCAACCATTGCCTTGCTCATCCGCACTGTGCCCAGCAGAGGAGCCTCAGTCAGAAGCTAGCAGGTTGTGCTGCAACACAAACAAAAATAGCCAGGAGCAGTACAATGGGGATGGATTTACTGGATGGGAATAGGGTACGTGTATGTGGAAATAGCGTGGTGAGGAAGGGGAAGATAGCTTGAGAACCTCCGAGTGATGGTGTTCTGCAGATTGGCACTGCAGCGTTTACAGTTAAAATAGGTTGGCATAGAGATTCTGGCAGGTACTCTGTAATTTTGTATCATATTTTTTTCCCTTAAATCAGCCTTGGTATCTAATGGAATAATCACCAGAACTGCAGCAGACAACACTCCTGCTACTGATAAGCTCTTTCTTGAGAAGACTCAGTGTAAAGCTGTTTGTTTGCTGGATATTGCCAAATGCAGTACATTGGATGTTTGTGCAATTCTGTTTTCTTTCTGATTATTTCTTTTTCATATGCATGTCCCCCTCTCTTTCTCTCTTGTATACAGATGTTCATATTCACCCCATGGAGCCTATGCCCAAAGCAAACTTGCCCTTGTGTTATTTACCTATCGACTACAGCATCTTCTGACTGCAAATGGAAGCCATGTGACTGCTAATGTAGTAGACCCTGGAGTAGTGAATACTGAGCTCTACAAGCATGTCTTTTGGTTTGTAAAAGTGGTCCAATGGATGACTGCGTGGCTATTTTTCAAGGTAACCATTTTTTTTTCATTATTTTGTTGCCATGTCCCTACATTGTGAGTGCTGTAGTCAGCACAGAGCTGAAGATGTTTCAGAGTTTGTTATAATGTACAATATTTATTGTACTTTTCTGCACAGATGAGACATATGACATTGATAAAGACATGCCTTGCACAGAATAAGCACTTATATGGAGAGAGAGAGCTCACGGTTAGAGGAGGGAAGGCCTATGCCTGTATCTGTAGCTCTTCCCATGCATCGACTCTCTCTGCACCGGTCTGTCTCTGTTGGTGCATGCATGGTAGTAGAACTGCATTCTAACACAGAGCCAGAATATGCAAAGTGTTCCTAGGAAATATCTCGTACGTCCTGTTAGGAGAAGCAGACACTATCTGGCACGGTCTATGCGTACACAACATGTTATAGAGAAAAGGGCAAAGGAAGGAAGAAAGCTGTGCAAGTGAAAAAAGTCTTGGTGGGAATTGGCCATACTGCATGCTGGGCAAATACTCGTGCTGGGGAATGTGGGACAGTGTTCATTTAGGTCTTTCATCCTAAAATGTATTTGTAATGGTATATGTCTTTCTGTCATGTATCATCTACCTTCGAAAATGCTGTTTATAAAACTGATCCAAAAGTGAGGCAAACTCCTTTAAGGTTAACTTCAAATAACATTTTGTAGAGGTGTAAGTAGATCAGTCTGAAATCAGTTTAGCTGCACAGGTGTTCTAATGTGAACAAGCCTTAGAAGGACTTGTGCTGAGAAAATGTTCTCTCAAAAAGCAGTTTTGGATTAAGCGAATGGAACCTGATTCCATTAGAGAAAATTAAATGTCCTAATTAAAATGAAGTATTTTAGATCAAGGGGCATGTTCCACAAAGAAAATTAATTTTAAACTTTGATATGGAAATGTCACTTGCTTTAATTTCGGAAATGAAACTGGAGGTTGGAAGAGTGGCTGTAAAATAAGATGCAAACAAACCCATAGTTTGTATGCAGTAGTATCTTTTGAGTACACCTTGAATATTGCAATAAAATTGTAATAGGAATGCTCATAGTATGTAATGTGTTCTTAAAGAAGAACAGCATTGCCAGAACGTTAAACTTGTTTTGTCTCTTGTGATTGCCATTTTAAATATCAGTCTCTAGTGGTGGTGTTTTTTAATCGAACTGACTTCACTTCGCTAATGTAACTGTTTCATGTAGGTGTTTCAGAACTGCCTCTAGAACCACAGAATTCTGACAAAATCCTCTGTGTTTAAGGGTGAGAACTGAATCTCTTGTTTACAGTGCTTAAGCCCATTCAGTTTTATTGGTGTGCCAAGGGAGGCATTGTTGTATTATACCGACCACGTTTAGAAACTAAATGGGATGTCACTGAACATGTAAAATGAGAATGGATTTATCACAAGACGGAGTCAAATACTTACAGCTTTAACAGTAATGCTGTCTAAAGTTCCTAATCATTTCATAGTTTTTGTATGGGACACCAGTCTAAAGGAATACTGCCTTGCAATGGATGAAAGACAGATATACTGATTTGCGTGGAAGTGCTATGTGTGTACTGCCTGAAAAGCAAAATGCATCAATTGCTTTTTGAGTCAGGATGTATACTCTGAAGGCTTTAGTTACAGAGGCTGAGATTTTCTTATTTTTATATAACACTTTGTGTGTTTTTTCTGTACATCGAAGGAGAGAGAGAGGGAAACTTTTACTGTCCTTCTTCTCTTTTAATATTTTGCTCCCTTAGGCTTTGGACTTACAGCTCTAAATTCTACTCTTCTTGCTTAAGATATGTTTGTGTGTTCAGAATTGACTTTGCTTTCCTTTCTCATGTTCAGAAGCACTTTATCCCGTAGGTGTGTGGTGTCCAGTGTTCTTGCCTTTGCAAAGGGGCATCTGGAGTTGATCTCATGTACAAGGGTAAATTTACCTTGAGAAAAGCAAGAAAACCAGAACAGGAAAATTCAACTGTCTGATAATGCTAGCTGAAAGCAGGTGTTAGGGGTTTCTCCTCCCATGGAATTTCATTGCCGAATGTGCATATGTGAGTCTTCCTTCTAGGATTACGGCGGTAACACAATGAAAATGAGGAGATATCTCTTTAATCATATTGGCTCAACAAACTGTTATCACCCTGAAGTATCCCAGAGTGGTTTCTAAATGCACACAGGAAATTGCTTCACCTGCTGCAACGTAGCACTCGTGAGAGTAAACATAGCCCAGATTGCTCCGGTGAGGAAATGCATCATGGATTTATCAGATCACATTCTCTCAAGAGAGAGACAACATGTTTGATTTCATTCCAAATTGTGTCAGAGCCCCCACTACCTTTAAATCCATTTCTGCCAACGCTTTGGTCCCCATGGCATTCGAGTCAAATACTTCCTCAGGATTACAGCACAGCCCCGACTCTCACTGCGGTATTTGTCGGTGAGGTGGCTCGGTGTGGCAGGCAGGGCTGTCGGCTCAACAACATCCACCTCAGAGCTGCCTTGAGATATTTAGATACCTAAGCAAATAAGCCTACAGCTTTGCAAATAGGCCATGATATGTACATGTGATGTACTCAAAGTATTAACAGCTTAAGTTTCTCAGGACTTCAAAACACTGTCTTTCGATCTTCATAGCAGCTCAGAAAAACCTCTGCCAAATGTGTTGGTTGGTTTTTGTTTTGTATTTCCCTGACAAACTGCAATGAGAAACAGCCTGTAGAAACATGAAAGACCAAGATAAAGGAGCTGGTGGCTGTCATAAAAATTGCAAAACTATCACCTGCCCTTTAGAAGTGGCGGCAGTGCTCTTTCTCAGGAAAACTATTGTGTTACTTGTTTTTTAAATTTCTATTTTGAAAATGTTTTTTCTACATTTTTAATAAACAGGGATTGCACTTGTCACATGCAAGAGAGAAATTATGTTTATTCTTCAAAAAATAAATTGATTTCTACCCCATGACTGCTCAGTAAATAAAAGCTGATGAGCTGTCACGATTCTCTGTAGAGTGCAGTGAAATATGTTATCCCTTAGGAATTTTTAACATAAATTGATCTTCTTTTTGAAGAGATAACATCCAAACTAGTAAACAATAACTAATTAATAAGATAATAATAGACCAAAAAGACATTCATCAGGCATCAAACTGAAATGTGGCCAACTGTGCTACACACCAGTTTTACTGATGGGTACTGTCCAAACTGGAAGCCAGGAAGGTACCATTTTCTTACAAGAAATCTGCCTCTGCTACAGATGCTGAATATTCATTTTTAAGCCAGATGACTTCTGCTTGTGATAGAATTAAAATACCTTAGGAAAGAAAAAGAAAGAAAAAATGTTTGACTCTTATTAAAATGTCCAATATTAGAAACTGTTTTGCTGCTTAAGACTTCACTATGCCATGGATGTAAAAACATTTCTTGAACAGCAGTATTGTAAACTTCTCCAAAATTTTCTTCATGACACCCTTGGTGAATGTGTTGTTATCAAATATATTCAGTCTTTTCAGCTCTCTCAGATTGGGATTTAGAAGGCATCGTGGAAGAAAGACATCAGGTCTTGTCTCAGCTGTCATTTACCAAGACATAGTGCCATATAAGTGATTATTGACTGACAATGAAAATGGGAATGATGAGTTACCCCATCAGCCTGTAAAAGTGAAGGGAAAGGCAGAATCAAGAATAGAGTCTAGAAATCAGCCAATATAATCTAGTTCACTTCTTTCATCTGTCAAAATAACCTTAACTTGAGTGTGATTTTCCTATAACATTTTTAAGGAAATGTCTTCAATCTATAAGTGCTGCTAGAAAACAAGATCTGAAGAACCTGAATACATGATTCATGCCAGAAGACATAGTCATGCAGGTCTTATTGCTGCATTTCTTATCCAGACTGTCCCTTTGGCACTCTGAATGTAGAAAATTCATTTCATCCTCTTCCCTGAGGTGTCAGAAGACAAACACATCACCACACAATAACACCAGCTGTACAGAACTGGAATAATTAAGTTCTACAGCTGAAAGCAGCAATTCATCAGCATCAACATTTTTAGTCCATTTGAGTGTGTGGTCGTCATGTAAAGCTAGTCTGGAAGTTTCTCACGAAATGAAAACTCATTGCAGAAACATGTCAATTGCAGTTAATTTTTACAAAAGGCTTTTCAGATCAGAAGTGGCATTCTGGTCAAACTCAGAGAGATGGAAGCAGTCCACATTATCCCAGTAACTCTTGATTTTAAACAGGTCCCTTTTTTGTTCATAAGGTTTTAAGCTTCAGACTTTTTCATTCCAGGTTTTAGTCAGAGCCACAGGGCTTCCTCTTTTCCGTCTAATAAATATTTGATTATTGGTATAACTATAGAACAGTTAGTTTTAGGGGGAAAGATGGAGAGACCCACCTGAAAATGAAAATGGGCAGCCTTTGAGCTACCAAATCCTCTTGGTGTGGGTGTTTTCTTGTATATGAATGCCTAGACTTGGGTAGGTACCCAGTTACTTTATTTTGGGGAGTATGCCGATGCTTTATTTGTTCTAACTGTTAAATCAGAAGACTTGGGAGTGCAGAGTGCTGTCTGTCCTTAATAGGGTTAGACCCCTCTAAAGTAGACAGACTGTAAGTGCACACCTACATAGCATTTGACCCTGCTTTCCACTGGACCTGTGGCTCCCCTGTGTGTCCCATGATATCATTATTTTTGTGGTGTTCTCAGGTCAAAGCAGCTGGAATATTTATTATGAGACACGTTGAGAGTTGCCAGGCGGTGCTTCGGTGGCATGAAAGTGATGGATTTGTGTCGTATGCCTTATTGTGTGCCTTGCGAAGGGATAGGAGTGCTGTATAGAGGAGTGCAAAACTGGTGGGATTGTGCTGGAGAACTTCAGAGGGAGTCAAGGCTGTTGAAGTTCTCGTTTATAACACCTATTTGGAGCAGCTGCTGGACTGATCTGTCCCCAAACCACACCCAGCTTTCTCTTGAAGGAAGCTAGTTGGAACAGGCTGAAACAGAGTCATGAAGCAAGCTAAAAATGAAGCAGTGTGTACAGAGATCCATCTCATGCCCTCTCCCACAATTTTGTCATTTGGTTAAAAAGAGAAAAAAATAAAAGAATACTCTTTTTTTCCCCTAACAGTGGGAAATGGGAAATGGGAAAATGTCATGTTCACAGGACAAGAAAACTATTTCCACATCTAATCCTGCCTGTAGGATTGACTCAATTTAGCTTGGAAAATGGTCTAAAGAAACACAGGATAAGCCTACACCATGCAGCATGTAAAAATCTAGACTTGCACTATGTGAAATTGTTTTGGAGTGAAAATTCTTGAATAGCAAGTGAAATTTTGTGACAGATTTTTACCAGCAGGTAAGAATTATACTGAAAAAGAGCGTTTGTATTGTGTGAGAAAGTGTTTGCTCCTAACCTCTGTGTGGTAAAGGATTGTTGATTTAACTTGACAACTCAGGCAGATTCTTTCATTCTATCTGAAAAGAATTTCATTTGTATCCAAGAGTTTAAAAAATAGTCTCTTGATTGCTGTAATGGGAAGACAGTAAGTAAGCAGCTAATAAATTGTGAAAATATGTGAGCCTAACTGGTGTTAGCACATCAGCACATATCATCTTGTAATCTGTGACTATTTTCATATTCAGAACCCACAGACGTAGCTAGGGAGGACATTTTCTATTGATCAGTTTATTCCTTGCTGACATTTCTCTGTAGTACTTTCCCTTGTATGCAGCTAAAGAGTGGGTATGGTAATCTATTCTCAGTTGGACATATTGTTAAAAACGGAACAAAAATAAAAGAAAAAGATAATTTCCTGTGGACCAAATACATGTCAAAGACTCAGTACTGATTCCCTTTGGTTAAAAAAAAAAAAAAGCAAATCACAATACTTCTAATGTCAGGGTCCCAAAAAGAGGTTGAAAGGTTGGAGAATTCTTAAAATTTCTATTAGACCATTAGCCTTTCACTTTTCAATCCATAATCTTTATAGATAGGGGCTGTTCACCCCATAAATCTCACCGTGCTCAGTCTCTCGCTACTGTAATTCTCCCTAACACACCCAGGAAGCTCTACCTCCATCACAGTGTAATTAAAATTCCATTTTCCTTCTGCCAGGTGACACAATGGTGTTTGAAACTTGAGCAGTAGAATTTAGGCTACCTACTAACCTTTCTCATCAGAGTAACTCTGAGATACCTCTCTGAGGGAGAGGGAACGAGAGAGAGGACCACCCCAGCGCCCACTGAAACAAGCCATGCAGCAAGGGTAGGAATGGCAGTTTCCCTCTTCCGTATGAAAGAGCCATAACACTGAGTTAAGGAGAAGGACCACTGGCGTGCCATGGAAAATCCTGCCACTGGTGGTGTGGGTGAGCAGCAGTTTGGAAATAGATCACCAAAACAAAGAGACGTAGAGGAAGAGCTTGTGGGAGTGTATATTCATGTATATATACACAGAGAGCTTACCCCCAGGTGTGGCATGCATTATAGATCAATTAATATTTATCTGGGGGCAACCTGCCTAAATTCCTTAATGTTTTGTTAATGTTTATAAGTATTGGATCTGTAAAAATTAATTCTGATAAAAATTTATATTGCAAAGCCCCATCACCTTAAGTCCCCACTTACTACATAAAAAATAATTTTAGGAGTGTTTTGGAGATTGGAGATTTATAGCCACTCCTTTCCTGCTCTCTGAATGTGACATTCCTTAATTTACCAGTAATCCGAGGGGACCAATAAAACCTTTCAGTGTAAAGTAATGAAACTTTTCTACAAACAACATAGACACAGTTTTTAATGCTTATCCTGAGGTTCCAGACACTGTCAATGCAAAGTTCTTCAGAACCTGCAGACATCCTGTTTTCCTGTAGTCTAAGGCACCTGTGCCTGGAAGCTTCCTCTGACAGAGCCTGAAGGTCATGAGTCCTATCCCAAGGTACAGGATATTAAATCTGTCATGCTTTAAAAAACAGTGCTACTTTTAAAGAACTGAAGATAGTGCGTTTTCAGCTGCACACAGAAAAGAATAGGGGCTGGAACAGTGTATTCACATACCCAGAGAAGAAAAACTCTGTAGGCAATTTGGTTTTTCAAATGATAACAGCTAGGTATTTGAAGTATCAGACAATTTCCCATGTAAGTGATAAGTGTATTCGTGGGCAGCTACAGGTGAGGTAATCCCAGTTGCTTATGAAATGCATTTCTCTTATTGTTTATGATCCATTTTGTGCCTCCACTATTTAGCACCCAGTTGGTGGATTTTGAAAAGTTTCAGTTCAAAGGTCACTTGAGTAACTCTGGCTTTAGTAAAGATATCAATTGTAATTGCCATCCCCAAACATTTGTGTTTTCTTTGTTAGAAGGGATGCTGAGATACTGCAAGATGTACTTCAAACGGTTCATTTTACTCTGATTATGTTCTCAGTTAAATGTGTGGGATTTTGCAGATTTTAATGGGTAAAACTGAGAAGGGAAGTTGGAGCAGTGGCTGTATCCCCATTTTCTAGAAGGAGCTTGATCTTAGATGTGGCACAATTACAAGTTATTAATGCAATCTGCCCAGAGTTAGTAATTTATATAAGTTATTATCATTGCATTTAAAACTGTTGTTGGGTCTGTGAGTCTCGTCAGGCAAATGGCTGCTTTTGATTGTTGCTGCCTTGATGCAGGGAAGTGGAAGAAAACACGAGTTAAATTGCCATATACCAGGCACTCTGCAGGGAATACAGAGCAGATGCGGAAGAGGATTTGGATGAAACCTGAGCAATGTCCAATAAAACAAGAATGAATGTGGACACCTTACTGAGGATGGCATTTATTTAATATTTGTCTGGCTCTGTCACACTAACCTTTTTTCTGTCACTGGAATAATAAGGAGGTGCTGCTACTGGTCCTGATCTCAGAGAGTATGAAAAGATAAGGACTGCTTCAGTGTCTCTTGTGTGCTCTCCCGCATCTTGGAGCTTGCCACCACCAACTTACAAACTTGACTCACTTACAGTTTGTGGTATACATGTGGCTTTTCTGATGAGTAGCAGGGGCACAAGTTGGTGCATGGTAGCCCTGTGTCCTTGTGGCTCTGGTGGCACTCTTGCTGCCCTGCATCCCTGGAGCCAGCAGCAGCACACCAAGGCTGCGTGTGTCTTGGGAAGGGAGAGCAGCACTGACTGAGTTATTCAATGTTTTTGCCTGCCAAGCTCTTGAGATGCAAAACACAGTCTTCCAAAACGTCTGCCACTTGTCACAGACTACCCTAAGATAACTAAAAATGTAGAAAGAGAAAAGCTGTCCCATTGTTTTTGGAGCTCAGTGTTGAAAATAAAATTACACACTATGAGTATATTTTGACAAGTGGATTTGCTCTGAAAATGAACATAAAAAGGGCACTGTGGGGCAGCATGTTTATTTTTTCTGTCAGGATTGTGCATTACCCAGGTGCAAAGGTTAATTTTATGACTGCCTAAACTGTGAATTCAGTGTGGTCATGGGAGTTCAGTTATCTCCACTCTCATGCACCATGACCCCTGGAAACAACTTAGATTCCCATTTTCCTTTGCATTTAAGTCAATGACTTCCAGGACAATTTTGGTACTTCATCTGTGGCTTTGCACAAGTGTTGCTGATCAGAATATGCTGAACAAATGATTCCCAAACCTAGAAGCATCTAAGTCTCGTTCGTATTGTGTATTCTTGTAGCAAGGATTATCTGATCAGTCTTTACATCCTCTATATGGAGGACTGTCCTTATGCAAAGTATTTTGCATACCCATTCCTGCTCCTTCGGGGTTCTCCTTGACCTTGGGCTGGCTTGCTTGGTTTAGGTTTGTGGCATGTGTCCTATTTTAAATGCCTTTTATATGGAGAAGTGGATTAAGGCAAGCATGGAACCCTAATTCCTTTAGAGGACCTGCAGGTCTCCGAAGGCAATAAGTACTTTAGATGTTGATAACACTAGATTCAGCTGATATTGCTTGAAATCCATTCAGGAACTGGATCTAGAAGGCAGGAATCAGGGAGTTTTACATGGTCTTTTTTTCTAAATATAATTGTACTATTAATACTATTTAATATACATTTAGCACTTAGTACCTTGGCTGTTAAACTTCTCCTGTGAGAGTTTCCACCCACTCTGCACAGCACTGGGTCAAAGGCAGATTGCTGGTGAGTCATCTATTTCCAGCTTTTTGGAAAAGTGATAAAATATAAAATGTGTTTGCCCTGAGGTACCTGAATTTGTCATCTCTAGGTTGCTGCACAACAGTTTACTCAAAGGAGCCAGGAGAATTGCAAAGCATCTCCACTGCTCAGAAGCAGCACTAGTACATGTGATGTACAATCTGTCCCATGCTCTCCCAGTCGAGAAAAAAGCATTTGCAGCATTAGACTCATTGGGCTCATAGACATTGAGCCCCACTGTAAAAATAAAGCAGCTCTTGTGTGTTCATTTCAGTTCTACTTTGTAGCTCTGCGGAAGCTGTAGGCAACTTGTTTTTTTCATTTTCAAGTTATTTCATGATCTTAGTTCTAAGAAGAAGAAAGAAGAAACTTGTTTCTAATCATTGAAATCAGACTTTGGAAAAGGATTCAGCAGACTGGTGACAAAAAGACAGAGTTTGAATAGGTTTATGGAGAAGATCAACTGATGAGGTTTCTGTAATATGAGGAGAGCAGAGGTGTCCAGAGATCGCAGAAATCTCCCCTTCCAGCATCCTTTTTTCGGTTCAGAATCCATTTTTTTCCTCAGATTCATCTATTTCTCTCCCATGTTGAAAAGAAAAAGGGAATCCATTATAGGACTCTATAAGTGAAGATTTCTCAACAAATATTCATTTTGATTTTATTGAATCACAGAACCATAGAATCATAGAATAGCTTGGGTTAGAAGAGACCTTAAAGATCATCTAGTTCCAAACCCCCTGCCATGGACAGGGAAAGGCATTAAGTGCCCAGCAAATTTTGAATGTGTTGAGTCCCCAGCAAATCCTTTGTCAGGAAAACTTTTGATGAACGTATGCCATTTCTTGCATTCCCCTCCTCTTTAGACAGTAGTTCTTTTAGTTGCTTGCTGATGACCTGTGTTGAACTTTACTCCCAACAGTGCTGACTGACTCTTGGTTACAGGAGGAAAGCAAATATGGGGCTATGGGCCAGACTGAAGAGCCTTCAATGAAAATAAGATCCTTTATTGTTCTGGTCAAGAAAGCTTTACATGCTGTTAAAAAAATTAGCCTATCTGAACTGAAAATAGAGCCATAGAGATAGTTGGCATAGTTACCCTGTTATTCTCTGCCAGGATGGCAGCAGGTAGTGGGTGACGCTTCTAGGAGAGGCCGTGGCTTCCCTGGGTTTCTGCCAGCAGCTCAAGGCCATCGTCTTGTGCCTTCCTGGCTGTCTGGTTTGCATCTAAAGGCCCTTTGAGATGACAGACTTCGGGACGGCTCTTAGCCCTGCTGGAAGTCAGGTGAGGAGCTCCAGCTGGCAAAATGCATCAAGGTTTGCATGCCAAGGATTTGCGTTCCTAAAACAGCCAGAGCAGAGAGCTTGGCTCAGGGTTTTGTTGGAGGGGAAGAAAGCAGTATTCTTGTGTTCCTTTTTGGTAATGGCAAGTCTGCCTCATCTGAGCTGGTGCTTGCACTGCTACTTGCCATATTTTTCTCATGGAAAAGTTATAGTGCACATGTTAAAATTTAGAAAAAAGGATTTGTTTTTAGTTTCTGTGGACTTAAACTCTGATGTGATCATTTAGAGGTTCAAAGCTGGACTCGGGCTCAGGTCCGTCCTTCAAATAAGAGCAATAGACCAGCTGCAAACTGCTGATCATGGATGCATTATGATAGCTAAAACTTGTTTAGCTCCAAATTACTGAGTTAAATCTTTGCCCTCTGATCTGGATGCCTAGCTTTAAAAATAAATCCTTTGGATTATACCAAAATTTTGAACTGTCAAGACATAAATGGTGTGGTGAACTGAAACATAGGTCTCTTAAACTGCCCTAAATTTAGCTGTGTTTCAGTAATCTCTCATTCACTTTTCACTGCTGTCAGCAGCCTGCAGGGTTTATGATGGAAATGTCTGCCTATGAATCATGTCACTGTGATTATGGTTTTTTGCCACTTCAAGGAGTTAGCAAACAGTGCATAGTTTCTCTGGTAAAGAACACTGCATTTCTGGATCAGTTCTACCAACAGATAGACGTTCATGCAAATATCTTTCTTGCATTAAAAAAATCCTTATGTGTGGTAGGTAAAAGGCATTTTTGTTAAGCAATTGGATGTAACAATTATTTTTTTTCCTTGTTTCACTGTCAGCATATATTTCTGTAAAACTACCGAGGGTAGGAAGTAACAGGCTTTGCAAGTATTTTCTTATTATGGTTACACACTGCCTCCATCAAAGAGAAGTAGATGTACCTAAAATGTGGGAGCATTGTGTAGCTTTCATGGTTTGGAGTCCCTCTGCTAAAATCTTTGCAGACTGGATAATTGCCTCGCTAAGATATCAGTTACCTTCAAGTATAGAAATTTATGATTTACTAAAATATACTAATAAAACATTTTTTTAATCGTATGCTAAACAAAAATGTAGCATATTGTAGCTTTGCAAGTTATACATACATGGTCATGTAGTTTTAAGTAATATTCTTTCACTCTTTGTTTCAACCATGTTGACATAATAATTTTTAGAAAAGATAGGTTAATTACCTTAACAAAATGAAAAACACTGAATATCTTTTAAGCCTGCAATATCCCTTGCATTTGATCTGCTATTTATTGTTGTCAGTGTGGATTATGGATGAGAACCCCTGCAATTATCCTCTGTTAGTATATTTTGAATTGGAAGAGAGGACAGAGCTATGGTGCAGCTGGCAAGCAATCAGCTAACCTCCACTGCAAGCATGTAAAGAACCTCTTCAGTGGAGCTTCTTAATGATAAAATAGGTAGGGCTGGGTTTTCTGACAACACGTGGAACATGATTGATGATTGTAACCTTTTCTTAAAATTAAAACTGTAACCTGGGGGTGGGGACTGCAGTGCTCTCCAGCTCAGGAGCTTTGGGATAGCAGCTTCCTTTTCTGCTCTTCACACTACAGACACATTTTAAAATTTATTTTAAAAAAAATCAATATATTCAGGATTATATTCTCATTTCCATTACATTGAGCCTCCTTCCCTCTTCATAGTTTTTAAATAGTTACATCTGTATGTATTTAATGTAGAAGCAGTTACAGCAGGGCAGAGAACTGTCCAGATTGTATTTCCTTTTCTACACAGCAGACTCTACAAATCTGAGCAGTTCTGCACTACTTGCAGCTGAGGTGTACACTGAGAAAATCTTCAGTCTTGTTTTTATATTTTTTCATATACACCTAAATAAAAGAAAAAAACGAATGGAGTGAGCTTGTCTGAAGTGAGTTTACGTTTTCAGGAAAGTAGATAAAGAGCATTCCAAAGTCGGTGATCTATTTTTCGTTAGAGGAACATTTCCTATAAGAATGTGTACCTCAATGCTTTTTTCTTTTCACAAATTTTATTGTGGTTACACATTGATATTTTTAGTTGTTTTTTTTTTTATTTTTTATTTTTTTTCTACTGTGGTCATCTACAGATATTTGTAAATTCTTCACAATATTAATCTGGACTAGAAGAGGAATCTAACTTAATTTTTCAAGAAGAGAACTGCTTTTCTCCATTTTATTATATTAGTGATTAAAAAATACTGATATTTTCTTCTGCAGAATCATTACTAAGCTCCCCAGGCCTGGTGATTTCTGGCCACAGCTGGGTACGTGTTCCTTTGACAGTCTCCCTCAAATCAGACACTGCTTGTAACCGCTGTCAGATGTTGGAGCAGCTCTGCTCTGATGGCAAGCATGAAGCTGTTTTTCATTTTCTAAATAAAGATGAGATGTTTGCTCTGGGAGGAGCATGCTAATTCGCACTTAAAACTAAAGGTACATAATTTCAGACTAGAAACCAGCCATGTCTCGAGACACCTGTGACCCAAAAAGTGAGAGACAGAGAGTGTTGGGAAGCAGCCTTCTCCCCTGCCTGGTGATTGTCAGTGCTTGTTTCTGTGTGTGAGGAGCAGGAGCAAAATGCTGTCCCTTGTATGATGAGCAGCACACCCCTGCTTACTGAAAAAGGATCCGGGGGGACTCTACACATCTGATCTCTTGCAGGGGTATTCCAGGTCCACGGGAAGTGAGGGACTGATCACGTTGTGTGTGGCTGGCAAATCTCTTTGGTAGGAAAGAGCTAGCCCTTAACATATTCACAGTGGTGCAGGAAAAAAATATGCTGGGACAAATGAACAAAGGCAAATATGACTGTTTAATTAATGTTAAATAAGGTGAAGATTTGTTGCAGGCGTTGATGAATGTGCTGTGTGGTATCAATAATTGTTTGTGAATTGCAGTCGTTTTTTCCCTCAGAATGGAGCATTACTCATGAGACACAGCCATTACCTGTAGACTAGCTCTATAGTCATTTTCAGGCATCAATGGATCCCATAAAAAATAAGTAGCATTTATTTTATATCACTGCATAAGCTTTGTACATTGTTCATTAATAACTGAAGGGAGTCTTTAGATATTTTTCTTTTTTTTTACCATTGCACAGACTACATTGACATTTGTAAATGTCCCATAAGTCCCAGGGTAAATGCAAAATTCTTTAAGGGTGGTTTTTTTTTTTGGTGGTGGTGGTGTTTTGTTTTGACTTAATTTTGTTTATTTGTTTTTGATGGAGAGGTTATAAAGGTTCTGCTCTTTGAGGACAGCACTGCAATAAGGTGGACATATTTGTCACCATTTGGTGTTAATGTAATTTTCTCTTTCTCCTACTATATGATGATTTTCCTTTTAATCTCATTGGTGGTTAATATGCTATTTTTTATTTTTATTTTTATTTTTATATTTTTGGTTGTTAAATGAAGAGTCCTGAGATTCAGCAAGGAGAAAATAATTAAAACTATTTGTTTCACAGACTGTCAGCAGCTATTAGGGATCAGAGAAATATAAATTAAGTTTCCCCCTGCCCCCAGCCACGTTACAGACTTTGCAAAGTTCACAAACAACTGTAATCCTCTTTTATTGAGCATGGATTGAAAAGTAAAGGTCAGTTATGTTTTGGTCACTGAGGAGTTTGTACAATTGCTAAAGACCAAGTGTTTAGGTTATTTTTAAGTGTTTAGATTATTTTTATATAAAAAGCATGCTTGTTGTCTGGAAAACTCTTGCTCCTAGATCGTGGCTCCCTTACTGAGCTTGGGGACCAAACCCCCGTCACAGTAGCCTCCCAGCAGCTTGCAGAGCAAAGCAGGCTTTGCAGCTCGAACCCTGGGAAGGGCAGCACGTGCAGGAGGGATGCTGGCAGGCCCTGGCAGTCCCTGTACCCTGCCAGCATCCCTGCAGTCCTGCGATGCAATGTGCTGCAGCTGGAGCTGCCAGGCTAGTGTAGGGCACGATGGAAGGGCAGGTGGAGAAATGGGTGGAAGTTTAGACTGTAGACGTGCTTTGCATACTGCCTGGGAAATGGAGCCCTAGTCTCAGCTGGAACAGCTCAATTCCGCGGCAGAGCACGTATTTAATAACAATAGGCGGCTGCAGAGCTGTGCAGACTTGCAGGGGAAGAGCAGAATTTTAAGCAAGCCGCGGGAAGCACGGGAGAGGGCTGGGGCAAGGCTGCCTGGCTCCGGCAGCCAAGGCTCTGCTCAGAGCTCAGCCTTTATTTTGGGGAGTTAGAAGCAGCTACTAGACCTCAACAGGGTTGTGCATTAATTCTACTGGAAATTTTCCCGGAAAACAAGTTTCATAATCCAGAGCATCGCCATTTGCAGCTCATCACCGTGCATCAGTGGGGACGGCTCTTCGATTGAAATCACATGGCAAACGTGCACGTGTAGCAAAACGGCACTACCGAAGAGTTCAATACAAGCTCCCTAAACAAAGCAAATTACTTCAACACCAGATGAGTCTGTAACGTGTATTTATTGAACCACAAAACCTTGCAGTATTTGTTCCCCACTCCAAACAACTGCTCTAACCTTTTAGTCAGAAAGCCCTGTGAATAAAAGCACAGTAGAAACTCTCCTGCAGCTCTTAATAAAATGAAAAGGTTAATTCTCACCACGTTATTTTGGCTATTGATAATTCTGCAAACGTAAAAGTCTCTTGATTATTCCGTATAGTGTCTCAGGCCACAAGCTGCCTATGCCCCTCATCAGTCCAGTACCAAAACCCCAGGCAGAAGCTCTCTGCAGGGACAGAGCTATCAGAGAATAAAATAAATATGAAGATTTTCAGGCATATTTGGGGAATTTTTAAGATTCTTGCCCCTCAACATTTTTTTTTTATTTTATTTTTAATAGCAAGCTGAAGAAAGACTTCAGGTGTGGAAAGGATTACATGTTTTATTCCTTTCCAGCTTTTCATTGCCCTGCTTCAGCTCATGGGGTTTGACCAAAGGCTCTGAATCTCATTTTCCAAACCTGAACCAATTCTTCCTGCAACGTGAGGTTCAGTCCCTCACACAGGACTGGTGTAAACCATATCACCTGTATGTTAACTTGACCTATGGCCTCCTTCATCAGCAAAAGAAGCAGGAACACAGAAAGGACCATTTGTGTTAGTGAATCCAGTCCTGGCCTTTGCAGGGGAGATGTTCTTCACAGATTAATGGCACCATCATCTGCTACCTTAATGAGAATTTACCAAACACTTTAGAAATAAATCTGGATGTTAAAATTAACAACCTTAGAGGATGGAAAAGTCTGGGTTTTGCTACTTATTAGTACTTAGCACTTCTCAGTACATCCCAGTTCCTTACTTTCCTTTATCTATTCCATTGGCAAGAACTGCTTTCTTTTTTGGCTTTTTCTTCCCCTTTGTAAATTGATACAAAGACTCCTCAGGCTAACATCTCCCTCTGTAATACAAGAAACAACCTTCTCTTCTTTCATATTGTTTATCTGATTAAATGTGATGGATTCAAACTCACAAGGAATTGTGTTCAAGATGGAAGTTTTCTGCTTCCATTTCAGACCTTAGGAAGCATTTGGTTAGCTGAGAGTTTGCGTGTTTGCTCCGTCTATAACGAGCTCTGTAGTAAAAGATGAGATGCCTCAAATCTTGTCTGATGTAATTTTAGAAACATGACTAATCTCATTGAAATCAATGGCACTGTTTGCCTGTCTAAAGTTATATGCGTTTTTTAGGCTCTTCTCATTTCTTGCTATTGGTGGGTTCCTTAGTGCGCTGTAAGGAGCCCCAGGGTGGATTGATTTAAACAAAGCCACTCACGTTACAGAGCTTAAATCCACTTTCAGTCCCACACAACAAGAGGCTTGATTTGAATAATCAAATTCAGCCTTCCTTTGCATTTGCTTTTTTAGTTATTTTGTTAAAAGCATTGATTCTGGTGGATTAGTAAGCTTTAAGTTATGTTGATTTGCAACTGAATATAGCTTTCGCCTTTAAATTTAGTACTTCTCTTGGGTAACCAAAAGGAGGATAAGCTATACAGACATCTCCATAATTGTATGCCCTCAGAATATATCTGTGATCTCATGCATTCTGTTCTGATAGAAAATGGGAAATGGTAGTTTTGTTTATGAAATGAGTAATTCTTTACATTTTTTACAAGCTGCTGTCAGGTGAAAGATGAATGCAATTAAAATGAAGAGAACCGTCATTTTTTAAAAGATACCTAAACAGAAATTTATTGAATTTATTGGATACATATTTTTCATCAAAACAGATGATGTATAATCTGTAATTATTTACTGATTCTATTCACTGTATATGTCAGAAAGAAGATCTGAGCCACTCATTTATATTCCAAAGTCTCTGTAGAAGATAAGTCTACTCTTCTTGTTTTCCATCACTGGGATAAGTCACTCAGATCAGGCCTAAAATAACCCCCTTGATTATATTTTTTCAGTTAATTGTTCCAGATTAAATGCTGAAGTTGACAGCAACCGGAGTTATAGGAAACATCCACTTGCAGAATAGTATTACTTCCCTCCTCATCACCATTCCAGTCTGGGCTTTTTCATTTTCTTTTCTACTTCTTAGTTTGGGAAATGTAAAATTATCATTTAAACAAACTAACTAATCTGAAAACAGAAACCCAGACCAGTCAGAGCATGGACAGTGCTAAATGGTATTTGGAGATCTGCTTGAAACTTCTCCCTTCAGCCAGCATAGCCTCTCGCAGGGCTGTCTCATGTCAGTCCTGCAGAAAGGCTCAGAGTCAATGAACAGAGAAATGAGGTGATGGCTGAGACCCAGGCAGAGGTTAGGCGCTGCCAGGTGATATCTCTCTTTTTGTGCAGGAGCTCTGTTGGGTGCAGAGCTTGGCTGACTCTGTGGACCCAGATCCATGGCTATGCTGAGGCTCCTGTGGCGGTTTCATAATGGTGGTCTGCTCAGAGCCGCCACTCTGCTCCCCATTTCACCTCCTCAAAAAGATAGGGAGGGGAAATACAGTGGAAAAAAGGCTCATGGGTTGAGATAAAGACAGAGAGGTAGCTCACTAATTACCATCAGGGGCAAAACAAACTCAGCACAAGGAGATTAATATAATCTATTGCCTATTGCTAACAAACTAGAGCAGCGAGAACTAAAAGCAGACTAAAAAGACCTTTTCTCATCCATCCTCTTCTATATCCTCCACCCAAGCAGTGCAGTAGAAGAGGAAATGGGGGCTGCTATCAGTACATAACATTTCATCTCTTCTGCTCCTCCATGGTCACTCTCTGCCTCTGCTCCACGTGGGTCCCTCCCACTCTGATCTCACGTGGGCTTCCCACAGCTCTCCAAGAGCTGCTCCAACACAGCACCATACCACAGGGCCCATGCTTCAGGAGTGAGCTGCTCCAGCACGGGTCCCTGTCGGAGTGGAATTGGGTCCCGGAGTAACGACACGATCTCAATGTGAGTATGGTCGTACTCACTTTAATCAGATTGTGTACAGCATATATAGGCATACAACAGAAGCACGTGGGCAGCATGCAGTGGCAAGAATAGCTAATTGGCTATGCGGTCCCGAGCACGCGTCTCCTCCTTGTTCTGGTTGGATTCAGAGTCCTCATCACGCAGACAGACGTAGCCAGTCGCCACCCACATGTAGCGTATCCGGAGTCTGGATACGCTTCCTCTTCTAGGTGTTTACAAGGAGTGACCTAAGGGAGAGGCTCATACCCTGGGTTGCTCAGGTTCCTCGCTTTGCCAAGAACTCCTCCACAGGTCCCTATGGGCAGCAGCTCCCCCAGATCTCATGTCCCCCCGCGGGCTCCTCTCCACAGCTGCAGCTGTGGCCCAGGAGCTGCTCCTGTGGGGATTCTCCTTGGGCTGCAGCCTCCTCCAGGCCACATCCACTGCTGCACCGCGGGCTCCTCCATGGCTGCACGTGGAGATCTGCTCCATGTGGTGCCCATGGGCTGCAGGGGGACAGCCTGCTCCACCATGGGCCTCTGCTGGGCTGCAGGGAGCTTCTGCTCCAGCCTGGAGCACCTCCTGCCCTCCTCCTGCACTGACCTTGGTGCCTGCAGGGCTGTTCCTCTCACATTGCTCACCGCTCTCTCCCAGCTCCTGTTGTGCAGCAGTTTTTCCCTTTCTTAGATCTGCTCTCCCAGAGCACACTCAGCATCGCTCATGGGTCAGCTCTGGCAACAGCGGGTCCCTTTAGGAGCAGCTAGAGCTGACTCTGATCTGACATGGGGCAGTGCTGGGCTCTGCTCACGGAGGACACCACTGCAGTCCCCGTCACTGCTAACAAAACCTCACCATGTGTGCCCAATACACCTCCATTGACCCATGATTGGGACAGCTGGCCAGCTGCTGTGAGATAGACATGAGAATTTGGGGTGAAGTTCATTTTTGCTTTCATTTGCTCTGTCTTCCCAGGTGTTGTTTCATCTTGCATGCTTTTGTTGCACTCTGTAGCACTTGTGCACTTCAGCTTTTCTGGTCCCTGTCTTTGCTAGAACAAGCACCAGTGCTGCCTGGTTCATGTTTGTGACAATATCTGGAGAGGTATCCTCCATTGTGCTTACTCAGGAAGGGATTTACACTGTTTCACTGCAACCAGAGTTCCAGCAGGAGCCCTGGGAGACCCTTTGCTTCTGTAGCTGCACTGGACACAGGACTGTTCTGTATCCCTTCCAGAGAGAAAAGCCTGTGAAATAGACACTAGCCTGTGTGATCTGAGGTTATCTTATTTAACCTTTGCTCTGTACAGTCTTAAGCTTTTTGATCTCATCATAGCTTGTAAAGATTTTGTTTGTAAAGATTTATCTTTGAAGTATTTAGGAATTCCACTCCTGTTCAGAGTGTTCATAAGGATTAGAAAAAAATTAACAGTCCCAATAAAAGATGTGTGAAGTTGGTGATATAAGTGTCAGCTTCCATTTTCATAGAAGGGGAAACGATATAAAGGCAGAGTGACTTGTCAAATATTAAAGAGCAAGTAAGAGATTAAAGGTGACAGTAGGGGCCAATGAGTCAGAAGTAGCCATGTATCCTATGCTTAAGAGCTTTGTTTTCAGCAAAAGCTGGCCAAGATATTTACTTTGTATTAGCGTTTGGCTAAGAAAATAAATTGTTTGAAAGTATAGGCACTCAGGACCATCATCTTCGGGACTTGAAGCCTTGCTGTGTCTTCCACTGTCTACATCTGGTTAAAAGGCAGGCACATTTCAAATGTAAACAAACACTTCTGTGTGCTTTCCTGTGTTGTTCCCCAAAAACCAGTGCCTTTTGAAGGAATTGGGCAAACTAAAGATGAGCCATGTATTGGTATGAGATAATGCATTAGGGAGCGAAAACTCTAAAGCTTTCATGGCTGTTTGTTGTTTGAAGTCCTTAATTTTGATCTACTTACATCTTGATTCATATTTAAATTGTGTTTTCAACTAAAAGAAATTGGTTGCTTGTTATTACAGGAGGCAGATGTTCCAGCCACTACCTATCAAAGAGGTTGCCTCTGTGAGAGCGTTGTTGGAGGGAGGGGCAGTCTTACATTCTAATTTATGTTTCTCAGATAGTAATAGTTCAAAACTCAGCAGAATTAAAGCCTTGCATAGCTAATAAAAATAACAAGATGGTTCCTTAGCTTTTTTCTAGCATGAATACTAAGTTGTAATTAAGTATTCTTGCTTAATGATAGATCAGTCTACATCTAGGAATGAGGAAGATTATATTGAATTGCTCTCATGGTACTGTAATTATGGCCATAGAACTGGGGGTAAACAAAGAAATTGGGTGTTTTCCTTTACAACCACAGAGAAGGAGTAACAGTCTGGTGCAGCAGGCATCAGGATTAGGATTTAGGAGGCCTGCGTTATTTCTTCATCTCTTTTCCTGACCAGTAAATCACTCTGGCTGTCTGTGAGTAGAGTCATTGCAGAAAATTCCAGGTTATGTGAAGGTACCCAGGACAATTCTGAGTGATTTAAGTGCATCCTAAGCAGTAGGTAACTCCTGGGCATCACCTGCTTTCCAGATGGAGTGCCACACTCCCAGAAGGGTCTTCAGCATTTTGTGAAGTCTGTGTACTCTCTTGGATCTTTTCTCCTGCTGTTGCCTGCCTTGTTTCCTAGACCGAATGTTCTTCCAGCAAGTGTCTGTCTCTGCTGGATGCTCATACAATGCCCGGGGCAACAGGATCCTATTTGTCAAACTTTGCTTGCTATTACTGAGCTCAGTAAAGTACCAAGTGTAATGCAACTTGAGTGGCTGCAGTGATGTCTCAGTTCTGACTTTAAAGACCTTGGTGTCTGCTGCAAAGTGAGCTTAGAAATCAACATGCAAGCAAAGTAAGCTTCCTCAATGCACTTGACAAATTGAACAAAGGATTCAGTTATGATTAATGACTTTAGCCCGAAGTTTCAATTCCCCGCAGTCATGTAAAGTTGGGTTCTTGCTTCTGTTTTGAAAACTGCTTAAAATTAAACATTGTTCTTCCAGTTCTTCATTTCAACGGCTTAGAAAATGTGGAGTATAAATCAAAAAACACTCCCACTCATATCATTGGGGTTGTGTTGCACTTGTAGGTGAGAGAGATTCAGTTTGAAATTAAGACACGTACATTTATTTTTGTTCATTTAGACATCTGAGAGTGAATTCAGTGTTGAAGCTGATATTTGAAGCCAATGTAGATTTCATCAATGGGGCCCAGAAAGCTGGCCAGCCAACAGGGGCTTCATTCAGCTGCCTGATAGCATAAGCATCTGATGCTACTTGAGGTGACACACAAGGTCCTGCTCAGTCTGAAGCAGCTGCATTAGAAGAGGCAGGCTCAGGGCTGTAGCTGCTGTTGTCCTCAGTAAACCTTTGCTCGTGTTTTGAGTCTGACAGAAGTGCCATCCCAGGGCTTCAGAGCTGAGCTGCCTGGCAATTTTCCAGCAAAGCAGATTTCTCAGAAAGCATTGCTCTGACACACAAACAAAGTGAAACCTTCCACCGATGTCTCCATCAAAACATTCATTGGAAATCAGGCATTCAAGCCTGCGTGCCTGCCTGCTTCTTGGGCACATGAGCAAAAGGCTGATCCCAGCAGTCTGACCTTAGTGTTCTGGGGACAGTTCCTTCTTCCATGGACTAGTCTCCAGGCTTCTCAGCCACCTACATAGGGCCTGATGTGAAGATGAGGCGGGCCTTCCCAGGCTCTCTGTGTACCTAGATTTTTTGGAAATGTCTTTCCAGAAAATTTGCATTCACTAGGAAGGGTATGAGAGATTCAGGATTTGATACTCCTTGTGTCTGTTTGCTGGCTATCTCTGCTTCTGTTCTTTACAGCATATTGCACTAGGATGCTCAGGGAAAAGCTTCTCTCTTTCCCAGAATAGGTATGAATTATTTATATTATAAAAGCACCTTTCCTTCAAGATTTTGAATTTTTTTTGTTTGAAAATTACTTTGTGTTCTTAATTCATCAATGTTTCACCATTTATTATATATTAATGTCCTCAATTCAAAAGTGGTTTCTATATAGCCACAGCATTGTCAGGAGAAATGCTTCACATTTTAGCTCTGCCATTTCTGTTTGTAGTTGCTGTCTCTTTTAAAGATGAAATCTAGAGAATTTGATTGTGAAGTGAATTTGCAAGTTACGGGCTGCAGAGAAATTAATTTGATGGTGCGGGCTGAGTCTCAAGGGAGAGCTGTATATTCAATAAAACATCTCTGTCTCTTTTGGTTCTATAATCAAAGCAGAAATCAGGTAGAAAGGGAATAATAGTGAGCTATACAGGAAGGAACAGGAAGAGAGACAGAACACAGATGGCAGCCAGGACATTCAGTGACGACAGAGAACTCTCAAAAGCTGTGCTGCAGACCTCCGGCAGCACTGACCTCCTGGGGATCTGACAGTTGATCCTGCCCACAGGTGTTACCAACGCTTACATCCAGCTGCTGCAGCATTATTTATCAAAGGTTGCTGAACACACCTTATACCTCTGTAATGATTTCAGTTCTAGCCTTTGTTTTCAGTACTTCATGTTTCAACTGATTATTTTTTAGCTAATTACTTTTTGGCTTGAATTTCCAAAGCAATGATCGCTTTAGGAGGTCTAGCCGCCACAGAAGTTACAAAAAGAGTGTTGAAAGCACATAGCCCATGCCTTCACCAAGACGCTGTGACATTAGAGCAGCTGTTGTTATTTCACCCTAGAGTCCTGCATCCTTAAGTAACCCGTTCTTGCAATGATTTGGTAGTTCACAGATCATAGTAATCAGTGCTTCCTGGAACACAAGCAGTTTGTTTATCACAGGTTTGTTTGCCTTACTATTCATGGGAACACAATCCCAGCTTCCTTATTTCTGTCAGTTTTCAAACTATTCCACGTTTGAAATTATTGACTTCATTCTTGAGAGTCGAACAGTGCATGGAGCGTGACTGGGCCTTGCCCCTCCATTAACTGCCAGCAAGTAAATAAAAGACTTTTCTAAACTAAGTAGCAGTAATTTCATGTTCTCATTCCTGTTGATAAGCCCCACTGTGTGTATGTGTAGTACTTGTTGTGTAGTACTTGTCAGAGATCCCAGGTGATCTCTCTGGTGAAGTTTATATTCAGCTTTTCTGTCCAGAGGCAAGTCAGCAAAACACCAACATTTGCAAAACATTACCAGAATAAGTAACGTTGAGGAAAGTAAAGGAACGTTGGCAAAAATGCCCATGAATTCAGGCCCAAAGATTACTTAGTGCTTGCTGTGTTGTTATTAGCTGGAACGTAGGAAATGTTGCTATCCAGAAATATGCCTTCCTTTTGCCTGAGCCAGGAATGGTCTGATGGAAGCTTGTCTGCTTAAAAAGGAGAGGCCACAGAGTAAAGACTCTGAAGCTCTCTGGAGCAAAAGCGCAGAATGTCCCTTTAGATTATCAACCCATGAGCAGATTTTTCATATTAACTGAAAACTGCATGATGTAATGGATGTGAGCACATGAGGTAGCGCAACCATTACAAAACTAGTGTGGATGAATGTCTTCTCACCAACCTACTTAATATTGCTGCTGAGGGCTATTACACCAATTCTTAATGTAGTACAAAATGTATGGATAAAGGTGCTTTAACAGGTTTTACCTCAGCATCAAGTCATTTGCCAGCCTGCTAGACAGTCCTGGGTGCACATCTGCGTGTTTAGCTCCTCATTCTTGTACCTCAATATGCAACTGCAATGTCAGTCAATTTGCCAGCTGCTTCCTGCTCTCCATTCTTTTTGCTCAACCCTCTCATCTACCATCTCTCATGACGTCAGCATTCTATAGTCTTTATATATGAACCAAATACAATCAAATGATGGAGTGGGATGAGAGAGCAGTGAGTGAAGCTGTTCCAAAGTAACAGTCCTACTTTTCTGATACCAGTGTTTGTATCCCTGCTGCTTTTTCAGTCATATGGCCAACTCTATCAACCAATA
Organism: Penelope pileata; assembly: GCA_013396635.1. Lineage (NCBI taxonomy): Eukaryota > Metazoa > Chordata > Aves > Galliformes > Cracidae > Penelope > Penelope pileata. The sequence continues at coordinate 588,690 of WBMW01002250.1, forward strand.
CAATTTGAAGTATGTGAATGTCGTCCATTTCAGCTATTCATCATTGTGTTTAAGACACATAGGAAGGCTCTCTTTATTTGTTGGTAGCCACTAAAAATATTTCTGGGAAAGTTTATGGACTTCAGAAAAGGAATCATAGGAGCTTATTAGCTTTGATTCCTGTCCAATTTCTTATGGTTTCCAATGGACATACCATGCAGCCTGGAGCTCTGTAGTGGTACTGTCTACCCAGAACTCTAAGCTATGATTCCAGGTGCAGGCAGAATGGGATGAGAACTGAGATAATACACTGCCATCATATATAGCTGATGCAGACACAGTTTTCAAAGAGTTAAGCAGTTATGCCTGTTGTAAACAAATGAAGTGGATGTGACATTTCATGGTGACATGGCTGACCATCATCAGCTCACACATTTTGTGAGCATTAGCACCTAGTATTGACAAGACTATATGACACTTTAAAACATATTAATCAAAATGTGTTAACTGACAAGTCTTTTAAAAAAAAAAAAAACACAAACCACTTTGGTATGTATCCCAATTTTGCACAGAACAGAATAACCCATTTGATGCTAAATAAAAATTATTCTATGTTGATCATTTGCACTTACTATTGGTGAATAGTTAAGAAAGACTAATGGAATAACAAAACTTCATTAAAACAGCATCTTCCTCTTTGGGCATAAATAGTGCCAAAATATTGTTGCTTTGTGTATTTGGACTGCATTTTGCTTAAGTGAGCTGGTCACATGCAGACCCATGTTTGCAGTATGAAGACATAATGAAAAACAAAATAGTTAATTGCAAGATAATATCAACACAAAAGACTTTATCAGTACTGTAACAAACAAAAGGAATTCACAGATACAGAATGTCATTCAGAAAAATGGGTGCTCATGAAGTGCTCTGGTGGCTGCAACCTGTTCCCAACTTCTTCCTTACCGAGACTTCCTCAGGCACCCATAAAGAGTCAAGATCTGTGCAAGTGTTTGTGTGTCTGTGCTTGTTGCTTTGGACTTATTGGTGCGTAATAGATTCAGCACTTTGGGAAAGAGTCTTGACTGTGCATAGGCAGGAGGATGTGGTGTGCTTTCACGTTTGGTATGGACATGGTCCAGAGGTAGAGTTACAGCATGTACACCCTTCCAGCCTCTGAAAATAGGTAGGTCATCTACTCAGACAAAAGGCCAGGGCGTAGAGTTTCCTTTTTACCTTTATTAAAACAAAAATCATGCCAAAACAGTGAACAGATCCTTGAGTAAGGAAACATTAAAGCTTTCAGCTTTAATTAAGCACTCAGAAAATGGGATAAGACAATTAATTAATCATACATATGCAATTCTGTTCCCCTTTGCACTGGAAAAATTGTTTTCCTTTAACTTAAATTAGTATACACTAATTACTTGATGTATTGTAGTATATTTGCCCCTATGTGTTTAGATAATTACTGTTAGCAACAGCTGGTAGAAGGTTTCCAGCACAGTACCTGAGAATCCTGTAACTGGGAAGCTTGCACTGAACATTATACTCAGCATACTGGGTATAGTGCACAGCATGAAGAACAAATTAAATCTTGTGAAAACTTACACAAGCTGACCTCAATGGATGGTGATGATATCAGTGTACTTATAAGACACTTCACAGTGTGGCCATGTAAGCACATGTAGCATATCATAGAATCATAGAATGGTTTCAGTTGGAAGGAACCTTAAAGCCCACCCAGCCTCAAGCACCTGCCATGGGCAGGGCTGCCTCCCACTGGGTCAGGCTGCCCAGGACCCATCCAACCTGTCCTTGAATGCCTCCAGGGATGGGGCACCCACCGCTCTCTGGGCAGCTGGTGCCAGGGCCTTACTACCCTCTCAGTGAAAAATGTCCTCCTAATATCTAATCTAAATCTCCTCTTTTTTTGGTTCAAAACCATTCCCCCTTGTCCCCTATCACTATCTGCCCATGTAAAAAGTCGGTCTCCCTCCTGTTTATAAGCTCCCTTTAGCTACTGGAAGGCTGCAATGAGGTCTCCCCGCAGCTTTCTCTTCTCCAGGCTGAACAAGCCCATCTTCCTCAGCCTTTCCTCATAGGAGAGGTGCTCCATCCCTCTGATCAACTTTGTGGCCTCGTCTTGATCCACTCCAACAGCTCTCTGTCTTTCGTGTGCTGGGGGCCCAGCATCATCTGAGCCTGCTCTATGTTTTCTGTATATTGAAAAATAAGAAACAATTTACTGTATTAAATGGTTTTGTAAAGATCTGCTGGAGCTGCATGAATAAAACCAACAACTGTCTTCCAACTCACATATAGTCTTTATTTAGCATATTTGATGTTGTTTTGAATAGATCCCCTTCTGGTGGGGAACTTAACTGACATATCATCCAAAAAATAAAAATATTTGTATGTCTTGAATAACCTAGGACACTTTTCCCATTGAATTAGCAAAGGCACATGGTATTTCTGAAGCTGTAGGAAGATATATAGGTGAGTCTCTGAGACTGTAGAGACTCTGCTCATAAGACCATAATCAGAGAAATTCCGCCCACAGACATTCACAATTTTTTAAAAGCATTTTAGTTATGAGCTGCTGTCATCAAGATTTGCAAGTCATTGACATCATTGACATTTATACTTGTTTGTGCTGGAGAGCTATTGAACTCGGGAACATAATGTCCAGTGAACCATTGCATGAAGTAATGGTTTATCTGTGTCACTAGATTTTTAATTAAAGCACAGCAGAACATAAAAAGCTTTTGGTTTTCCTCTGTCATCCAAAATAAATGATTTAAAATGTGAATGCTTGTATTCACCGTTGCTCTTCTCCTTTACAACATTAAGATATGTTGTATCTGGCCATAACTGATCATGATAGTAGCCACTGTATGTTTTTGTCAACAAGTAGAAGCCACTTTTTAGAGTCATCCTGATCTGACAAAGAGTTATGCATGCATGTAACTTTATGTTTTTTAAATAATCTACTGGATGTGAATAGCATATTTTCCATATAGTAAAGAAAGGTGAAGTAGTGGCAGTAGAGTACTAAACTGAGGCAAAGAAACACTTTGTAAGTGCTCAGTTTCTCTAGATGGTATTTCACAGTATAGCAATCTTCTTAAAAAGTACTCCAGAAGTCACCTGGACCTAACATACTGTTTTTGTATCATACTGACTGATATTTTGCTGAGGAAATATTCCACTGGGTGGCTGATTCTTCATTTTATTTCATTAGATGGCATGTGAAATAGGACATGCTGCATTTGTGTGATAGTTGATAGCAGAAGCTGGCTGTTAAATGGCCACTGAAGGAATGATGGTGTTATATTTCTTAGCAGCCTATTGGTGTCAAGAGTTTTTCCTTCAGCTTAAACACCTTTGGACAGGGGCTTGGCATGTAACCTGTGGAACATGTATATTGGAACAAAGTGTGGCTCTGGGCATGGAAGTGCCCCAGCAGAGCAAATTTCTTCTTCAACAATTCACATTTTGGATAATGTAGCTCATGCAGGGATCTTATTTTCCTCAGAGGTGCTAAAGGTGCTATGCCCCTGTGGCACCTAGAGAGGTCTCAGTTGGAGGGATCTTGCCTTATTGTGTGATTTGATGTGGCTCTAATTTATTTGTAAAAGAGACCAAATGCCAGATGCATCATATAAACTAATGATTACTAATAAATTGTGTTGTGTTTGGTGCACAGTGAGAAAACAGATGAGTTGTTTCTTCTTAAAATTCTATGAACCTTGTCACAAAAAGCTTCAAATGACTTAGATTTTTTTTCTTTTTTTTATAGTTAGTCACTGAGTAATCTATTCAATACTGTCTCATTCATCAAGTGAGTTCTTCAGGAAAAGACATCCTGTCAGGTGCAACAGACAAAGCAATGAACAGCATTGGTACTATTAATGACTCATAGAATGATATTGCAAGGATTGTAAAATGACACCTTGTTATCTAGCAGACATTGATCTTAATTGTATCACTGATAAAAACAAAACATACCAAATGTTGTGTTGCAAATATGTCCTTCAATGAAAGAAAATAAGTGGCATTGAAATCAATTCAGTGATAGCTGTATGATCCTTCTGAATGCAAAATGGAGGGGAATGTTTTGCATATCCTCAGAATGAAAGAAGTTACCACTCTCAGCTATTTGTTTATTAATTTTCATTTAATATTCATGCTATATCAGACATTATAGATCTTTCACCATTTTGCTTTATGACACTGCAGAACTCTGATAATTATGCTCTGTGTAAAATGTAATTCTCTGGTTTACCTGCCAGCTTGGATTGAACTGCCAAAACTTAATTTGCTGTTGTGGCTTTTATCATACTTTGCTCATGTCGTATTGTTGCTATGAACACATTATGCATACAGCATAGCCTTCATCTTCTTAAGGCAGAATACAGACCCTTTCATCGTTGCAAAAATGAATAATTATGCTGGGATTTTAATATTTGTGTTTGCTTTGGGATTTATTAGGTCTAACTGTGAAGACTCAATAATTTTGTATGCTCCATCTGACTAGGCCTTGAAAAAATGGACCAGAGCTGTTCTGTGACTTTAAGCTATCTCAAAATTGTTCTGTGGTGTAAAAGGACTGTACTCTGCCAATTCAATTGGTGGCATTTTTATAAACTTAAGGTTATGATGAAAAACAAGGAAAGCTGATTACTGGTAAGGTCCTGTGGTGAAACTTAAGCATTTTATTGTACCTGTCTCTCCTGAATTTGTTTGTTATTACTGTTGCTGTTTCTACAGACTCCAGAAGAAGGAGCCTCTACAACCATCTATGCAGCAGTATCACCTGAGATGGAAGGAGCTGGCGGCTGCTACCTTTACAATGAGGAAAGGACAAAATCAGCTGACGTAACTTATGATGAAGAGCTGCAGAGAAGGCTCTGGACAGAAAGCTGCAAGATGGTTGGGATTTCTGATGAATCCAGCAGAGTTCCATAGAAGAAGCCACTTCCAGCTGGGTAAATGAAATGTATTGGCAAGCATCGTAGGTGAATTCTTGCAGCATCAGTCATCATCCTGGAAATCACCGTTCAGTCCCAAAGGCAAACATGAACAGCTCTGTTCTTCACTCAAACCCCTATTCTGCTAGGGTGTGGGGGGAATATTCCCACAGAAAGATGTACGTGGTTGGTTTTAAATCTAACCATCAGTTTTGTAAATCATGATGTTTCAGTCTGTGATTAAAATACAATCTTTAACCTTGTGCAGAGTTGAGTTTTCATTTTTTGTTCAACAAGACTTTTCCTGATGAGCATGGTGTGTCTATGGCATATTGAAATTAAACCACCTTTGTACATGCAGCTTCCTCGTTTGTAATCAGTTTTAAAAGTTGCAGCTTCTGTCCTTAAGTTTCTTTATTCCTTAAGACTCTTTATACTGAATGTCAGTTCATTCTAATGCAGACATTTGGCATTCATTATAATTATATTGTTTCTATTACAACATTAGTTTTATATGTCAAATTTTATCCAGAAGTTTTAAATGAAGATGAGAACCAAAAAAATGTAAATACATAAGGTCCTCAGACACGATATGAAATTCAAATGTTTTCAGTTGGAGAGGGTTTAAAGGAGAGCCTTGAGAATGAGGAAGGGATCACATGTCGAAATGGCGGCCCATGTTTTAGCAGAGAGTGCAGTTAGCCTGTTGTCTTTGACGGGGCATAGGTCACTTGTCCCCATTTCTCCGGAAGCTGCGTCAACTTGTTTCTTGATTTTCTTTGTCAAGGAGATTCACTCATATACTGCCTGTTAGACGAAGAGTCGCCTCCTTTGGTTGGTTTTGAACTTCATTCATATGAATTTCAAGACTGAAGCTGGTCAAACAATGCTGTCCACCTTTTCCATGTTGCTATAGGTTTTGGAGCTGGAGACTCTCAACATGTCTCCTTTAAGCTGTTTCTTTTTCATATTGAAAAGTAGTCCGTGCCTACTCCTTTCACTTAATTGCACAACAGCAATAGGATGTTTTCCATTATATTATGCATTTCTCTCCAAAGGATTCCTAACAGATAATTTGCAATTTTTGCTTTGTCTGTTACTGAGGGTGGAACTGATATTTCTCACGGAGCTGTCTTTGATTAACCCCAAATTTCTCTTCTGAGTGACAGAATGGTCATTTCAGATACTATCAGTCTTGAATGGGCTTCAGTGAGTACAGTTCTACGTGGGTATGCCATTCAAGAAAGATGTTCACATCCATGAAGAATGAAACAAAATAGACATATAGCAATATCGTTTGAGTTTTTACAAGCTCATACAACTAAAAGATAGAACTGGATTGAAGGTAGCTACAATGTTTTAACAGTAAAGGTGATCAAGTGTTGGAATAACTTCCTGCCAAGATTAGAAGTTGCCCCAAAACTTCTCGGTGGAAGCAACTTTCCAAACATGGACTCTGTGACTGGGAAGCCTGAACTCTTGCTGTTAGTGAAATAAGCTCTGGCCTACTCCCATGTCATGAATTTTAGATATTGTCTGGTAAAGCAACACATTCCTATAGAATCCATTGTATTCCCTTTTTTAAGATACACGGAGTGAAGGAGAGCAATAGGTGAATGTAAAGCTTGTATTTGCTTTGGAGTATTGGAAATCACTGCATGACAGAGCTAAGCGCAAACATACCGTTGTGCTCTCATTTGCAGCAGACTAGAAACAATATGAACGTGTTCCTATGCACTGAACCCCAGCCTAATATCCCCTTTGGGCTTTTAAGCTCAAACCTGGTGCTTCACTGACCATATCTCCAGCCTTTGGTTCAGAGCGAGATCACATCTGACAGAGAGAAAGCACGTTGACATGCCCATTGAATAGCAAGGAGATGCTAAGACAAAAAACAGTATGAACAATGAAAAGCTAATGAGAAAAAAAAAAAATAAAAAAAATCTGAAGGAGAGCGTATTTCTCCTCTGAATTAAGTCATGCACGATTTATTTCTGTCTCCTTAGAGTTAGTACATACACGGGTTAGCAGCAGGAAGTTTATCACTCAGTCACTATAGCACTTTCTCTGTATGACTGGCTGACTTTTTTTGGTAACTGAATGTAGTGTTTGTGAAATGTGCCAGACTGACACTCTGGGAACTAAAATCCTCTGTTTATTCACGGATCGTGCACAGGATGCACTAAGCTTGCTAGACAGCCAACGTTTTCATGTTGCCATAGCATTCCCACGGAGCATCACTGCTGCTAGAAGTATGTCTAGGATTACTCAAATTAGATAGAACCAAAGTACCTTTGGGATTAACTCCATCAAAGCTACATAATATTTGCACAACCAGTTTCAAGTAGCATAAGGACTGGTAAAATAACGAACACTAAAAGGAGCTAGTCACTCTTTCAGTGCAATCTGAACCAGTTTGTTAGTGATCTCAGTCCCATGAAATCTGTTTTAACAGCATCCTCCTGGACACCCAGGACACCCAGGTCTTTCTCCACAGAGCTTCTTTCCAGCAGATCAGCCCCTAACCTGTACTTATGCTATTTAAACAATGTTATTTAAAGAGAGAACCTGCATAGGAAATAATGTGCTGACAAAGTACCCTAAGTTTCTTAGGATAAGTGTTAATTTCTACATTAATTAACTAGTTCATTTGCAAACTGTGAGGAAATTAATTATGTACTGGAAAAGTGCTGTAATTTGTGTGTGAGTACACTGTTATTCACACATAATAAGGTAGTTGAATCCTTGCTTCAAGTTCAAAATTGACTGAAGCCCTAAACGTGGAACCTCTAGCCATGCCAGAAATTGTATGCCAAAGAAAGAAGGGACCTCATTATTTGCCCTCAAGACTATTATTGCATCTTCCAAATGCACAATAATGTTAGTCCTAAATACATGGCAGATATTTTAGTCCTCATCCTAAATAAGCTTTCTTCTTGCAAGCTTTGTCTCTTTTACAGTTCTGGCCTTAGACTGTCCTTGCTCATTACATGACATGGTTTATGTTCCAGCTGCCACCACAGAAAGGCAAAACAGATCCCAGTGAAATTACATGAAGTCTGTCACAGACAGGATATAAAAATATATCTGAGTTGCCTGAGATATGATTTTAAGGTTGTGAAGGTTGAGGGCACTGACCAATCTGCAATAGCTGAAAGGTCAGTGCAAAACATATTGTACAACACTAGGCCAGTCGAGACAGATAAGCCATTTTATTAATAACTGTTTGAAGGTAATTGTATTCACTTTTAAAACAAAAGTGTGTTTCAGCAATACATTGAAGTAACTACAAATCTATTTGGAGCCACATAGGATAGCACAAGAGATTAAGTATTTAGAGATAATGCCTCTGGGTTCTAAAAATATGTAGAAGTTCCAATTTCCACTTTGAATAGTATCTCTGCCACATCTATTTGAGGGCTAAACCAAATAATATTTCACATCATTTTTAAGGTCTTTTAAATTAAAACCACAGATGAGTAAATGTCAGATTTTGGGCAGAGGAGTGAAACAATCTAAAGGTGATGAGCATGCAGAACCGAAATGTATTGCCGCTGTTATTGTTAAAGTGTCCGCAAAGATGTTGGTATGGAGGTCACAAGAAGCAGAATCCTTTGTCTATTGAGAGAGTAGAGCAGGCCTGCCTGTGAAGTGGTTTTGAGCATTGCCAAAAATAAAACACAGCAGCAGCCAAGAGTGCTGTTTCCAGATATATGTAGTTGTTAGCTTCCATATTGCACCCATCAACACTTGTTAGCATCTCTCCTTTTGGAAATGGACTCAAATCAAGAATTCCTTTCACACAGGCACTCAAGAGTCACAAGAGAATCAAAAGATAGAAGTGACCTTTATGTGTTTAGACAAACACTNGAGTTATATCTTTCCCAAAGAGTACAGAACAAGAAACATAGTCTGCCCTTTATCTTTGCATTGCTTGAATTCTCAGAAAGAGCTCAAGTACCTTAACTGTTAAAGGTCACAAGAAAACCAGTTTAATTTCACCTATTTATCTTCCCTTTTCTGAAACTAGTAACAGGGCTAGTTTCAGCTTGCCCATATCTATGGAATGCATTATGTAGTCCATAATGATCTGCATATATTAAATATGTATGATGTATCTGAGACATTTTTAATAAGGAAAAGGAAAAAAAAAGTGTTTTGAGAATTACAACAGAGCTAAGGACCAAATACCACGTTATTTTCTCAGGGAAAACTTCCATCAAAGTCAGTCTCAGTTCTTCATGAGAAAACCCAGACTATATTCAATAAAATTAGTGTAAACTATTTACACAGAACTTTTTCTTTAACTACATTGTACAGCTCTGCTGAAGTTAATGAGGCATCCCAGAATCACTGGAGAAAGACATGTAACATAATAGCAGAAGAAGCTATAAAAACCTTGTATCATTTAAATTTGATAATGCCTTGAACAGTACCTCTAGAGTGAAAGCACCTTCATACTTTTATTGATATATTAAATCTCTCTCTTTGTCTCAAAGAAATTAATCTAAGAAAACGTGCAATCTGAAAATTCCACACATACAAGTGTATTGAGAGAAGAGAGTAGTATTCATCTCACTTAAACTAAATCATCTAAAAGCAGGATAGATGGTTTAAGCCAGACCCTTAGGCTCCGTCTGTGGTTATACTGAGTGTAATACTTCTATGGGACAATTCCTCTGACCTGTTTTAGTGTGAAATGGGTCATCTGCTGGAGATGCCATCTCTGTGGCTGTCCATAGAGGGAAATAGACAAGTTATCTAAAGTAAACATCCAGCCCCCACTGAATTGTCAAGCTTGTACTGGCTTAGACAGCTTTAAATGAAATCTAACTACCTAAAGCTTTTTCTTTCTGGTATTCCTCTTATTTTCATAGTTTCCTAGTTGAAAATGTACAGTAACAATCTCATGTTTTGTTCTTCAACACAACAATGCTAATTCTGATTTGGATCATCTTTTCTAGTCATAAATGTTTGTTTAAAAGTTTGAAATATATCACCTTGGATATGCTGTTCCAATCATAAGTTGCCCTCAGTTTAAAAACCTGAGCTTTATTTCACATCTGAGCTGGAGTAGCTTTTCAACTCCCAGCTATTTATTTCATCTAGTTACACTTTCATCTGCTAGGCTAAAGAACCCATGTTCTCATCCCAGTGGAGATGGCCCAACAGGGAACAAGTCATCTTGTGGCGTTTTTTGATAACCTAACTTGATGAAGCTCTTTCAATCTCTCATTAGAAATCATGTTTTACATCTTATCTTAAATCCTTTTCACATCTCTTTATGAACCTGATCCAATTTTTCAACTTCATTCCTGCTTTCAGGATATCAACAGCTGGTTTTGACATACACAGGTAATATAGCCTCCCTGGTCAGTTTATTTTTTCTCTGTTCCTACACCCCAAGCCATATGAACCTTCTTGCCTGAAACATCACAGCTGAGCTCAGATTCTAAGGCTCTTTAAGCCTTTTCAGACCCACAAAGTCCCATAAATACAGCCCACTTTATTTGTTTCAAGATGTATGATCTGACAGAACTCAGAACACTTTTATTATTGATTTATTTCCACAGTTAAAGCCCTAAATTTGCACTAGAGTGCTTGAGAGGATTTTGGAGCTGTTGATTCAGAAGGTGCAACAGGGACCAAGTGCAAGAGCACTGACATCATGAAAACATGCTATAGTTCAGCAATTAAAGCCATAGATAAAATACTAGCCAATGGCTTGCCTTATCTGGAACATAAATAATTTCACCAAATCAGCCATTTTATTCATTGTTTCAATTACTGCTGTTATTTATCACTCTGACAGAATCTCCCAGAAGATATTTCTCTCTTATCCCAGCCAGGACTAGCTGTGTAAATGCACATTTCTCTGCACCTGTGAGGTGAAACGTTCCCCTCAATTACGCCATACTTCAGCGCAGTGCTGAAGCTTCAGCAGCTTGGCTCCAAACCTTGGCTCTAGCAGTGATTTTGAGAAGCAAATTAGGCTCTCAGAGACCTCTTATTTTAAATCTAATACTAATTCTCCATCTTCATTTTTAATCTCTCTTTCTCTCCCATAAGCAACTTCTCTGCCCCTCTGTGCATGTGGAAGATACCTCCCAAAGCCGAAGGAAAGAAGTTTCCTTCCGTGTGTCCACTTAGCATGACAGCTGTGATTGCAACACCATTATCTCTTTCTTGCCCTCCCAGGTCTTATTCCTGGATGCGGAATTCAGGATGAACATTCACATCTTCTCTGCTTGTTAGGAGGAAAATTATTACCATCTGTTTTACGGGACTGTGAACCACATTTCGTACCAGGTATACTTAATACATTGTATCTGTTACTGCATTTATCACTCTTCTTCTTGTACAACTTCTTTAAAACCAGCTCACATTTCAGAGAATAGTGAAAATACAGCTGTCATACTGCATCTGAAGAGAAATCCTAGATGCGTTTCCTGCAGACCAGAAGTTCAGCAGGGTTTTTGTTTTATTTTATTTTTTGAAAGTAATTTAGATAGATTAGATGACATTAAATATATTAGATGATATTGGACAATGTTAAAAAGATAATGAAAATATTAACTATTAAAAGCGTTGAATACCTGATTCTCCGGAACGTGTAAAATAACTGCAGTCTAATTTATTGTATCTTTTAATGCTACATAATTAGGAAAATTTTATTTAAGTTTGAAGTGATTTGGCTCAATACAGCTGTGTTCCTCATGTTGTTTCTTGTTAGTGCAGCTTTTTGCATTGATTTTTTTTTTTTTAAAGAAGCTCAGGGAAGAGGCCATTAATGAAAGACATATCTTTCATTCTGTCCTGAAAATAAAATTTTTCTTCTTTTGGTATTTTGCTTTGAAGAGATTTTTCTTTTGACAAAGATGACTTGAAGACCTGAGCTGTGGGAGAGAATTTGGTATACAGAGATCTTCTTTCCAGATTACGCTGCTGGGACCCAAGAAGACCCAGAAAGGAAGATACTGCACGCAATATTTTTTTTTCTTCTTTCCCTTCACCAGTTTCAGTTACGATGGCTACATGAGAAGAAAACAAGAGAAGGAACTTAGCAGCTGTTGCAATGGGAAAAATGTGCTTTCAATTGAAAAGAACAAAAAAGAAAGAAGAGTCATCCAAATATTAATCAGACCAAGCTCTTCATATTCGTGCTGTATCCATATACTAGTTTTGAATAGGCCCTTGAAGAGCAGTCCTCAGGGTCACAGGACTTGTTACATTCAGTCTCAGCTGCTAGGGTGTGTGACTTACCCCTTCTTAAAATGAACAACTCTTAGTTTCCATGCTTGTTCAAACTCAGTTTCACAATAGGTAGTAACACAAAGTGGCTGCTGTTTTCAGTACCGCTGGAAAGGTCAAATTCTGGGTGTTACTCTTTTTGAAATACCACCTTCTTAATTCCTTAACAAATTCATGCAAAATCATTTTGGTTATTTTTTGAAGGCTCTGAGGTCAGGAGAGATCTCTGTGGTAATCTGAACAACCTTGAAACTTGAGTATCTCCAAAGCAGTTTTAGGAAGGTTCTGATCCTGTAAATCCTGCCTTTCCGGCATTCTTCTAAAGCAGACACCATGTCTGGGTAATAGGTTAGACTAAATTTATAATTTTTTCCTTTCCCTCAAGCTCTGCAAACCTGCATGACCTAATTCTCCAGAGAACAGATGTTTTGGGACGTTGCAGTTAGACTATTCATCGTGTCAGTTCAGCAAACCACATTAGTATAAAAGCATGTGTTTGAGCATAGTCTAGTAAGGAAATAATTGCTTTTAAGCATGTGCTCAAATTTCAGCATGTGCTTTACTAACTCAGGGCTAAATTGTTTTGGGCTACAGATGTGAGATAGGTGACAGGAAGGCTGTGAAATCACACCCAGATAGGTGCATATACAGCACAAGTTAAAATCTAATATTTATCCGTAAGAAAGACCTAGACAAACAATCTCCGTGTTTGGAAGAGTTTGTCATAAGCACCAACACTAAGGGAAATAAATATTTAAACGTTAAGCCTTTTAGTTCATTACATTTTAATCAGAAAATTATAGTGTCTACATAATCTACTGAGGAAAATAATAATGGCATTACAATATATTTTATTATATTTTATTTTATTATGTTTTAAAATAGAAAATCAAAAATAAACTTATATTGCTTAACTATCAGCCATCTAAAGTTCAAATCATGCATCAAAACTCACTAAAGAAAAGAGACGTTGTTTTGGAAGAAGGCCAGGGACAATGATCCCCTTGTCAGAGTATTATAAATAAGATAACTATTATTTGCTAGTAGATTATATATGGTATTATGAGACAAATCAAAGCTCTGCACCTCTTCACAGGAATGTAAACTGGAGTGGTAACTGTGTTGGTGTAAGATTGTTTGTTTTCGTGATCGGAAAATAAAAAAATTCAGAACCACTTGGATTTCATATGTTCAAATAGCAGTTGATTTGCCGAATAGAGATGAACGCTTGTACTTCTTCCTATTTTTCTTGTTCTCTCTTTCATTTTTAATAAGTCTTTTGTTAGTCAGATGTGATAAAAAGATTTAGATCAAACCTCTTGAGGTAAAATCCAAAACTCTGGAGAAAAATAGGAAAGATGAATTTGTTTAGTATCAAAAAAACATAGCCACTTTGCCAACAGCCTCCAGCTGGCAGGATGGAAAAATGTATCTCCCGATTGCAAATTGCCAATTCTAAAATGTCACAGCGGTAGCTTTCCATCCTGATTACCTACAGTTGGCCTGCCTTTCAGCTCTGGGTTTCTAGTCAAAACAATAACTTCCTGTTCCGTATTTTCCATCTACCTTCTCCAAAATTTATACAAAGTTACTAAACACAGTTGACAATTACTTGTGTATTTTAGATGAGCCTGTATTGTCGCTGTCAGTGGCTTACGAACACGAGTGAGACAAGGTCTGCATCACGCACTAGACCAGATGGTATAGCTGTGGGGAAAACGGCAGCCTTGCAGCTTACTAACCCTTCCACGGGTCTAAAAAAATACAAGTACTGATTCTGAGAGTAATTGAAACCAGCTTAGCTTCGTTATGGTAGTCCATTAGATAGCTGGGGAGAAGGGTGACTGACAACATGGGAACTGAGGGAGGATATTGGCAAAGGCAAGGGCTTTAGATCTCAGAGGGCAGAGAGAATTACACAGAGGAAACTGAGGGGTAGGATGTGTTTTCATTGGATTTTCGTGGCTTGGATGCTTCTTGAGATGAAGCAGAAATAAAAAAGCTCCTCTGTAGATGTTATAAGACGATGGCTGTGGGTAATGTAGCGTGCAAGTGCTCTTAGCAGCAATGGAATCATGCAGGAGCCTAAATTGAGCATGTGCTGAAATGGACGTGGGGGCAGCAGGGCTGGCACCTCCCTGCTGTGGGTGAGTGTGTCTTCATGAGGCCGAGGAAGCATGGAGTTTCTGGCTTGGTATTCTTTCTGCAGAATCCATCTCTTTCTGCAGCCTGTTGTGCAAAAGTGACAGCGCTTCTGCTTTAATGTTCACCATTTCGAAGGAAAGCACTTGGAGGCGAGCTCAGATTCACCACTTTAATAGCAGGGTATTCATGATACCGGGGTGACTGCCGGGTGGTCTGTGCCGATAGGGGTGCCAGTGGCTGCGGGCCAGCAAGGGGTTCGCTGAGTGCTGAGGGTGATGGGCCGGCAAGGGGGGGTTTGCCTATAGAGATGCCGGCAGCAGCAAGCCGGCAAGGGTGCAGCAGCAGGGTTCAGCCAGAGCAGGAGAGAGAGAGACCCCCCCCATGGTATCGTGGCCATTTATACAGTAGTGGGGTACGAATACAGATCTGGGTAAACAAGGTCATTCACACACAAGAAGGATCCTTGCTTACAGCTATAGGGATAGTTACAGAGCACTTTTCTCAAAAACAAGTTTTCATCTAGCTATGTGCAGGTGCACAGACCGAGGCAGTGTACTTGTGTTCCCAAGCTAACATAAGCCCTTTCTCATGGGCTAGTCCCCTTTTCAGGCTGTGATCTGTAATTTTCCACACACAGCCTGGCAGAGCTTCAGTGCTGGCTGGGGAGCAGGAGGCTTGGGAAAGAGGTAGGTGAACTGGGGGGAACCTGTAGAGGGGGGACCACACTCACTGCCCTAGCACTGAAGAGGCACTGAACGTGGTATTTGACAAGCCAAATGGACCCAGTGCCTTTGGTGGAGTCACAGCCCTACCAGTGGGTGTTACAAGGACTCAGAATGTGGTTTAGATCTTGAAAAGGTTTAAGCATAGCTCTGTCTGTTTCTGGCAGAAAGAAAGATGGTATAGGAGCAAAGCATCAACTGTTAAGGTACAGAAGGTCCTGGCTGCACATAGCAGCTATTTTTAGTGCACCTGAGGGAATTGCAGAAGAGAAAGGGAGACTTCAATGATTTCAGGTGCTGCTAAGGTCAGGTGAGTGCTGAGCAAGAGGGTTTTTGGTGGGATATTTTGATATTACAGTGTTCATCTTTGACCTATTTTATAGTTTTGTTTTGTTTTTACGTGGGAACCTTGCTGATTCATATTCATTGCATAGAAGAGAGGAGAATGCCCATCTGGAGAACACAGCACTCATATAGCTCTGAGATACTTTGCTCACCTGTTAGAAAAGCAACACAGGGCAGGTGCTGGTGGAGGGCTGAAGAGCAAATACCTGCCCTGAGCATCAGAAATTCTTCTTAGAGCATGGAAAAGAAAACCGATAGTAAACTGAGCTCCTCCAAAGGGACAGAAAAACATTGAGCAGAAGCATAAGTCTAATATGAAAGCCATACTGTTGTAAATGATGGCTAGTATGCTCTTTCATGTGTCTTTATCCTCTGCTCTCACAGAATAACAGAATCATAGGGGTTGGATGGGATCTCTGGAGACCGTCAAGTCCAACCTCCTGCAAAAGCAGGTTCTCTGCAGTAGGTTGCACAGGAAAGCATCCAGGCAGATTCTTGGAAGAGAGAGAAGAGAGACTCCGCAACCTCTCTGGGAAGCTTGATTCAGTGCTCTCTCACTCTCAAAGAAGTTCTTCCTCTTGTTCAGATGGAACTTGTAGTGTTCCAGTTTGTGCCCATTACCCCTTGTCCTGTCACTGGGCACCACCCAAAATAGTCTGGCCTCGTCCCTTTGCACCCCATACTTTAGATACTTATAAACATTGATAAGATCTCCCCTCAGTCTTCTCTAGGCTGAATAGCCCCAGGTCTCTCAGCCTTTCCTCATAAGGGAGATGCTCCAGGCCCTTTATCATCTTTGTGGCCCTCCACTGGACTCTCTCTAGAAGTTCCCTGTCTTTCTTGAACTGGGGAGCCGAGAACTGGACACAGTACTCCAGATGTGGCCACACCAGGGCAAAGGGTGGGGAGGACCACCTCCCTCGACCTGCTAGCCACCCTCTTCTTAATGGACCCCAGGATACCATTGGCCTTCTTGGCTACCAGGGCACACTGCTGGCTCATAGCCAACCTGTTGTCCACCAGGACATCCAGGTCCTTGTCCACAGAGCTCCTATCCAGTAGATCAGCCCCTGACCTGTACTGACGCATGCGGTTATTCCCCTGCAGGTATAGAACTCTACACTTGCCTTTGTTGGACCTCATCAGGTACCTCTCCACCCAACTCTCCATCCCCATCCAGGTCACTCTCCTCCAAGAGAACACAAGACAGCTGCAATTACATAAGCACCTATGTAAGGTGAGATGTGGATGTTAAGTGCCCAAATACATCCCATGTGCAGTGGGTACAGCACTCTCTTTAAAGCAGTCTGGTTTTGGTTTCTCTTTAGAGAGATGCTAGCTCTTATCTGCAAACACCAAAAGAAAAAGAACTGATTAAGCTTAAAGACAGTGGTGGCACAAAGTGAAATAATTCAGTGATGAATGAATTAGGCAGAACATCAAGAAAAATTTTCTTACCATCCAGGGTTGGGCTCAGGAATAGTTTTAATGGGATTACGAGGATTAAAGAAATTGAATTAGTTTTAAAATAGGATCCCCATTAGACATGGACAGATATACAGAAAGTAGTGGACCTAAGCTTGATGACCTGAATGGATTGCTGCAGATATAAATTCCCATGACACGTTTAACATCATGCATTTCTAGAGAGTGTGCTTTCCCTTCTGGTGAATGCTGGCTAGCTTCAAAGGCTGTTGAAGAGTTTTTGGGCCTAGCAGCCTGTCTTAGTTTCTAACTGAAACTTTCTCTCAGTGTCTGCTACAAAGCTGTGTTTTGGTTCTAGAAAGAAAACATGGCTGATAACACCCGGCAGCGCTGAACAGAACCAAGGACATTTGTATGTCTCTGCCAGGAGAGTGAAGAGGCTGGGAGGGCCGCAGGGAGCTGGGAGGGGACAAGAATGGGGCAGCTGACCCAAACTGACCAGAAGGGATATTCTATACCATATGACATCATGTAATATAAGGAAGGGAAGTGAGCGGGGAGGGCCCGTTTGCTTGGGGATTGGCTGAGCATCGGTCGCGGTCGGTGAACGATTGCTTTGTACAATCACTTGTTTTGTATATAATTATCATTACTGTTATTTTACTCTATTTTCCTCTTTCTGTTAGTAAATAGTTTTTATCTCAACCCCCGAGTTCTACCTTATTTCTCGATTCTCTCCCCCATCCCAGCTGGGAGGAGGGGGGAGGGGTGAGCGAAAGGCTGTGTGGGGTTTCCGGGCCTGCCTGCTGAAACCAGAACACAGCCCTAGGCAAGCCTGCCACTAGTGAAAATTTTTGCACTGACTGGAATTGCAACACAAAGGATAAATGAACCAAGGCTTTTATAATAAGTGTAATTCAGGAAGCAATTTAAACACTCTATATTTAAACCACAGAACAGGCTTGTGCTGTAGCAGTGTCCGAGTATAATGTGGAGTTCCCTACTGCCTGCCTGGGGATCTCTCTCTTTCCAAGGGAACGTGGTCTCTGGCATTACAAAAATCTGCTCTCAAATGGACAGTTCAGTCCTTGTCTGTCTGTGGTGATTTCTCTTTTTCTCATGCCTGTATATATCTATACACAGTAATGGGTATCTGGATTAACCTTTCTGGCAGTGCAGTACTTGAGTTCACTTTCAGGTTTTGAGTGCTTTAAATTCACAACACAGGTTTTTGTGTTTTTTTTTGTTGATCACCTTGGCAGTGATTCTCTAGGGGCTGATAGCTCCCCAGCTGCCATACATGATGCTTCACAAGCCTGATTCTCTCTCCTCCAAGAAATGGGGAAACCTCCCACGGTTAAATAAACTGTCAGCTTTCCTACTAACTTCAGCCAAGCAGTTCTGAGGAATTTTTTTGGACTAATTTTATATAAAAATACATCTCCTCCCACACTTCCTGATACGTGGTAGATTATTTTCTTAATACTGTGTTCTTAGAAATTACCAGCGAGGCACAGATAGCAGTGAGCATGTTGTGCTGCCAGCAGGCACTCTGGGAAGCCTGGGCTGGCAGGGAGCTGCTGGTGTCCCTGCTCACCTTCAGCAGGTTGGTGCACAAAGATGAGAGCAGTGAGTGATGGGCTGCTGTTTGTCAGAACAGGTCATATGAGTTCATACAGGAGGATGTTTTATTTTGGAGACAGACTTTGCCATTTTAACTTTTGCTGTCAGTGGATGCTGGAGGAGAAAATGTGTCTGTAGACATAAAGGAAGAAACTGGCAGCTCAAAAATTTCCTTGAGAGTGGACATAGGGGTTTGAGTCTTTCTTAAGGCTAGGAAAAATAAGTAACATTTAGGAAAATTTGATGGAGCAGGTTGTTTACGTAAAGGTTTCACTTCCGCACCTGACTTGTATGTGAACCCAGGAAGATTAGGAGATGCTCATACTGAATGCTTGTTGACTTTCGGATGCAGGAACAGTAGCACAGAGTACAAACACTGCTGTTCTACAGTGTCCCAGTATTCTGTAGGACCAGAGATGAAGCTCTGAAACAGTTCTTTCTTTATAAGAAAGAACATGTTACATAGAAATGTGAGGCATTAAAACCCATACAATTTGAGCGGGGCTTTGCTTCTTGTGCAGTCTTAAAAGGGAAGGAGAAACTGTTAGAAAACAAGATCCAGAAAAAGCCAGAGGATACAGCAAAAAGGGTGTAGAGTGAAGGGATTGTATCACAAAAACATGAAAAGAGAAGAAATACTGGTCTCACTCACAGTTTGCTTCTAAATGTTAGGGTCCTAGTGAAACAGTTCTCCAAACTTCAATAACTCCATCATTCACCATGGAGTCAACGAACCGTAGAAGATGTCTTTGCTGTTTCCCAGAGAGAGATCTTGTCTGGCCAAGCTTAGGTGCAGTAGTTTGGTAGACAGGAGCTCACCAAGGGCAAGATTACAACAGCAAAGTTGGAAAAGGCAGAACAGAAGACAAAAGCAGAAGTGAAAAAAGCCTGCTAAGGAAAATAAGAAGAGAGGGCAGACCAATTTCAAACAGAAAGCGAGATAATGAAATATGAATGATACAAGGTATGCAGGAGAAGGGAAATCTTCAAGGAGAAGACTCACCATGGCGAAGGGAGCTGCAGAAGAAAAAATAACATAATTCCAGCTAAGCAGCTTGAGGAAAAGGGCATAAGCTAGTGGAAACCTGTTTATTTTAAAATGATATTTTAGACCTACAGAGTCACATCTTTTACTTATCTCTATTTAAATGCAACAGACTGAGATTTTGATTACTTCTGACCTGTTTGTCTTGGAAATAAATTCCTCGTATGTTCTGTTTGCTTGATGCATTTGTAAATGACGGTCCTGATCTTCTCAGCATAATCTTTGAAAGAGAGAACTGATATGAACATAGTCTCTCTGGATCTGTGCCTCTGATACTTGGAGGAAAAATGAAGAGTCATTTAATTGAAATTTAATTGATTAATTTTCAAAGTTCAGTTGTAGTTTGGAATTCTGATTTGTAGATTCTCTCCTCCATTTTTCTGCCACTTTAGTCTGCTGAAATATCTTAGCAGTTCCTCAGGAGCCTTGAATTATGTCTCAGGCCACATTCTGCCCTCTAGCAGGGTGAAGCAATTGGTGTCTTCTTCTCATCTGACCTAGACTGAAACCCCTGAACCTGGGACAGAAGATTTCCTGTAAGATTTAAATAGGAATTCTGCTAGCTGCTGCAGCCACAATCGGGAGAAAAATGGTAAACAATTCACTTTTAAGAGCATCTATTTCTTTGTCGCCGATTGAAGGTATCTGAGGTCAAGATCGTTATGTTCAGGCTTTAGACAGAATGAAACTCACTCTATGTGTTCCTGCCCCCAGGGGTACTGAGGAGGCAGCCTTAGAGTATATGTAGTGCATCTTGGCAGGATCAGAGATGTCTGCCTCAAGAACAAGAAGTATATCACTGTTTGAGAGGAATTGGGCTGCTTGGAAAGATTTGGAGATGTTTTAACCTGAGCTACATGAAGCTCAAGCAACCTCATCTTAATCAGTAGTTCACCCTGCTTTGAGAATAGTGTTGGACCAGATGAAATCCAGATGTCCCTTCCAGTCTGAAGTGCCATCTCAGACTATGAAGCTCACATGTCCCTACAGAGCACCCTGAATTCCAAATGTCAGAGAGGAGAGAAGAAGGAGAGAGAGAAGGAGAAGGAAAGGGAGAAGGAGAGCAGCTTGCAGCTAAAAGCACTGAACTGAAATTGAAGTCAGGGAGAGCATGGATTGGGTTCCACTTATTTAGGAAGATAAATTCTAGATTTTAGCCTGCAGAAACTCCTTTTGTACCTTATCTTCAATTAGTCGTTAAGTCTAGAGCAAGGAGGGGAAATGTATGCTAATAACAGTCAAAGCTTAGCCCAGCTTTCTTGACTTTTGTGCAGCATCTGTTTATGAAGACTTGTTATAGGAGATCTGTCCTGCCTAGTCTTTAGTCTAGGTAAGACACTCTAGTATCAAGGCTCTAAGGCCTCCAAGTGTTATAAATAAGGGATTAGTCTTGGAGTGCATCTACCACGTGAAAGAAATCTAGCTGTGTGCCCTTCTTCATAGAATCATAGAGTCATAGAATGGCTTAAGTTGGAGAGGACATAAAAGCTCACCCAGCCTCAAGCCCCTGCCATGGGCAGGGCTGCCACCCACTGCATCAGGCTGCTCAGGGCCCATCCAACCTGGCCTTGAGCACCTCCAGGGATGGGGAATCCACAGATTTTCTGGCCAACTGTGCCAGTGCCTCACTGCTCTCTGAGGAAAGAATTTCTTCCAAACATCTAGCCTAAATCTCCATCTTGTCCTGTCATTATCAGACCATGTAAAAAATTGGTCCCCCTCCTGCTTATAAGCTCCCTTTAAGCATTGGAAGGCAGCAATGAGATCTCCATGGAGCCTTCTCTTAGTCTTTTCAAGTAGAGGATAACAACGTTTATCCTTCAGGTCCTTCTTCTGGGCTACATATCTGGAATAGACATAGACATCTCAATGTACAGCTGAATAAGGTACGTGAGAGATGAGACTCAACATTTGATTCTATCAACTTTTAGACAGATCCTGGCTCAAACAAATTGGTCTTTTGGGATCCCTTTGGAAGGCAACCCATGATAAAGGCTCACTGATTCCTACATTCAACTATGGCAGACAAAGTCCCTCAAAAATGATCATGAGGGACCAAGATCTTTGGTCAGACCTGGACCTGGGAGCCGGACTTCCTGTTCCCCACTTAAAAACAGAGACAAACCTCAGAGGTTTCTGATAATCCTCTCCTTGTGGAAAGTGCTTCAGTGCCAATTGCATCAGTCCTGCTCCTTTTCCTTTTTCATGAGTGGTCTTTCCATGCTATTGCAGTACAATCCACAGTGTCTAACCATAGGCAAGTTCACATTTGAATCATATACTACAGCATGGAAAAACTGTAAGAAAAAGGAAAATAAATTAATAATACAGTCTTATAAATTTTATGAGCACAAGAAGATCTTTCCTCTTGTGCACCAAGGGTAAAATCCAAATTTCTTCAGAAAAAATCTGATGATTAAAGGCTTGTTGGCAATAGAGCCACAGAGGCTAATTATGAATTCTCTGTGTTGAAATCCTCACTGCTCACTCAGATATTTGGCTGGCAGTGTGGAAAGTCTGTAACATCCTGGATCGGGAAGTAAGGAAGGAAAAGATTTAAGACTTGAGGCTGAGCTATCTTATCAATTTATAAATGACAAATCCTGTCATGGAAGTGAATTGAGCTGTACCAGTACATAATTTGGTACTGGGATTTTTTCTTTTTTCCATTTGTATATTTCCAGGGCACGGAACATACATCCCACAGGACACAAAACATTCAGTAGTTCTTTAATACTGAATGTCTATGAATGCCATACATGGGCTTCTGGACATCTGAAAGCTTATCTGTTTCTTTTTTCTTGTAGACATGAAAAGTGTATATGTAAAGGACACAAAACAACTAAGTTATCTTCCCTAAAGGTAGACTGATTTTGCAGAAAGGTGTTTATGGCGTGTTCCAGACTATGTATTAAGCTTTTTGTGCTTAAAAGACAACTAGTCTTTCTGCCGCTGCAGCAGATTTGATGCTGAAAACCAGTTTGATGTTTTTATTCCATTGCAGTCACGAGTGACAGTAGGACTTTTTATTCTGAAGCTCTTTTAAAAAAAAATATTGCTATATTGCTTCTCATTTCTGAATATACTTGCTCATTTATGAATTCATAGCAGAGACGTAAAGGATGAGACTGGATAAAATGCTCGCCCACAATGGGAGCATTCTTGCGTAGCAACAATAGGCTTGTGAAAGAGCTGAGCTGCCTTAAAGGTCCAACCTCACAAGAACAGAAAACTTCAGTCTTTGAGAAACAATGGTCTATTCAGGTTTTCTTTTTTAAATCTACTTCCCCTTTTGTTGCATACTCACAAGCATACTGCTTTTGCCTCAGAAATAAAGTGCACCAAGAGCACAGAATGTTCTTTCATTGCTGGAAAAAAAGCTGAACACCTATCTGTGTGTGGATGCCAAACAGCAAGGACAGCCCTGTCTGTATTCCAGTCATGTTTCCTTGTTGTCTGTGCCATCCTGCCCATCTCCAGAGCATGGGAGACTGCTTAGGGGGATGTAATTCTGTTTAAAAGTCTGTCACTGTGAATTACTGAGGGGAAAAGGCAAATCACAGGGTAGCATAGCAATGCTTTGGTGCCAAAAAAATCCCAGACCTTTGTAGTGTCAGGAAATAATTTGCAGTGAATATCCAAGTTCCTCCTATACAGTTTTCTTGAGGCTAGAAACATGCTAATGTCTTCTATATACAGAAACACACTGCACATTAAAGGCACATTTGGAAAGAAAAGCTGGCACTTCCAATTTCTACCACTGCCAAGTTTTAGTCTTTAGACCCTGTGTATAAACAACCACCTCACATCTGAAATGATCAGGTCTACTTCTTTTGTGTAAGGCTTCCTCCAGTGATACAGTAGCTACATTTGCGGTTTGTTTGCCTCAATATTTTGTTCATCATGGTTCGAAAAATTGCGTAACTATGTTGTCTTCAAGAAGTAGGATGTTTATAATATAAAAGCAGAAGAACCTGGGGTGCTTTGGGAGACTGGAAGTCACATTTAAAATAACTTGCATGTAAAATTATTCAGCAAAAAGTAGTAGCCTGAAGTGAGTGGCTGGTTCAGATACTCTCTAGTACAATTAAGCAGCCCAGAAGAATTTCTGTTACTGGTCTTTTTAGGATTGTCGCTGATACTTGAAATGAGACCATTCCTGCTTTTATTTTTAAGAGGTTTATTCAGGAAGGTTCTCCCTAAGGAAGAGATCAGCAGAAAGCCGATGCACCAACAGAATTACATTCTAATCCTCGGAGCAGAGCAGGAGAGGGTGAAGAAGTGAAGAATACAAAGTAAGGAATACATCTTATGCTGGCTCTCTGCACAGCCGCAGATTTGATTGCTACAGAAGCCTTAGAAAGGGGAAGTGAACCAAGCAACAACTTCACTCCATTATTAGCTGAATAATGATTACAAGTAAAAGTCAATTCAAGCCAGTAGAGAAATTGCCCAGAAAATAACCAAAACCAATGATCAGTTCAGACAAAGAGACTTGCCCAAGACACATGAGCTCTTCATAGTCACAGATCATGCATGGCCATTAGATTCCCTAAAACATTTGAAATCTAAGTAGCAACTTAGTGCGGATAAATCTCTTTGTTAGGTAGGGTTAGTAATGGTGGCATAACTGTTACCCATCTGCAAGTCATGATATTGTTTAAATGCAGAATCTCCCTTTTCAAGTGATCTGGTTGTACATGATGTGAATGGACTTTTAGAAACAGGCAGGATGGAAACAATCATTTACTTCTTGTTTTTAAGTGAATTCAATTTGAATGAAGTTCTTTGTCTCCATGTAATAAAAGTGACTGTTCCTTCCTAATATTCCACAGAACCTAAATTGGATTGATGAATGATTAAATTTGCCAGTGAAGGGGTTGCCCTTGAATAGCCTGCTGGGAGTCTCTTTACAAACTTGTGTTTTGCCCTTCTTGTGTCCTTTCTGTCCAATCTGCAAAAAGAACCCCTCATTTTACTGTCAAATTTACAAATTAAAACAACCTTGCCACAATGCATGTAGTGCCTGGATGAATAGGGCTCTGATTAGCTGGCTGTATCTGAGCTTACCACTGCAGCACACAGAAGAGAAGGCAATAATAATGAAACAAAATCTGCTTCTTAAACCACTTGAACAGAAGAAAAAGGAAAAAGTAAAAAATGGACTTTGCAAAAATGATCAAAAATGCCACAAAGTGAACATTTTTCCATCTCTTAATTTTGTTTTTTAATCGTTTCATTTTTTCATCCAAAACCTAAACTTTTTTTTCTGTCTGCACGCTCTTAGTGCAAGCACTGGGAAAGAAGGCAGGGATTTTGTGGCGAGTCTTCTTAAACACTTTATTATTATTATTTCTCATGCTTTTTCTTGTTTCTGTCTTAGAATTATGGTTTCTTGGAGTTAAGACAGAATGCAGAAATAGGGACAAACCAAGACAGTTTTTCAATTTGTGTTTTTAAGAACAAAACCTGAAAGAAATGAAATATTAAACAAAACAAAGCACTAAAACAAAACAAAGACCCAAACCAACCAGAAAAACCACAACCACCAATGACAACAACAACAAAAAAAAACAGATCTGTTTGAAATTCCCCCATCTTTACAAATGCTCTGACAAGAGTGAACTGTCTTTTGGCATGTCTACAGTTTGGCATTTGATATACCTGAAGCCCTCTAGAAATGTTTTTTACCTCTTCTTTATTTACTTACAGAAATCGCTTCTCTTAATTCTGTAATGGTGGCATTTTGTTGCCACTTCAGGTTTTTGTTTTAGTTGCTTAAAACCCTCACTGCTTTGATATATAGTCAGCTTCACGGTTTTTAGTGAAATCAATACTGATCCCCAACAGCTAAGCTTTTACTGCAGTTCTTTGATGAGCACTTTTAATAACGTTTTATGTTTAAACATGTTTTGAGCAGTATCTAAAACGCTTTTGTGAGGCTGGTTGCAGCTAAGGAGCTTTATAAATATCTTTATATTAATGTTGCATAGAATTGAAAAACATTAGGCACAAGATAAAATTATTTTGATTTGTGTCTTGAAAAATAATTTCAGGTCTCCGGAAACAGAAATTGTTCTGCATCTCAGAGGCAGGCTGCAGCACTTAGAGAAAAGCACAAGATTGCTGTCTAATTACATAGGACTGTGCTTGTCCTATTTCCCCTACTTGTTATAATCAAAACCATTAAACTAAATTAATTTAGCATTGTGCCATTTTGTCTTGTTAAAATCTATGTCAGGAGAATAAACAAGAGAATGAATTCATTTGCTGTCATACCTTATGAAAATGTTGCTACAGTATTTCATGTGATGCAGAAGTCTGATGCACTGGCAGGAGATTGCAGTGCTCCGGGTGGTTGCAAAATACAGTAAGGTTGGTTGAGAAAGGTCATTACAGAGAGAGACTGCTACAGCTGAGAGAGGCCATATAGTGACACAGTCACCCAGAGACACAGGACAGAGATATCTTGGGCCTCCAGGGCACCCTATGCTTGAGGAGAGTGGGAAGCCAACTAAAAGCATTCCAAATGCTGTCATCTCTAGATCACTGAAGAAAAAGCAGCTGTGGTTATTTCCCTTTCTGCTTTCTCAACTCCTCTCTGAAAGGCCTATACTCAAACAGATTGCTTAGAGGTAGAGACTGAAGAGCCTGCTTTGCAGTCACACACAGATGCTTACACTGGGTTTGAAAGCAAAAACTGAAGCTCAGAGCACAATCCCTTCCCCACCCCAAGAAACCTGGGCCACCAATTCTGGTCTTAGCCACTTCTTGGTGGCTGTGACAAGATCTCCTTGACCCAGCACAAGCAGCATGTGTTGTTTATTTCTGTGCTGGACACTGAGAGGCTGAAACACTTTTCTGTCTGGGCCTTCCCACTTGTCCTTGGCTGTCTGCAAAGCCAGCCCCATAGTCTCTCCTTTGAAGCTACAAAGCATACTGGAATTTTTACTAGGTTAAATAGGCTCACTTAGTCAGTCTCTTGAACTACAGGCATTTTGCATTTAATCATCGCGCTTAAATATCTTCCTGCCACCCTCCCATGAGCACAGATTTTCATTACATTTTCAATGGGCTAACCATTCTGAGGCTGTGCCCTACTTGTGCACATTTTGCCAACTAAAATGCCAACTGGCACTACTTGGTCATTTTCAGATGTAAAGGCAGATGTCTGCTCTTGTAGGCAACATGACTGGGAACTGTCTTTGTGTGTGTGTGTGTATGCATGTAACCATCATTTTTCAATGATACAGAAGTATTTTTCAGAAATGAATCTTGGCTCCCCTGCTCTCATGAGCTCCCTTTCATATGAGAGCAAAGAGATTGCTAATAAAAGACACCAAGCCTGTGTAACTACAGAAGAAATATGCTGGGATTTCATTTTTACTCTTTCATTTGGTCTGCCAGCTTGAATATTTTTGTCTATTCTCACATTACCTGAGACACTTTTATTGAGTGCACTGTGTGTGACTTGACTATATTGTATTATTTAATTGGCATTTGATTGATAGTCATAGCACACATTTATTCCTTCTGTATGAAAGAACTTTCAATGGTTGCTCCATGAGATCCTTTACTGTACAGCTTCTTGGCATGCTGGCAGCATTCAATGGCTGTAGGCCCCACACATGGTCCTTGTTCCTCCCTCTGCCCTTTGTCTGCCTCCCTGTCTTGTGACCCAGCTCCTGGGACTCGGTCCTGTTCTCATCCACTCCTTCTCCTCCCCAGCATCCTCTGTTTCCTTTCCATCAGCTTTTCATTACCTCAGTGTCAGTGCCTCCCCACTCTGGTTGTGAGTTCTCCGCCCACAAACAAGGCTGGCAGAGGTAGTATTCACATGCAGATTTAGTCAAGCTATAGCTAATTTTTCATATGACATGCGTTTAATACAACATACATGCAGATATATGTTTTTAAGTCATGATATTTTGACATATGCAAAATAAACAAAAGGGCCAGCAGGAGTTCTTCTGTAGCCATTATTTTTCCATATTCCTATTCCATTCATCATATGCAAACAAAATTACAAACTCTTTGGGACAAGGAGTGCTTCATTTTATTTGCCTATTGACAACAGCAATATTTTGGGTGAGAAATGAATAAATAATAATTACATTTTTTTATTTAGGCTTAAGCAATATTTATTTTCTTTCTTTTAGAATTAAAGCAATCAGGTAAAACAATAAACCTTCTTTGCTTCCTGTAATGCCTCTGGAGAGCTTCTTCAGAATTAATTTCAATCTGTGAAAACCTCTAATAAAGGGTGTTTTCCTTTACTACTGGAAAAACAAAAAATTATTGTCATAAAGGGATCTCTCCTCTGCAATTAGAAAAACATATTTTAAAGAGCAAACATACATTTTAAACATATCGTGTTCTGAGTGGAATTGAAGTTAATCGTTTTGTATTCTCTCTTTCCTGCCTTATTCTAAGAATTTCATCTCCCTCTAGATTAATAACAAGACAAGAGTTAGACATGAGATAATTTACCACATCATTTATTTACACATTTTATTGAAGGAGAGATCATAGAAGCATAACAGAGAAGAAGTTTGTTGTCAGCTGAGTTGGGAAATGTATATAAATTCCAGGAACAACTTAGTCAGTACCGACACTATTTAAATTTTAAATGGAAATTATGCAGCTAACAAGTCGTATCCTGTCTTCTCACCGCTGTTGATCTGCAAAGCAACGATCCTAGAGGGCATAGTGCGAGATCTCAAAAAAGTACTTCTGAAAAATAAAACCTGATGTGTGATTCCCCAGTTTTAGTTTTAAATGCATTGCTGCACCAATATAAAAAATTTTGGAAGCCATTTCAATATGCCTTGAAGATTCCATTTTCTTATTTTGCAATCAAACAGCATGACCCATAATCCTGATTGATGTCAAGTCATCACCATTTCATTGGAAACGTATCATCATTCAAGTATTTCATTGCACACTTGACAGCAATAGGATCACTTTGAATAAAGTCACGCTGACCCAGAACTGCATACGCAATGTTTGGCAATAAGGAATTTTTTTAAATATATGCTCAGAGATATTTGTCTTACAGAACGAAACAGAGAGAAAGATGTAGGAGACGGGTATGACTGAGCAGACAAGAAGACAAGATGTCAGATGAAGTGAATGTTTTACATTGTCCAAACTCAGAGGGGTGGAACAAGGAAACATGGAAGCCCTGCTTCCAACACTTTTTCTGTGTTTCAAAACAAATAGCCAACAAAAAAAACAAACAAAAAAACAAAACAAAGCAAAACAAAAAAAAACCTGTTGGAGGTTTGGAGTAGACAGTTAGGGAGCACCCATAGCAGTGGCTGGGAGCCACTGCTTCCTTGTGTGGTGGGAAAAGCCTTGTATCCTTATCTGCAGTTTGAAGCAACCCAGAAGAATACATGGCCTCCTGATATGGACGCTCCTCCAGGAGGAGGTTGCTATGGGCTGGAAAACTCGGGATGGGGTGGGGACTGCTCCAAGTTATTGTGTAAGATCACTGTGTTACAACACTGAGCAGTGCATGAATCATCCTGTTTCCCTTTGTCTCAGAAGACATACCTGTAGCTGCACTGGGTGCAGACCCACTGTGGCAGACAAATTTTGGTAAAAGTTATGGGCCCAATCCTTCCAGAGTTACTGGATGGAGAGACACATGCTTTTTGGATTGTAGTTAACTTTAGGCATAAACATAGTGTTGTGATGCCCAGTCCTGTCAAAACTGGGGCATTTCTGGCTGTGTAACAAGGCATAACTCTAAAGCACGAGGTATTCCCAGGGTTACCTGGTGTTTTTCAAGATCACAAGTTCAGATGACATTGTGTGTCTGTCTCTGCATTCCTGTGTTCACACGAGCACGGAAGAGCCAGCCAAGATATCTGTACCTAGGTGTAGACATGCCCTCATGTATCTGGGGAAAGAAAAATGTGTAGATAAGCAGTATCTGAGAAAGTTTTGGAGTGTTTTTAAATATGGGTGGCTCAGTACCCATGCTGCCCTGTGCATAGCTTTAAATATCTGGTGAAGTGTTTACTGAGGGCCATTCTACTCAGAGACTCTAGTGCAAAGTAGCTCCCCTTTTAGTTTTGTCCTCTCCTCTTGATTCCCATCGGGACCTTTTTCTGTGACAAATTACAGTTAGTGATGATAGATTATAAATGAATCCTGTTTGCTATTCTAGATCTGTGAGTCCAATAACAGATAATTGTATCTATACCCTGCTTCCTATACAAGGACACAAAGACTAATTTATCTTCTTGGCCATTTCCTTATTTAACATTTCTATTTTCTTATGAGCAACAAAATTGAAATTGCAACCTTTTTTTTTTTTTTTTTGTTATTCAGATGGAAAAGGTTGATATGATATGAAGATGCGAAAATCATTTATTAGATTTTAATTATTTCAGGCTATGTCACCAGCTGACATAAAGTCAGCAGAAATCCTGTCATTTGCTCTGTTCATTTCCTCAGTGAAAAAGTTCAGCTTATAGAAGGAGTAGGACTTCCGTGATGATTGTGAATTCCCCAGAAGTGTTGTGGTTTAGCATCAGCAGGCAGCTCAGCACCACACAGCCAGTTGCTTGCTCTACCAGTTGGGATGGGAGAGAGAATCGGAAAGGTAAACATGGGTTGAGATAAAAACAGCTTACTAGGAAAAGCAAAAGCTGCTCATGCAAGCAAAGCAAAACAGCAATTCATTCATTACTTCTCATTGACAGTCAGATGTTCAGCCACTCCCAGGAAAGCATGGCTCATCATGTGCGATCAATGCACAAATGCCATCACTCCAAATGTCCCCCATTCCTCCTCCTTTACTTTGCATTCTATTGCTGAGAACAATGATATGATGTGGGATATCCCTTTGGTCAGTTTGGGCTAGCTGTCCTGGCTGTGTCCCCTCCCAACTCCTTGTGCACCCCCAGCTCCTTGCTGGCAGGGCAGATGAGAAGCTGAAATGTCCTTGACTCTATGTATGCACTGCTCAACAACAACTAAAACATCAGTGTGTTATCAACACTATTTTTGTCAAAAATCCAAAGCACAGCATCATCCAAGCCTCTATGATGAAAATTAACTCTATCCCAGCCAAAACTATAAAATGAAATAACTCGTCTGAATCTTCATAGCCTTGGCAAAAATTCCTTGCCGTGACCTGGGATTACTTTCCCACATTCATCGTTTTAATTTCACAACATCTTTTATTTATTAAATCTTCTGAAAAATCTCATCATTTCCCTGTCCCATTTGGCTAGATATGTCATAATTAAACTCAGGAGCCCAAAAACCATATGTGGTTTTAAATCTTTTCTATCTACTGCATCAAATATTTTTTCAGAAATTGAGATTACACCTCTCAAAACTACAGATTGGGAACTGTGTCAAATCCTTTTTCTTCCATGTTGCTTTCTATGTGTGGTGGAACGTTCTATATGCAAAGCAACTTCATTGTCCATATGCAAGTTTCCCCTCAAAACTTGTCTCTATTGCAATGCCAAAATTCTGGCAGTCAGGCAGCTGGCCTGTTGTAACTGCTGCTTTTCATTACTGACCAGATTTCCTCTTATGTGTTTTCTCCATCTGTTGCTTGTGACTACCTTTGGTCCTCTTGTTATTGATCATGGAACAGACACTATCTATTTCTACATAAAATTCACAGTAAAGCTCTGGTTCCTACATCAGTGCCTTATCCTGATAGGAATATTTGAATCAACTTCAAAGTGAACTGCAACAGGATGACAGAAATACGTGCAGCCCTTAAAACAGGTACATTTTTTTTCATATAGGAATGTATACAAAGTGATGTACTTATGATGTCTTTTTATGAATATCTGATAATTTGATTGCCATGATGCCTAGAAGCCCTCTGTTGAAGCAGGTGACATTCAACCTTCTAACAAACTTTTATTCTTTTGAAGTACTAGTATTACTAAAGAGAACAAATGTTGTATACCAAAAAATACTGCATGTTTCAACGTTTTTCTTTATTTCATACACCATAGTTTCTTTTTGTTCTTATTGATTCTGCTTCATTGGTGAACATCAGATGTTTCGTTAGCAAAGCACCACTGGACAAAATTGTCCCCTACTTGTGCTTAAGCCAAAGTAATCAGACCATTACTAATGCAGAAGAAAGAGCTGCAATTCTATGGCTGCAGACATAATTAATAGACAGGTTTTATGGGATTAGTAGATTATTATGTTGTGACAGTTTTAAAGTCTGGGAGTGACTGTGAAGCACATGGAATTACTTCTAGAATGCACAGCTAGAGGCAGTGGCCTACATAAATGTAGCTATTACAAATATACATTAATATGTAAAGCAAATACTGCTAATGGTCAGAAATGAACCCAAAGTGTCTACATTCATTTATTATTCATCTATTGTAAGTCTAATGTTATATCATGCAGGACGAATCTAATACACATGAGATAACACATTCATCTGCATTCCACAGAATTTAAGCAACTCTGAGGAAAGAGATAATGGTAGCAGGAGCTGATGAGCAAAATAATCCTACTATTTGAGGTTGGTGTTCCTTAATTAGCAATTCCTTAACAGTAACCAGCAGTGTGCACTTGCAGCCCAGAAAGCCAACTGTATTCTGGGCTGCATCATAAGAGAGGTGGCCAGCAGGGAGAGGGAGATGATCATCCCTCTCTACTCTGCACTTGTAAGGCACCACCTGGAATGCCATGTCCAGGGCTGAGGCCCCCAGCACAGGAAGGATGCAGAGCTTCTGGAACGGGTCCAGAGGAGGGCCATGAAGATGATCAGAGGGCTGCAGAACCTCCCCTACAATGAAAGGCTGAGGGAAATGGGATTGTTCAGCTTGAAGAGTAGGCTCAGGGGAGATCTCACTGCTGCCTTCCAGTACTTAAAAGAAGCCTATAAACAGGAGGGAGACTGGCTTTTTATACTGTCTGATAGCAATAGGACAAGAGAGAATGTTTTTAAACTAAAAGAGGAGAGATTTGGATTAGATATTAGGTGGAAATTTTTCACTCAGAGGGTGGTGAGGCACTGGCACAGGCTGCCCAGAGGGCTGTGGGTGCCCCATCCCTGGGGGTGCTCAAGGCCAGGTTGGACGGGCCCTGGGCAGCCTGACCCAGGGGGTGGCAGCCCTGCCCGCAGCAGGGGGATGGGGCTGGGTGGGCTTTGAGGTTCCTTCCAACCTAAGCCATTCTATGATTTTATGATCCTATGACCTGCGCACCTTAAGTTCCCTGAATTTCAGCTCTCACACTCACCTTTGCTTAAAAGGCAAAGAGCTAAAACTCGGACACTAAACTTGGCAAAGAATGTTTTTTTACCTGTTTTGATTCAACTTTTCTAAAGAACGAACAAATGTGGCTGAGAGATCCAGCGGCAAAGGAGGCCATTCATGCCACTGTGCATCATTGCCATTACATGTGCCATCCTCTGCCTGCTCCCACTCCCTGATCCCGCCACAGACTGCTTTTGAGGTTCCTTGGAGCAGGAAGGATTCACAGCTACTTTGCCAGATTGTCTGTGCCTGGAACTGGTGACAAGGCAAAGGTTTAATTGGGGTTGAACAGTGCACTTCTAGTTGTGTCTAGAAGTGCTTCTGATAGATTTGGCAATTATAGGATGGTGATAAAGTATTGATGTTAGGCAATGGAAATGCTGGCTTGTTGAAGGCTGTAATGGGAACATACGGTCGCAATTAAATGCTTTCTGAAGGATTCCTTACAGTAGGATGGACTTCTAGTAAAATATTGTGATAGATATTTAGGGTACTGGAGTAAGGAAACTGAGGCTTCAGGATCTCAGTCTGCATTATTGGGGCAGAACCTAACAGGAAAATATCCAGTCTGATTTGATTGCTACATACTCACTAAAGCTTTATGCTGTTATACAGCCTGGAGGACGGCAAGGCTCTCTCCACCTTTAAAACCTAAAAAAGTCTCCAAATGAATCTGTATCAATTGATGGCAGTGTATGTAGGATGGCAAATTCACTCTCTGTCCAAACCTTCCAGCACTTCAAAAGAGTGGTGTAATTCATCAGTAATTTCTCTTCGATGCCTTTCTAAGGCATCTAAGGTATAATGTGAGTTATATATTCCTGTGGCAGTTTGTCAATATTTTTTATTTTGTCTCTGCTCTTTCTTAATTTCTGTTTTAATCACAACTTTCATTGTTCTAATATATTGTGTAGAGTAGCTTTCATATCAGCAGTTCTGAAATGTTCTTTAACAAGTGGTCACTCCTATTATTCCCAATACCTTAATCCTTACTCATGTCCAGTAAGCCCCACCAAACTAAAAGGCAGAGGAATATGCTCATAGCTAACTTCTAACTGGAGTGTCAGCTGCCGTGTTCAGATTTAAACACTGTGCAGCAAACAATGACAAAGTGGAGAAAGGAAGCAAGAACTGACAGCAGGCAGAGATGACTAGGAAAGATTGACTATTAGACATGTAAACTATTCAACTCTGAAATCAGCATTGATTTACCATGCTAATGTCAATGAATAGGAATTAGTGAGTGACATGCCCATGGTTGCTTGCCCACTTCACTTGTCTGATTTATGTGCAATATTGATTGTAGTGAACTTAACCATCACCAAAGCGAAACAAAGCACAACAGGTTGCAGTATGACAGCTTCAAGAAGTTGTGTGCAATTGCCTTTTTCTGCATGGCAGAAAAATGTGTATTTAAAAGTTGCTGTGTTACATCTTGTACCATAAGCTATATCTTGTTTTCTGTCTAGTAGGACAGAATAGATAATTTTATCAGAAACAAAAATGAGAGCTGAAGAGTCTAGAAAACATTTGAAGAGGTTACAAAAGACATTGATGCTGATGGATTTTCCAACCTTTCATTTACCTTCATTACTGTACTGTACACTCCCTTTGCCTGTCAAACATTTGAGGACACGGAGAGCATTTGAGGTCATGGAGAAATGCAGTACTACTTTATAAATGTATTTTACTTGGCCTGATATAAGTGTTTTCAAAGTCCTGCTCTGTCAGAGCCCTTTGAAGTTCAGTGTCAAGTTGAAGTATATATTCTGTAGTTATGCCTTGAGGTATTGTGTCTGATGGGCTTTCTGGTGGCTTTTTAAAGTCATTAAACATACGTAATGTTTAAGGAGAATCACAGGCAAGAAAGTCAGTATCCACATCCATCTCCTACCACGCTCAGCATGAGAGCATGAGACATCTTCAAAGCTTCCAAACACAACATTCAAAAGGCTAAGGAAAGCTTTTTCCTGAAAATAAACTATGATTAAATGCTTTCCCTGAATATTCTGAACTAGAGTGATATCCACAAGAACGCAAAATCAATGCAATAACCCTCAATCAGTTTTCTCTGGAATTCTTTTTCTATGATTTCTCATGTATTGGTTCTTCTTTTCAGTTAGAAGCTGCCACATTCAAACAAATTACAAATTTAAAGCACTGTTACTACATCTGAATCATACCATAAGGTAGATGTTGTTGTTCCAGAATGACTGAATTACTCTTGCTCAGTTGGAAACTGGACTAAGCCCAGAGAGAGTAAGGCATATATGGAAGATGTGAATGTTTTCATCAATATAGCCAAAACTGCCATTCTTTGTACAGGAATAGACTGGAATGTTCAGTCAGGCAAAGGAAAGTTGTATTCTTTTTATTTCAGAAACCAAGAAAAGAGTGACAGTTTTCCCTTTCCCTGTCCATTTCCCTTTCCCTTTCTGTTTCCCTTTCCCTTTCCATTTTCTTTTCCCTTTCCCTCTCCTTGAAAAAACCTGTTGGTATCATGTCCCATGAGATGATTCTACACAGTCACAGCTGAGACTGTGAGAGATTTGGTGCTCGGATCCTTCCTGTGAGAACTGTTTGACATCAATCCCTGATGATCAAACACATGCATTCTCAGAAGTGTTGGGTCTCGAAGCATGTTCAGCCTTAACCGCTCAGCCAGGATCTCCATTCCCCACCCTCCACCCCGCTCTCTGGGATCCTTGAATCCCCAGCTACATGGTGGACTGGCTTCTGCTGAAGGTCTGAACAGTGTTCCCCATTGATTACTGGCTGGATTGGAGAGATGGCCTTGGTACCTTTGGGCAGAGTAAGACCTAGAACCTCCGGTTAGTCAAGGTGGGATGCATGCTACTGACTACAAAAATTACTTACAATACTGACAACTTTTACCATTTCAACCTTTTCTCAAAGGCTTTATGTGAAGTTCAGGTACATTTTGACCTAAGTGTAGATAACAGGAGCACTTATGACATGAAACTAATGATCACACTGCTAGAGTAGATGTTGATATTTGATGATGAAAGTCAACATCCAAGAAACTTTCAGCATATAAAAGGAAGTGGTTTCTTTTTTGTTTGTTGTTTTGTTTTTATTCATTTATACAGGATTAGGTAACCCTGGAAAGATCTTATTGCTTTTTGAAACTCACATAGGGACACAGGTAAGTAAGCCCTACAGAGGTGGTATGGAGGTGGACAGGATCCTAGCATCATTACTGCATTATACCTTCAGAAATCAGCTGTCAAAAAAGCAAAGCAGGGAAGATTACTTTTCACCTGTTACATTTCTAAGAAAATACAATTTCTTTATTTCTTTCAGATTTCTTCCATTATGACAGGTGGTGCATGATCAATCTTTTGTGACTTTCTGTCCACCTATCATGCGCTTGTTATGGCCCCCAATAGGTACCACTTCATTTCTTTTTTGTTTATACATGCTTTGCAATCTGGATTTGAGTTCTTTGTTTTGCCCAATTTAAGAGTTTGCAAGATAAGCTTGTTTAACCAGATCCTTGTGACCGAAACTCTTTCTTCTCAGCTTTTTCTTTATCTTGTTTTGCAGGGACCCGCTATCCTTCCTTTGCTCATCCCAATTTCAGTTTATTTTGCAAGGACACCTTATCCCTTTTTCTCCTTCATGCTTCATCTTTAGATCTTATAATACATTACAGGCTGTACAAACTGGGAGAACTCTTTCATGCTGTAGGGAACAAGGTTTTGCATGAAAGTTACACGAAAAAATAGTTTTGAATTATTTCATCCTTTTTGCTTTTTTCTGCAAATTGATTCTGATTTCTTTTAGTTTTGCTAAGTAAAGCCAAAATCAGGGAGACAGAAAGTCCAGCTGAACAATCTTCACAAATTTATAGGCATGAAAATAATTGGCAGTCAAAAGGAACACATTTGTAACTGGTGGCTGAACATTTCAGTTTACACTTCTGTGCTTTGCTCAAACTATTTCTACTGAGTAACCAAACCATCACAGTGATATTGATCTCCAATTAAAAAAAAATAGAAATAAAATAATACATTTTAAAAAAGCAAACAGAAATCAGTCCTTTTTTTTGTGTTTCTCTTCTTATCCCATTTCTTAGTGCATCCATCTGCATTCTTCTAATGATACTGAGTTTAAACACTGAACTACCTGAGCCTCCTCTTTCTATTCATGAGATATTTGCTTAAAAAAACCCAAGTGTTTATGAGATTGATGTGTCAGAAAAAGACACTTGTAGAAGAGCTTTCAATGGAGCAGAGGCAGCAGTCTAATGGGCAGGTTTTATTTCTCACCGTTCTGCATTTGAGGAGGTCAGACTTTCCATCATGACACTGGTGAAACCTTGTCTAGAGGTCACAACTCACTGGCTGCAAATGGAGCTTGACGCTGAGTTAGGAAATCTGGAAATGTTTAATACAAAAGTCTGAGTCCCTTTGCAAAATTCCCATTTTAGGCAGGGGTCAATAATCCATCCCATTCAGCCTGAGGCTCCTCTGGGAGCAAGCTTGGCATCCATCACCAAGGACTTTGAGTTTCCTTCAGAAAATATCTCTTTTGAACTGGTATGCTTTACAATTCTGATGAAAGTAATTTTTCTTTCTAAGTTGTTCTTTTTTATGTATTTTTCTGGATCAAGCTGGAAAATGTTGATTAATGCTATATTTTTTCATGATTTAGAGAAGGTATTTATAAAGACAATAAACTTTAAATGCTCATAGAAAAATGCACAAGCAAAAATAAAGTAGAACATTATTCTAATCACTCATAAAACTATGAAGTTAAATGGCAGAAGATCTTACTAAGATTTAAAAAAATCCATTTGTCATTTACTTTTATATTAAAAGGGAAAATGGTTATCTTCAAGAGAAAATCTACCCCTGCTCTACCATGCGTGAAACAAGACAAACAAAAAAGATACAGTGGTAATATTGCAAAGCAGCTCATTTTCTTTCCATAAGGTGATGCTGAACCACCCTGTTTTCTTTTATCTTTATTCCAAGGTACTACTTACCCCTCAGAAATATCTGTTAAATTGTTCTTAACATCATGATCCTGTTTTTTTCTTCCAAAATGTCTCTGAAATGAATTGCCTGTTCCAAAATAATAAAATAAATCAGTAAATGCTACAAAAAAAATCTATCAAATTTTAACTTGGTGAAATGATTGAGTATTTTATTTATTAATAAACATTGTGTTCATCCTGGTTTTGGTGTCAGAATTTCTGTTGCTGCACCTTACAAGGAAAACATAATACTTATTTTTTCTAGACTACTTGCTTTAGGGAAAAAAAAAACATGTATTGTTTGGCCTCTAGAGGCCTGAGTAATATTGCTTTGACTGGGAAGGAAACACTGCATTATTTAGTTTCTCTCGTAATCTGTTGTGAAAAACATAACAGCTAAATCACAGCTCCAGTGCGAGCCATACACAGTCTAGAGAGTACTACACAGATCCCTCCAGACTTGAAAGCTCCCTCCTGGTGCTTTCTAAGCTGCTGAACCTCTCCCTGGTTTGCCAGTAAAAGTATTTTGCAAAGCCACGTGATTAGGAAGACAGATAACTGCATGGATCATATCCATTCTTTGACCCAGACAGGGCAAAGTGTTCACTCAAATCCTTTCCTGCAGTCAAACATAACCTGTTGGTGGCAAAAGTTGAGATGCCCCCATTGCATTGCTCTCTCCTCCATGGACAGGTCCACAGAGCAAAGTGCCATCAGCCAGAGAAAAATAAAAGCTGCCCACAGAAACAACCAAGCGTCAGGTTCACTCAGCATCATCTGATAACCCTGTGGAACAGGTGATCAATATTCATCAGCATCACAGTTCCCCTGCTAGTGATGGTTAATGGGCTGATAATGCCATCCTCCTTGTAGCCAAATCCCATCAGGGACCAGACAGCTGGAGCTAAGGGAGAAAACTTATCAGATCTGGCAGGAGACAGTTTAGGAGGCTAAAATTAACCTTGGACCATTCACAGAAAGAACTAATTGTTTGTGACTGCTAGATTCCTGCCAGTGGCAAAGGTTTATTGCTGCACAGATCTTAACCTGATACTATTCTTTCTGCAACAGCAAAGAAAAATAAAGCAAAGGGGAAAAAATCCCAGGGTTTTTTTTAACCTCTTGCCCACAAAGAAATATAAATAGTGCATGTGTAATGAAAATGAAAGCTACAGCATTATACATTTGTTCTAATAATGAGTTAAGTTGCTCCAAGACTCCAGAATATAAAGTGAATTCACAAACTTGACACATCCTTCAGTAAGAAAAAAGGAAAGGTCTGTTAGAAAACACCAAGTCTGCAGAATTACTCTTACTTAACAAAAACCTCCAATTATACCATTTTCTCCTCTTCCCTTGCAAGCAGAAGACAAGCTGGAAGCTGGTTCTGGTTGAAGAGTCATTAGCTGGAGCTCATGAAAAGGGAGGCAAATAAACAAGAGACCTAACCAAAGGAGGTGGCAGAATTTACATCAGGGATTGAGGATGTGCAAGAGAGGGAAAATGTAATGCTTGGCAAAATGCCCAAGTTAGGGATATCTTGACTTTCAGACATGTTTATGTTCGGTGTAAAATCACTACAGAGCAAACTCCATTTTAAGACAGTGAACCTGGAAACATGTGCCTATGCAGCCTGTACAGGAAGAGTTAGGCAGCTGGAGAACAGAGCTGGAGAAAATTTTGCTTCAGAGAAGAAGAAAAATATTGGTGAGAGCAGAAGATATGTTGGCAAGTGAGAAGATGGCATGTTTAGTTCAACAAAGTGAGAGGAATGGATGGCCAAGTAGCCCTTGGCAGCTGCTATAAATAAAAATAAAACTGGTACCAGAAAGAGGCTCCTCTTTATGACCCTCATTGGCTAAAGAAGGTTAAAATTCCAACACAGGAGCTAGTTCAGAGAATGCACAAAACTGAGAAATGTGCTTGAGAATAGCAGGGAGGACCCTTCTGAATGTTCTTGGCATCGTGACAAGCATATATGCTTAGTTTACACAGGAGTGGAGCAAAGTTTTCTACACCCTCTGTCTACAATGCTCAAAGAGAATGTTTAAGTTATGCATGTGGAATTCATCTGATCCCATTCCTAATGGAGAGAAGTAAAAGCATAGCAAGAAAAAGCAAAACTAAGCAATAGGGATTGGCGGTAGTAAGATCTAACTTCCATTTGCAGGTATACAATCAGGTAAAAACACTTTTTCTTGAAGGACTGAAACCATACAGGTGTCTGGGATACTAAGGTATGATGTGGATGACTTAAAAGTCAGAAATAGAAGAGTGGAGAAGCAAAGTGATCTGGAAACACTTCTGAATAGCCATGCTGTTAGAACCTAGCAGAAGAAGTCTTGGGTGAATGAGGATCCAGTAGGTGATCAAGGGATTTTGGACAGCCCAGAGGAAAAATGTTGAAAAAATTCTTCTGAGACAATTTGAGGAAAATAAACTCTGGGGGTGAAATGTATAGGTGGAGGCTATCTGTAATGTGACTGGAGAGATAAATAAATACTGCAAGTTACGTCCTTAATGAGAAATTTTAATTCCTAAATGTAGATAACCTGAGGCTGAGAAATATGAGAACTGCCGAAAGTCAAGCTGAATTACACATCACAAAGATATTCACACAATTAGAAAAAGTTCTTCATCCACAAAGAGCAAACAAGATGAAGGAAATGAGTGCGATTTCTCTGAACCTAGGAGAGTAGACAAGAAAAGAATGCAAGTAAACTATCAAGAGCATTTCCTTGTCTTGTCCAGGGAACATATCCGATACCTGATTTCTTTCATGTTTCTCCCACAAGATCTTTGTTAGCTGAAAAGATAAACTGATGGCAAAGTCACCTAGCAATACAAATTTCAGGGTCAAGATAAACCATTTCCAAGAGTGGCATTGTCTCCCCATCAGAACTTTGGGCAGACACATAACAAGGCAAGTTTGCAAATGGATGGCTAAGTTTGTATTTGAATGGCAGGGGCTATGTAAAACAGGTTGACTTTCATTCCTCTTGTGTGTGTTTAAAAATAAGTAAAAGAGCAAAACTTCAGGATAGTGTTTCTTGGGATAATTATGCATTTGAGACTTTCTCTGATCCCTAGAGGTCCCTGCCAGCTCCTGTAATACTGTGATTCTGTGAATAACAAACACTAGGATTTTTCATCTAAGCATAAGATAGAGATCAAGCCTAACAGAAAAGCTTCTTTCAGTATTAGCTTGAGAGGGAAAAACATAGAAAGAACATGGTTCAAAAAGTCCTTGAAGAACATCAGAAAGGAAGACAGG
The DNA here is from genome assembly GCA_013396635.1 of Penelope pileata. Classification (NCBI taxonomy): domain Eukaryota; kingdom Metazoa; phylum Chordata; class Aves; order Galliformes; family Cracidae; genus Penelope; species Penelope pileata. The sequence goes on from WBMW01002250.1 coordinate 629,733, forward strand.
AAACATGTCAGGAAGCTATGGAAACTAATGAAACTTAAGTAAGAAATGGGAATAGATACCAAAGTAAATTTAATGCCTTTATTCACTCCCCAAGCTAGTAGAGATACTATTCCCATTTGAAGAAATGACAATTAATTAACTCTCTCAAAATCTATCACTCAATTAAAGCGAAGTTCACTGAAAATATTTTTATCTAAAGCTGTCTAAATAAAATTACTTGAGATTCATTTAATTCTGATGGATAACTGATCATTTGTCAGTTTGAAATTATGTGAGGTAAGAAGTCAAAACGGCATAACAAAACCCAATATTACAGAAAATTCCCCTTTCTTAACCCCCCCCCCGCCATCTGAAAAAAAGCCAATACAGTGAACAAGTCAAACCATTCTAGTGGTGCCCATCAAAGCAGCTATCCCTTGGCTATATTTTCTATGCTCACGAACTTGCATAAAACCAAAGAAATCAACTTCTTTTAAGTTTTGGTAAGCAGTAAGATACATTGATGCTATACACTTGGACATAAAAAGTCTGTTTCTTCTAATAAGTCTGATTCTTTCTTTGTGAGAATATAAAGAATTTTTTCCTTGTTAAGAATATTTTATACCACTATGGATATGACCATGACAGTCTTTATGTTAATACTCAAATAATGAGAAATATATATATATATATATATTTTCAGACTGATCTCTAACAATTTTGACAGTATAGTTATAAAAAAAAGCAGCAATGTGGATACACAAAATATTTAACTAAGAACACTTTTAATAAAAACAAAAACCGGTTTTATAATACGTACATGAGTAAACACCCTAATTGTTGGACTATATGAGATAATATGTTAAGGCTTTTTCATTTTCTTCTGTTGGAGCTTTTTTGTTTTTCACTAAACATCTAATTGCAATGGGAATATGAACTTGAAACACCAGTCTCTCACTTTCCAGGCAAGAATTTTAACATTTTAAAAGACAGTTCAATTCTTTACTTGGTCAATAAAATCAATATTTTCTGAAAAAAAAAATAATCAGGATTGTGTCTTTCAAAATTTTGCTTTCTGAATAATTAAACAGTCTGGAAAAATCTGACTAGAATTTTAAAAAGCTCTGAATCAGCAAAAACAGTACTTTTATGGCAAATTTTAAAATCACATAGTTCTGCTCATGACAACTCACCTTTCCTACTTATATTATCTTCAATGTCATATCCAAAAATTTCAGAGCTGTTCTTGAAGAGGAACAGAACCAAAATATCCCTTAGAAGTTAATTTTGATACGCTTCTCTTACGTGTTTATATAGATAAATAGTCAAAACCGTCTATTTAGCTATATAACAGTGTCAAGGGAAAAAAAATAAAACATCTGCAGAAACAGTGGAGAACAGATGGTTTTCAAAGTACGCAACATGTTGTGCATTGAAACGACTTGCTTCGTTTTTACTGCCTGCTAATTTTTGCTTGCTGTGTTACAGCTTTGCGAAATGGCAAGACCAACAACAAGCAACTCAAGACATTCGAAGTCTGAAGTGCTGAGAACAGGTTGCCTTCATTATCTTTGTCATTCATTATTCAAGTTACTGCTTGTAATATTTAAATAGTTCTGCCAAGCCACAGCATTCTCTGCAGAAATTCATTAGTGCTCATTATTTTGTGACTGCTACCCTATCAAGCTGGGCAAGGTACCAAGGAGCATGGGTTAAGTGAGACAGCAAAAAAGAGGAAGAAACTTTAATGCTTAAAGAAATTTTCTCCTTTCTTCCTACCAACAGCTTCAGAATTGCCTATAGGTCTTCTGCTACTACAGTCATCCAAGGCTCTTTCCAAAAGATAAATAATTTGAGAACTTTCCCTGTTTTTGTAGTCCACAAATGGAAAAAAAAAAGAGTTTTGTCCACAGAAGCAGTGTCTGGAGGAGTGCTTTCTAACTGTGCTTCACAGAGCTCTGAGATGTTCACTTTGTGATATTTGTTCACATTTCCAGTCCTTCTAAGCTGTAAAAAGAAAAATTAAAAAAGAAAGAAAGGAAGAAAGAAAGAAAGAAACAACAACAAAACAAAGAGCAACATCTAAACAGAATGCCTTGCTGGCATTTGTTTTCATTTTACTCAGTTTACCGTTTTCTGCTGTGACTGAATCAGAAGTTACTGAGCACGTATTGACAATTCAGACTTCACTGCACCAGACAAATATTTTATATGATTGTAAGCACTCAGTGGATGTTTTGTTTTCTGCCCTGACTCCCCTTCCTTTTGAGCACGCATGGACTGGCAGTGTGAGGGCTGTCTCAGGCATGCTGCTGATGGTTACAGCTAGGTACAGAGCTAATCACAGTTACCGCATGGCACCTGGCACTTTCCCTTTAGCCTCTAATTACAGTTTGGCACTCTAACTTGCAAATATTGATTGGTGAAACATTTTATGATAATCATGTGGAATCGTTTAGCTGCTCACTCCTTAATGATATTACTGGACACATTTTGAAGCTAATTTGGCCATCCTTTCATTTTGGCACTTAGAGACACCACCTTCATACAAACGAGCCCATGTTCCCTGTGGATGCCATGGACGCAATGCCCACATTGACAGCCACCAGCCATTTATACAGTTACTTAACGTTCTGCATGAAAATGTTAAAGATTTTTTTTCATTTGATGGATAAAGAGCTGGATGGTCACAGCCAGAGGGTTGTGGTCAACAGATCTGTGTCCAGGAGGAGGCCAGTCATGGGTGGTGTCCCGCAGGTGTATGTCTTGGGTGCTCTTCAACATCTTTATCAATGACATAGAACAGTGGGATCAAGTGTACCCTCAGCAAGTTTGCTGATGACACCAAGTTGAGCAGTGCAGTTGGCACAATAGAAGGAAGGGATGCCATCCAGAGAAACCTGGAGAGGCTTGAAAAGGGGGCCGACAAGAACTCAATGAGATTCTACAAGACCAAGTGCAAAGTCATTTGGGTTGGGGCAATCCCAGTTATGAGTACAGACTGAGAGAAGAAATCCTTGAGAGGAGCAATGACGAGAAGGACTTGGGGGTCCTAGTGGATGAAAAGTTGGACGTGAGCCAGCAGTGTGTGCTTGCAGCCTGGAAGGCCAACTGTACCCTGGGCTGCATCAAAAGAGGTGTGGCCAGCAGCAAGAGGGAGGAGATTGTCCCCTTCTACTCTGCCCTTGTGAGCAGAGGCTCATGCGGGCCCCATCCGGAGCACTGTCTCTGGGGCCCTCAGTACAAGAAGGATGTGGAGCTATTGGAGTGGGTTCAGAGGAGGGCCACAAAGATGATCAGGGGGCTGCAGCACCTCCCGTACAACGAAAGGCTGAGGGAGCTGGGATTGTTCAGCTTGGAGAAGAGAAGGCTCCACAGAGACCACATTGTGGCTTTCCAATACTTAAGAGGAGCTTATAGTCAAGAGTGAGACTGACTTTTTACATGGTCTGATAGTGATAGGTCAAAAGGGAATGCCTCTCCTCTGCTGAGATCTCCACATCTGGACTCAGTGCTCCAGGTGAGGTCTCAAAGCGCAGAGCGGAGGGGCAGGGTCACCTCCCTCGCCCTGCTGGCCACACTGCTTTGGGTGCAGCCCAGGATTCTGTTGGCTTTCTGGGCTACGAGGGCACATTGCTGGCTCACATCCAGCTTGCCATCCACCAGTACCCCCAAATCCTTTTCAGCAGGGCTGTGCTCTATCCTTTCATCTCTCAGGTTGTATTTATAAGAAAGAATCTTTTTGTGCTGGAAGCCTCCAAATAGCCTCTGAATCTCAAAAAGGTTAACCCTCTGTTTCATTACATCTTGATGCCTTGCTGATTGTCCCCACTGAAAGTATTCATATACAGCCTTCTGCCATTTCCAGAAGACTGTGTATGTTTTTGTGGGTAGAGACTCTTTCTTTAATTCAAATGGCAAAAATAAATAAATTTAAACTTAAATTGGTACAGGAAATGTGAAGAGAATTTGACAGGGCAAAATATTTTTGTTTTTATGTATGCGTGTAAAATAGAATTGGCTTGAATCATGCAAACAGCAATAGATATCTCAAGCTGTGAAGGATGGCTGGGATTAAAGAAAGGCTTGAAGTTGTTCGCACTAAATGATCTAAGCGACTCCTAGTGAATAGTGGATTCTAATGATATGTTAAAGCAGTAGATGAACTTTCAGATAGATGCTTTGTTCCAGCACTTATATAATATGTCTTCATTTTTCCTGCTCTATTTTAAGTTACCAGTGAAAAGATATTTTTGTTTTTGTTGTTGCACATTAAGCTACGGACTGTCAGGAAAACATTTATTGTGCTGCATGTTATTCAAATGTGAAATTTGAGTTTTCCCTGAAGTTTTGCTTTAGCTCTAAGCACTTATAAAATTTTTTTGAATGTTGAGATACAGTGTCACAGCTGTGTAATGGCTGCAAAAATCCTGAATGACTATTCATGAAGCTATGGAAGCCAGACAGATCTTTCCTCTTGACTTTTTTTTGTATATAAAAGGGGTTCTTAAATCCCTATCTCAGACATCTAAATCACCGTCTCTTCTAAGCTACAGAAAGCATTTGCAGCAAAACTCAGGCTTAGCAATGCTTGCTTTTAATGAAGGTTTTGAGGAACCCTCTTCTCACTGGCTAGAAAAGGGAACTGAATCCAACACTGGATGTTTGTAGTATGATGCTTAAGCTGTTGACACTAAATACTTCTTTAAATCAGTCCAGCTACTAGTGCTTCTGTATAAAAAGTCCTAAGAACAATATCCAAAGTAAACAATATTGTATTACTGACTTTGCATCCTGCCACCACAGAGAAATTTAAGAGAGAAATAAGTGGTCAACATCCTCTTTCCTAGAAGATGAGCTTCAAATCCCCATCTTCAGAGACCTCCAGGTGTTGCTCCAAATGGGAACTTTTGCAAGGGAGTTCGGCACGAATACTTTTCCTTGCTGAGATGAAAGACACAGAAAGTGTCTCCATCAGCTCTGTCTGCACAAGTAGTAAACAACAGGCTCTGGCATCTGGTACACCTGTCCTGACTTCAATGGCTGGAGACAAGCAGAGAAAAGGCAAGGCATGACAGCATAGACTGCAGGTTCATACCTGCTGTAATTTATTCCCCTGAGTTTTAAAACAATTTCAGCAACAAGAAGTAAGGAAGATGCACAAACATATTTCTTGATTGGCCTTTAAGCTTTAGAAATCTTAAATAGCTGTTGCTGAAAGATCCATCTACAGTAAACACTTAGCATTGTGCATATACAGATCGTTACTTGTGTGTCCAATGAAACTGTGTCACCATTTAGACGAGTGTTCAGATACTTTTCTGTAACGCATGAAGCAAAATTAAAAAGCTTGATTATAATGGAATCTTTTTTTCATTATTTGAACAAACAGTAGCCTTTGAATACCTACTGATCTAGAACTGATCTTTCTTTCAAGCAAATCTGTTTTCTTATGAAAAAATAAAGTGCCGTGGAACTTGCAGTATATAGAATCATTTCCCTTATTCTCTACAAATCAAAGTATGCTTTCAAAATTGGAAATGAGGCATGCCACAATGAGATACATTGCAGTTGGTTCCAAAGGGAACTGACAAAGAGCAAAATGGATTTTGAAGATATCTTCATTAGATCTTTTCATTTACCAGAATTGGAAAAAGCAAAAGAAAAAGAATTCAAGACAGCAAATGATTTTTGACTCTTAACTGTGAAAATTCAATACTTTTTTTCAGGTACCCAAGGCCGTGTTCTCTTTCAGAAACATCTAAGATCCTGAACATGGTCTGTTACTAAACCCTTTCTAACAAAGACTTAGGTCAGTGAGATACTGATCAATGAGAACATGTGGGAAGAGTTACGTTGACATAACTTGTTACGCTGCACACTAATAGACTAATGCAGATGTGAACGTGACACACAACGAAGACACCTTGTCAAGCCTTATCTCTACTGTTTCTACTCCAAGTAAACACCTGGACTGTCCATTAAGTCTATATGATGTATCTGGAGGTATATACCAGCTATGGAGATGTCTTCCATATATTGCGTCTGGCTGGGATGGATGTGCACAAATCCATGGGCCCTGATGGGATGCATCCGCGTGTGCTGAGGGAACTGGCGGATGGGATTGCCCTACCGCTCTCTATCATCTTTGACAGGTCTTGGAGAACGGGAGAAGTGCCTGAAGACTGGAGGATAGCCAATGTCACTCCGGTCTTCAAGAAGGGCAAGAAGGAGGATCCAGGGAACTACAGGCCAGTCAGCCTCACCTCTGTCCCTGGAAAGGTGATGGAGCAGCTTGTTCTGGATGCCATCTCCCAGCAATTGGAAGAGAAGAAGGTTATCAGGAGTAGTCAGCATGGATTCACCAAGGGGAAATCATGTTTGACCAACCTGGTAGCCTTCTATGATAACATCACTGGCTGGGTAGATGGGGGGAGAGCAGTGGATGTCATCTACCTTGATTTCAGCAAGGCTTTTGACACTGTCTCCCATGACATCCTGATANCATCTAAGATCCTGAACATGGTCTGTTACTAAACCCTTTCTAACAAAGACTTAGGTCAGTGAGATACTGATCAATGAGAACATGTGGGAAGAGTTACGTTGACATAACTTGTTACGCTGCACACTAATAGACTAATGCAGATGTGAACGTGACACACAACGAAGACACCTTGTCAAGCCTTATCTCTACTGTTTCTACTCCAAGTAAACACCTGGACTGTCCATTAAGTCTATATGATGTATCTGGAGGTATATACCAGCTATGGAGATGTCTTCCATATCAGCTGATAATTGAGTCCAATTGACTTCTTTTGAAGGAGACATCCAACTTTTCCAGCAAGACAGGCCAGTGGAAATAAAAATGGCCCTAAAACATTTGGCATGGAAGTATGAAGAGATAGTCAGTTAATTCAGATGTGAGTAACAAAACTCGAAAATTTGTATATGTTGCCTGTGTCCAACTAATAAACTGCTGTTCAATTTCTTTTTGCTGAATATGGCTCTTAGTGCATAGGAAAAAGAAAACACTGATTCACAGAGGTGACTTTTCTTCAGCTCAGGACTGTACATGTCCCACCATTCCTCTTCTGCATGGTTTCAAGTCTTTGGGTATATTAATTTCGTGTGACATCTGGAAACTTTTTTCTTAGATCCTTTATCCTCAGAGATTTTTCCAACATTTTACATGGATATATCTACCAACATACTGAATTCCTATGTATCTCAGATAAGAATTTCATTTTTTTCTTCAGTCAAATAGAGTTTATTTCTTTGTTGCACGTGCCCACCAGTACAGCCTTCCAGGCAGAACAGCTATAGCAGTTTCAATGTGGTTGTTCCTTTGTACTGTGTGGAAGAAGAAAGCTTGTGCAAAGGAATGACCACACTGAAACCTTTTGAGTTGCAGAGATATTTGAGCTAGTTTTCGTCTAGTTTGATACTATCTGCATAAACATCTCATTTGGGATCCTGATGGGTCTTGTATTCTGCCTTTAGTCTCGTTACCCTGGCTTTACTGCCGTCAAGACCCAAGCTGACAAGTTTAAAAATGTCTTCATGAGCTGCAATTGATCATCTAAGTTCTGACATAGAAGCAGCCTTAAAAGTAAGAGGGCTGTCTGTGTCTACTCAGTCCTCAGAATCTTTACAGAAAAAGATGATTTTATAGCTGTTGCAGCTGTGATGTATGTGATGATCCTGACAACTAGAATGGAAGAAAATTAAATGTAATTTTCCATTATTAGACAAATACCTACAAAACTCCTACACCATTCAGTGAACAAGAAAGTCAAGTCCTCATAATCAGAAAGTAGCACAGAATCTTACCATAAATCCTCATTTTCGTGCTTCTTATTTTCTCCCCCATCACCTTTGGGAATGTGTGACGTGTGCTTACTTGCTGGCTGGAGTCAACCTACTATAATGTGTCCGTTCTTTTTTTTTTTTAATTAATGAAAATAGGAGACAAAAGTTTAATTATAAATCCAGCATTTTTGACTGCTAGAGGTATCCTGCTTGTTGTGGTATCATTTGTCAGCTTTATTGCCAAAAGCAAATGACAAGTACATTTAAAAAAAAAAGAATTCCAGTTTTCTTATGGACCAAAACAGTGTGACTATACAGCCATAACGGAACACCAGATAAAAAAAACAAAACTGAAGTTTTATTATAGTTTTAAAAACAGCAGCCAATACTATCTTATTCTAAAATGGTCATTTTATGACAGCAACTTCACCCACAGCTTCTATCTATATACTGCATAGTATCATCAAAGTAATGAACTCCATGCACTCCATTGAAAATCTTGGGCACATTTTATTCCCATTACATTTTTCAAGTTGGACATCTTTTCATAGGGAATTCTTCCCTTAAATAGGATGAAATTAAAAATCATACGTCAACAAAACCAAGACATTGTGCAAGAGTCAGAGAACAAGGACAGCAGCAAATTCTTTTTCAGAGTATATCTCTTTGAATTATTCCAAATATTGGCAAAATTATTTCAGGCATGAAAAACAGCCAACAAATACACCAACCAGTCTCCATAATCCTTGCTGTTTTCTAGATTTTCCTCTATCAACTTAAACTTCTATTTCTCCCACAGCTTTCAAAAGAAAAGGGCAAGCCTCAGAATAGTCTGACAAATATTCATGTATTTGTAGATTCGTTCTCATCTAAATAAGGAATTCCTAGTATATGGAGGTGTTAAAGTACAAAAATACATTGTATGTCCCCAAAGAATTATATAACCCCAAGAAAATCCACAGAACTAAAAAAGCAATCAAAATCAAAGACTTTTTGTACTTCTTTAATTTCTGAATTAGTTGATTTGAAATATAATGAAAACTTTGTGAATATTTATTTTTATTTTATCCAAACCAGTGAGCATCCCTAATTTATACCAGAGAGGATGAAATGGATGGGGAAATGACAGCTGCATTGATTACTTTGCTTCATTCATAATGTAGTTTTCTTCTCCTCATGACATGCAAAACATCTCAGCAATTTTATGTTCTCCTTTCCTTATTCTGAAATTACCAATGAAAATATCTTTCTCCTGGCTGAGCAGACAGTTAATTTTAAATTAAACAGCTGTGTCCAGACACAATGCACATATATCTCTGCTGCATAGTAAATGATTTGTAACTGGAATTACCAGTGTTTGGATTTTTGACCTCCAAACAGTCAATTAACATTAGTCTTAAGTGTGTAGTGTGAGACAAATACCCTTAGTGCAAAAAGGTCTGTCAGTCTGAATCCTTCTCGGGGCACCAGGATGGCAATGCTGATCACTGTGTAAATGAGCTGGGAGCTTTTTTGGAGATTACAGCAGAGGGGACAGCTAAGGAAGTGTGAGATAGGTGAGAGCAGGCTTTGCTTTCACAGAGGATAAAGTCATTACCTTCTTGGATCAATAATCACAGACAAATTTTTTAAAAAATAAATGTTTAAATGCTGTTTAGTAACTCAGGCAAGATAGGACTTTGAATATGAAATCCATACCATGGTAATAAAACAACACTAAAGATGATGGGATTCAGTGCACCTAGTAGCCTCTTGAAATGCTGCAGTTCCCCTGATGTGGTGGAGAAAGAAGCACCTCTGAAGGTCACATGCATGTAAAAAATGACTGGAAGAGTCTGCATCACTAGGGGCATGTTAGATATCTAAGTTGAACAGATTGGTTCCTAGCCCATTTTTCCTTCCTGCTAGCCTGTGGTAATCACTTTTGCAGTTACACTCTCTACATTGCTCATGAAGCCAGTGGATCAGTTATATCATCCACCTTTCTTCACACCATGTGCAAACTAAGTTTGCCTTTAATTCACCTGTGTGTAGCGCAAAGTGGTTTCACAATGACTGGGCACTAGAGAGTGCTTAACTCAGACATGCAGAACTGCAAATCACAAGAACAATGAATCACCATTTATGTAAACCACGACTGAGCTCTGTGCTAAGTACAATTCAATCATCTGTCTATAAGAAGGATTGTCCGCAAATAGCTTCTGCCCTCTAAAACGTTTCAACTTGGCTAGGATTCTCCAAGGACTGGATCTTCCCTTTTGACTCTTGAAAGTTCAGAGAAAAGTCAAAAACACTAGCAGTGGTCCAAATGATGAGAAATGGCTTGTCGTGTTTTGCATGGTCATTTTATTCATTTATGTGTCAGTTATTTATTTACACTCTTTTTCAAGAATTCTCCAAAGCACTCAGTTTCTATGAAAGTACTCATAGGAGCATATTAATGCATTTGGTTACTCTCTTAACCTCATTTCTATGTATTGAAAGTGTCACTTTACGTTTAATTATAACCAATTTCAAGAAACAGTGCATTCTGCTATGAAAGAATGAGGGGCACATGCCTTTACTTCAAAAACCCAGTTTCTCATTAATTCTCAGATCAGTTAATAAAGGAATAGACTGAAGAATATTATATGTGTAAGGTTTTTCAAATAAATTTTAAAGCCAATATTGTATTTGTGAATATTTTAAATCAATACATTTGTATTTGGCAAACGTTGTATTTGCCTTCAAAGACTTCCCTTCTGTCCTTCCCTCTTTCCTCTCTTCTTTCCTTCTTTCCTTAGTTAGAATATCCATTTGTGTGTGTGTATGCAATGTATTTAAATCTTACCTTTAAAAATGTCACTGACTCACAGAATCATAGGATGGCTTAGGCTGGGAGGCACCTCTAAAGATCATCTTCTTCCAACCCCTGCTCAGAACAGAGTCAGCTAGAGGAGGTTGCTCTGTGTCCACCTGGCTTTTGAATATCTTAAAGGATTCTACTACCTCTCTGGATAACCCGTTCTGGTGATTGATCATCCTCACAGTAAATAAGTGCTTCTGTATTTTTATAAGCTTAAATGGAATGTTCTGTTTCGTTTTTTGTCTACTGCACCTTATTTTGTTCACCGGGCACCACTGAGATGAACCTAATTCCATTTTCATCTTTCCTGTAATGGGGTATTTATAGATATGGATAAGGTACCGCTGAGCCTTCTCTCCAGACTGAGGAGTGGCAGCAATCTCAGCTTCTCCTTTTATCATAGATGCTCCATTCCCTTACCTTTGTGGCCCTTTGCTGGACTACCTCCAGTAGGTCCATGTTTCTCCAGTACTGGCAAGCCCAGCACTGGACCTAGTGCACTCCGGGTGTGTCTCATCAGATCTGAGCAGCGCAGACAGATCACCTCCTCCAACCTGCTGGCAGTGTTCTGCCTAATGCAAGCCAAAGAGGCTGTTGACATTCCTTGCTGTAAGTGTGCATTACTGGTTAAAGGTCGACTTGTTAACCACTAGGACCTTCAGGACATTTTCCGTCAAGTGGCTTGACTCCTGGGTCCCCAGTTTGTGCTGATAACGTGGGTTTAGTCCTCTCCAGGTGAAGAGATTGGCTTTTCCCTTTGTTGAACTTAAGGAGATTTCCATTGACACATTTCTCAAGCCTCTCAAGGTTGTTGTCCACATGAACCCAGGTCTATAGTTTTCTTTTCAGATCACTTTAATATGTAATGAAGTTCATGAACTCACATTAAGAAAAAAAATCAAATCATATTCTTTACAAAGACTAAAACTAAATTCATGTTTGAACTAAAGCTGCTCTTTTAGAGAAATATTCAAACATAATGCTCCAGTTATAAAGAGAAAACAAGCAAAACTCTTTTCTCCTAGGCTATAACAAGCAGATAAGTGATAGGACGAGAGGGAATGGTTTTAAACTAAGAGAAGGGAGGTTTAGATTAGACATCAGGTGGAAATTCTTTACACAGAGGGTGGTGAGGCACTGGCACAGGCTGCCCAGAGAGCTGTGGGTGCCCCATCCCTGGAGGTGCTCAAGGCCAGGTTGGACGGGCCCTGGGCAGCCTGACCCAGTGGGTGGCAGCTGTGCCCATGGCAGGGGGTTGGAGCTGGATGCACTTTGAGGTCTCTTCCAACCCAAACCATTCTACGATTCATTCTATGATTCTATGATAACTCTTGACACATGTGCAAACTCCCATCTCATTTTTGCTGCTAAGAATGTATCTAGCATTGACATGCCGTTAGCCAAACTTTGTCTTTTAGATTTAAGAACTTTATGTTCTTAGGCTTGAATTCTCCATACAGAAACTGTAGTCTATGATCAGTTTTAATAGAGTCTCCTAAAATTTGATGTGTTCCCTGTAGCTGTCATGATAAGATGCATTTCTGTACTCATAGCATGTTTCTCAGGTTTCTCTGAGTCACCTTTACTTTCTTGAGCTGTTGAAAGCAAAACATCATACCATATCCTGGCAGTACTTGCACTGGTACTAAAATGCAGAGGTAATATAGGTAAGATTTGATTGACTAAGTGTAGGCACTTAAGCAATTTAAATGTACTAGTTCGTCTTGCCTAGCTTCCAGCTGCCACCCTAGAAGGATCTTCATCTCTCACAGGTCCTTTATTGTATCTACAGACCTGTTTGGATGTTTCAGATACTGAACAGCAGGCACTAGGCACCCATTCAGGCAGCGGAATTCTACCCACGGAATCCTTATGTACAGTTCATCAGTTAAAATAACCATCCACTCTATCATGTTAATCTCTTGATCATTACATTGCATGAGAAACTATATTAATCTAAATATTTACCTCTTTTATTTTTTCCAGAATCATTTCTTCCTGTGCTAGCAGCTGTTATCCTGTGTGTCGTACAGTCTTATTTGTTTTCTTGGCTTTGGTTGTGCATTTCAGTTGGTGCTGAAATTTTCAGTTTACTGAGCAAATCAGAATACCCCCAAACCAGATTCTCATTATGACTTGAATTCTCTCAGTCTTTGAACATCAGAAAGCTGTATAATAATACAAGAAAACTGTTTTTATGTCGTCTTCCAAGGGCTAAAAGGATCTCATTAAATAAAATGTCGCTTGAAAGTGATTTGCCCTTTGTGATTATAGGCAGAGACATACCAATCAACCCTGTAATGAAAGACGTTTCTCTCATATCATTCAGTCTCCTAAATGATTTAGTGCAGTATAACATTTCAGATGCCTTACAGAAATCTAAATATATCAACACCTTGTGCAATCGCAGTCTGTTTTATTTTCCATTCTGTAGTTAGAAGAATTATAGAACTCCCTGCTTACTGTACATTTTGTCCTCTGGCTTTGATTTTGTGTGTACTTAAGGAAAGGTACATCAACATTAAGATTGTCAGACTGATGCAGTCACACAAATGCAAAAGATTTATTTAAATGAAAGGAAAAGTGGATTTTACCCTTGCTGATGCTAATGGACCAGTACATCTTCATGAATCATAAAGGAACAAAGTGTCCTTGTCTATACAAACATTTAGCTAAGCCTAGCAGGATGGCACCCTAAGGGTAGCTTGAGGACAAGGAGAAAATGGTGACTGAAGGAGAATGTGCAGTGAGACAGACAAGGCATGGAACAATCCAATTGTTTACTGTCTCAGAGCAGGAAGTGTTAGGACAATTCAGAAATAATACAAAATTCCAGAAAAGATAACTTTCTTTGAGATTAAGCTTTAGGTTCCTGATAGGAGAAGGCAGGAGATGAGTAGTTCTCTGGGTTGAGCAGGGATGGCTTCTGATTCCTGCAGGCTCAGCAGAAGGCACAGAATATTTCTGAGCTGAGGGAGTATTGGTCTGCCCACTCCTGGTGTGTTCTCTGAAGGGCAGTGGGGGGTATAGCAGAAGGAGATTTCAGAATACTGTCAAGGGCTCCACTCGTGGGAGATGGCTCATCACTATCCTAATTACTCCCCTCCCTGATATTTCTTTTTCATGAAAGATTTAACATTAAACTCTTAAACACATTTGAATGTTGTTAGGTCATCGTCAATACTCCTCAAAGGTGTCATTGCCTTGCAGATTAGTGCATGAATTCCTGAACTGCAACAAAACAAAAAAAAAGCAGAAAAGAAAAAAGTTAAACCTCAAGCCACTATAAGAAGAAACAATATTTGTTTTATAGACAGACAGAATACTGAGTGCAGGTCTCATTTTTGGAAGTGTTATTTTTATACAACCAAAACCAAATATTTAGATGCATCAAAACAGGCATCTGAAACTGAGGAGATACAAAGATCATTCTGCTAGAGCTATAAGCACATTTATGTGATAATTAATTCTATCCTAAGCTGCATGTTTAAAATTAGATGGTAAAAGAAAATGTAAAAGTAATTTTACATTCAAATATATACTCATATTTATACATTTTTTTTATTTGAATGTGTCTATTTCCGTATAGTTAATATAGAACATTTTACTGTATTTCTCCTACATATTTATGTTATTAAGACATAAAACAATAGTGCTATTCTACCCTATTAGCTAGGTAAGCTCTTATCTGGTAAGAGCGAGGAAAGGGTCCAGACAACTTAAGCTATGATTCTGCTGGGGGAGGGAAGCGTGAAGAAGACAGATGTGCCACCTCTCACACAGCACCCTGCTGCTTTTTCCCCTCAGTGTTGAAATTACAGTAGTTCTTATAGCCAGTCTACTACCTTAAAAATGTTTCCAGACTAACGTATTCAGCTAAGTAGGTGTTTTTTTTAGTCCTACCATACAATCAGCCCACATGAGTGACTGTCTAAGAATGTTTACAGGACATTTAATCAGCAGGATATACTTACATTTACAAAGGTAGTAGGAAATTCCCTGTGGCTTTGTACCTAATTTAGTAATCTTTAAAGCTTAATGTATTTACTGTTGCAGCTGGCGACTGGTACTGTCAAAAGATTCTCAGCACAGAAAGAAAATCCAGCCCCTCATCTCCCTACAATGAAGTTCTCCAGGTTTCAGAAAGGTCTAACCATCCTGCTAGATCAGGAATTAGGATCCTCGTTCTCTGAATATTTTAAACACAAATTCATCCATGAAGAAAAAAGATCCCAGAAATCTTGAAGATGACTTTTATTCAAGAAAAGGGTGGACTTCAGTACTTTAACTATTCAAAAGATTACCTACATTTTCAACACACAGACAAAGTAATTCCCCCAGAACTTAAGAAACAAACATAACTAAATAGAAAAAAAATAAATTGAAAAGCCCCCCCCTTGCAATATCCTTTAAGTTATACCAGGTCAGAGCTGTCGTGATCAGTTCCCACCCATCAGTACCATGTGCTGTGTTCGTCCCCTCACTCTTCTATTTCATGTGCTGAAATTCTGCTTATCCCGCCATTACAGAGACCAGAAATTTATACTTGAAAGTGTTAATTGATTTGAAAATTTTGAAAAAATTTATACTCTCTGTGATTTGCCAGAATATTCTGCCTACTCATTTTCTTCCACCTCATGTTAGAATTAATTATTTTGGAGGAAAGTGAGGATTAAAGTGTTGTTCTCAAATGTTGATTAATGTGAGATATCATATTATGGTTTGTGCAGAATTAATAAAGATGCTGCAGCATTAGGTAGTGCTGCAGTAACTGATGTGATGCAGCAAAGCACAATCTGAAGCATATTAGTTCTGACACTTAAGCAGATTTTGCATTATTCTTTTAATTTTTGCACTACTAAGCCCTGACATTTTGGACTGAACATTTCCCTGGGTACTCTGGGGCAGTGAGGTATCTTTCATTGCTATTTTTCCTTGCAGGCAGATTCCATCTCTGATGGTACACCACATTTTGTTTGACAGAATGAAGTAGAGACCAGATTGCTTGGCAAAACTAGGAAATGGAAAAAATTGATATTGTAGTGCCTCCTTTACCATCTTTAAAAAAATCAGCAAAGTACCTAAGCACATGCTGCAGGACTGCCGGTGTCAGTCATACTTCTGAGAAATGTGATGGTAAGCACTCCCTTAAGTCTCTGCTGGATTAAACCTCCTGCGCTGTTGTAAAGGCAAAAGGGGAAAAAAGGGAGTAGGTGAAGAAACAACATTGTGAAGATCTTCACACGCTACAGCACGAACTGCAGGATCATCTCAGGGTTAAAAGACCATCTGATATTTCTGTACCTAAAGCTGGTCTGTTTCACTAAACATAGATATAGCTGCACTGTTCTGCTGCCTCGGTGTTATATCTGAGAAAAGAAATATTCATGACTAAGAATTACAAAACGGAGGACCAGGAAAAATCCTCATTACACAGGGGTGTAGGACTCAGCTTCTAAATGTAGCTTAAATAAGTTTCAGTTCAACACATGCAAAGCCAAAAGAAAAAAAAGGAAACTGAAAAAGTCAGCCAATGAAGCCACTTATCAGAGAACCAGCTCTGGCATATGGCATCTCCACTTCCAGAAAGGACTGGAAAGTTACCCGTTGCAAATTAGCTCCCTCACAGATGCCTCAAAGGGGACAGCTTTAATGATCATGATAGTCAAAAGGCCCCTGGCTTCTGGTTCTAAGCATCCTCTCACATGCCTTGGCCATGAGGCTGGCTTCTAACCAAATTCTGGCCAAGATTCAGAGCGTTTTACCAGCAAGTCTAAATGATGCCATTAAAGAGGGCAGGATTGTTTCACATAACTTTATACTACTCCAGTGTGCATAACATTCATGTGGATTAGTTAAGCTCTATTTGCCTTGAGACTCAAATTGCTTATTCACCCCACATACGGTGCTGTGCTGTCACATTTTGTGGTCCTAGCCCTGGTCTTCAGGCACCTGTATCACAGGAGTTGCTCAGCAGGCATGAGCTGGCATTCCTCTCCACGCACAGTGCTAGCAGGACTGCACTACCCTCATCATCCAGCCTCTGCTGCAGCCTAGGGTCTGCAAAACCCTCGTACATCTGCTCACTGGCTCTAGAAAGGCTGCCCTGAGCTGAAGAGAGAGTCAAGGATGCTCCTTGCTTACACATGGAAAGCAATTAGGGGTGAGATTGTTAATTCTCCTTTAAAGAGGTGAATGATGCTCCTTACAAAGCATACATAGCCTTGTTTACTTTGATGCACAGGAAGAATGCAGCAGAGCACAGATAAGGAACACCAAAAGTCACCCTACAGCCAGTGTTTCATTATGTAATGCTGCAGTGCCTGTGCAGTCAGGGTGACTGAGCGATCTTAGAGACAAAAATCGGCTGTGAAGAACAAAATACCAGCATGATCTTCTGAGGGCTGGTTTCTGGTGCTTCCTCTGCTCATGTTTCTGCTCTTATGAATAATCTATGCTTAATCAGTGTGATGCTTGGGTTTATTGCTAGAGGTGAACGTGAAGCCACAGAGGCAGAGAAGGAAGGAGTTAACTGCTGTGCTGCTGCTGTACTCAGCTGCAGGTTTCCTAGCCCAGGGTTTTCTTGCATAGATTTAAGTGATGTTATAAGACACACATGTCAAACCTTTGAAAGGTGACTGGTGACTCTGCCTACCGCTCTGGAAATGCAGCAATTTAGAGTGATGAGCTCTGAGAAAGTTCTTTCAAGGTCTCCAATTGTGCATAGAAAAGGACTGAGATACCCATCCTGAGTCACTTCTAAAATAAATATAAATAATATCAGAGCTATGATTAATCAGAAAATAGCCAGTTTCTAGGCACTGTGAGATTTACTTACCTCTGAACTGCTGTTTTCCTCTTTTCAGGATGTACCTCTGTAAAACGAGTGCACTCTGACTTCCTCACCTCAGCTTGTACTATATTATCCTGCTTGAGTGCACAGAGAACCACACTGTGTAAACTTGGAGGGCATGAGATAGCACCACAGGTGAGATTCTAGTGCAAATATCTTACAAGGAGTTGCTGTAGCAATGGCTGAAGATAAATGGAATAGTCCTCCCAGCTGGAATTATGAAGGCTTGGATAGCTGGCTTTTCCTGGGGTTAAGATTGGGGTGGAGAAGGACAAGACCTATGGGAGATCCTATGGGCATGATCCTGTGAGCTGCATGACAGTATCTGTGGAGGGAACAGATGCATGTAACTGGATGTCTGCACATATTATAGTTTCTTTGATCAATTGTTTTGAGATCAATTTTCTTGAAAAGACCAAATCTAGGAATCAGAAATACTGATATTGTGAGGAAGGCAAGGCAGATAATAGCGATATGTTTCCAGCTCAGTATTCCTGAACAGGCAGTGGGGAAGTACCTAGTCATGCCATGGAACTGTGTGATCCTTCCCAGTGCCTCCATCCCCTGTCCATCCAGCTGTGTGATGTGCAAGTGCACGGTTCTCCCTATGAATGTGTCAGGAGTAGAACGCAGCCCTTCCCATTTGTCTGTGCAGGTGAACAAGGGAGAGATCTACTCTGAAATTTTCCAACAGGTTCTTGGATTAGTTTGTTATTTTAATTTTGAAGAGGCCAAATTACAAATATCTGATATATTTGTTGAAAAGTCATATATGATAAAGATTAGATTATGAAGAAGCACCTTTTCGAGACATTTTTCTTTCTTTGTATTAAAATAACACTATTATTAAATGCATGTTGATTGCAAGTAATGTAGCAGTGTACGCAATGTGTTTTACCTTATGTTAATATCTGCTTGGCATTACATGTGATTCATGTCTTCTACGGGCCAGAAGAATAAAAGTTGGCATGTTGACCAGAGTGCCTTTGTATCCGTCCAGATGTACCCACCATGAGACAGACAAGGCATGGAGATAACACTCAGCAACTGGACGGAAACTTTGTAACAACTGACAACCAAGGGAGCAAAGCATGTGTGAATGGTGTGACAGGAGTTCCAAGCCGAGGACTGAGGTCTCTGGATGCTCTAAAAAGAACGTGACTGCCTAGTGCAGAGACTGACTGATTCTTGGGGGTTTTGAGCCAGAAAAGTGAGTAATGCTGTAATATTGAAAGCATCAATGTACCATGCCTTTTTTCCTCCCATTTAAAGCTGAAGAGATTCTTAATAACTAATACTTTTTTTTTTTTCCAAAGATTCCTGCAGAGGCTAGTGTCCTGGCGATGCAAGGTTTCAGACTGCTCTGCATCAGCTGAAAGAGTCACTCTGAAACCTGAAGGAGCCCACAGAAGCCTTGTTAGGGAGGAGAGAGGGTTGAGCAATAGGCAGGCAGAGTCTGGGTAAAAGTCCTAGTGAAATACTGAAAGATTTTGTTTTCACTTCTCAAAATAAAGTATCTCTTATCAGTTCCCAAATAATTTTAAAAGACACAGGAAGTTTCTAAGGGCTTTATTTCCATTCTGGAGTGGAAAAAATCTTTGAATTAATGGGAATGAACCTATTCCATCCCATCCTTCATCACAAAAGTATCGTTCTTCACGGGCAACCCAGGTGACTTTCTTTCACTTTCTGAAAGAGTCCCATAATACAGGCCTTGAAAAGCCTTGCAGACTGAAAAGATACGATCTGATAATCACCGTTGCCTAGTTCCATTCTTGTTCCATGATAGACCCAGATAGTGAGTTGTTGGTCTTGCAGATGGAATTATGCATTTCGTTTGTAAGAGAGAAGCAGCAATATATTTGTTGATCTAATAAAGCTCAATTATAAACAAGATTCAATATGGCAAGGTACACTTGATAATTTACTGCATAGGGTTAAATACACGTGTCAAGAAGACCCTCCTGTTGGGTCACAAGTTTCAGAGTGGACCCCCTTGAATTCTATCCTCCTTGAACTGCAGAGATAAGGAACCTAGATGCGAATGAATCCCTTCCTAGTCCCAGATTTGGTCAATGTTTTATGTCTAAAGGATTAAATGTGTACAGTCGATCTAAGATTGTGCACATTTTAGTTAAGCTTACAAAGCTTAGCAAGCTGTTAGACACTTATCAAGCATCTGTAGTGGCAGGTAATCTCCTGAGGTCAAAGCAAAAGGGATCTCTGTGGCAGGTGTAACCTCTAGAGGCATCCCTACTCAAAGGGAGATCCTTTTGTGCAGTCCGCTGTTGTACCTGGGAACTCTATGAGCTCTTGGTCTGCTCACTAACTGTGGGGTAAGATGAATAGTCATGTTTGCATACTGACTGCACATGTTAGTTTCTTCCAGACATTGACCAGCGATGTAGTTAGGTGTGTGCATTGCTCAGATTAGCCACTGGCTATTGCATTTTGTTTCCATGAAGGCACTTTGAGCCGGATGCAGCCATCGCCACCAGTCACATCCATCATGTCTGCTACTGGTGGCTACTTCCTTCAGTCATATGTAGCCATCACCACTGCTGCTGGTAGTTGCTGCTTGAACAGAGGTATGGGAAACAAAGGTCAGGTAGGGCAGGGGGAGTACACTGTCACTGTCAGAAGGGTAAGAATCAATTTTAAGCAGTAAAATCTTTTAGACTGTGTAGTCCCTTAAATTGTTCCAATTGATGAATCCTTTTTTCCTTTTTCGGTGAAGCAGCTGTCAAGTTTTCAGCAGGCAAGAGAAATCTTCCAGTTCTCTGTGTGTTTTTATCTGTACATCTGCAAGACTAACATCTGCTGTTATATTTCTGTATTTGCAGGATATTTTGCAGTCAGGTTACAGGAAAATGATAATTCGAAATACATGATAATCAACGAAAATGTAATACATGTGAAAATAAAAATGACATGTTTTTTCTTTCTTTATTTTGTTTGTATTTTGAAGAGTGAGAAGTGAGAAAAAATCTTGTGTCTGTATTACAAACTTCCTTGCCTATCCGTAATAGCAATAGCACACAATACAGATGTGCACACCCCCCCTGTAAACTTCACATAGCTTTTAATTTTCTCTTGTTAAGAAAATCTTTACGAAGCAGGACCACTTAGGAGCTGACTGGAACAAACTGGTCACACAACAGCAGTAAAAAGAAATCTGAACGTGGTTGTTTGCTGAGTAAAACTGCTGAAGACACAGGAGAGAACACACACACAGTCATAGTTATCCCTGCCACTTGAGACCACGTCCAGATCTGACTGTTTGCAATGTGCATGGCTGCACACAAGCAAGTGCAATTGCACCTCAACCTTACTGAGAGAATGTTAGACACCGTGCCAAAGTTAGTTTCTAGGCTCCCTCTACAGTCAATGGAGAAAAACAGTTACCTGTGAAGGGCAGGTTCTCCTGCTTTCCTTGGACATGTACTTTACAGACTTCCATGTGACTCGATGTTTGTGTTTGTGAACAATGAAGTGAATGGTCTGTGCATTTAACCACTTTAACAATAAATGTAGGAGCATGGGAATTACCTTCCTTTCTTATGCTTTTTCAATTCATCACTTAACAATTATTCGTGTTCATTGAATAGAAAAAGAAATCAATATATTTAGTTATCTGTAAAGATATCTGTCTGTCCTCTGTGACAAAATGAGGCCTTGGGTCAGATTCAGCGACATATGATTCTAAGTAGAGTAATGTTTTTTTCTTAAGTATTAATTCTAAGGTCTAGTGATTCAAAAACGATATACAAATCTTTACTTCATTTAAAGACATTAAGTGAAATTAAGTTTGAGGTCATCCAAAAACTCAACAGGAAGTCTCTCATCTGAGAATTTGTCATCATTAGTTGTCATTAGTGTGGGAAAACTTACGTCCATTATGGTGCTATATTCCCAACTGCAATGATGGTCATATTTCCAGAATATAACAGGCTTCTGTAAATTTTATTCATCATAACCCTTCTGTAGGTTTATCAAGTCTAGTTTAATCACTTTCTTAAGCTATTCTTGGCTGTGACCTCAGTTCTGTTGAATGATGAGGTTTTATTCTGTTTTTCTTTTAATTTTTTTTTTTTTTTTTAAGGAACACTGCTAAAATCATTCTTTCCTCTTGTTAAGGAGTATGTTGTAGAAGGAGATCTTCAAGGAGACCTAAGTGCTATATTCATACAGTTGACAGGAACAAGTTGTTCCAGTGACAAATACAAAAGACGAACGATAGGATAACCTTTGTGATAAAGACTCTGTGTGAATTTAAATAAGAAACAAAAAAAGAGAGGGGTCAGACAAAAGGCAATGAGATAAATTTTCTCATGTCAAAATGTGTAAAATCTGTTCTCCTTTGCACATCTAAATTAATGTGGATATTGCAAATGCTGGTTACTGCAAAAAGAGGGAAAGAGACAGTTTCTGCCCTCTAAAACACATACTGCTAAAGCCAAGATGCAAACAGCTGTAAGTCAGTCTTCAGGCATATTAACTGCTCCAGGTGCTAAGCCCTGCCAGCAGACTCTGATAAACACAGAATATGGACCATAGTAACAGTGATGGACAGTCTCAAAATCTCTATTAGTCATGTGTGTTTGCTTGGTAATAGTCGTAGCGTTACAGATTTTGCATCCAATGACTTTGCAGAGAACTAGTACTCTTGCAGTATACTTTTCTTAGTGTTACATACCAAACAGAATTCAATAAGTAGTCATGAAACAGAGCCTTTTCACAGAGTGCACTGAGTAATGCTCCATTGCATTGTCCCACCACAACTACTGTGTTTTAATTAAAAACTACATGCTACAGTGGCTTTTGAAAACCAGCAGATTCAAGCCACTCCAGTTTGTTCCAAATGGTTCTCCTTAAATCAAATGAACAATAAACCCCCTCCATTATCAGGCTGGAAGGACTGACATATTTCTATAGTCAGCTTTGAAAAGGCAATTTTTCTTAGCATTGTGAACACTGGATCCCTGTGTAATTGTTGATGTCAAATCTTCTGATGGAGCAAAGGCAGGAGTTGAGCTCATGCATCAAGAACATCATGGTTTCTTGTTAAGATCCTCAAACAGCAAAATACCCAAGAAAGCAGTAACAGCTTTTCCTCTTCCATTCAAGATTTTTTTTTTTTTTTGCTTTGGAAAAGATGTAAATGCCAAAAGACTACATTTTCCAAATATGACAAAAAGTAAAAATTAGAGAGAATTTTGCTTGAAATTCTACATTAGCTAGGAATTACTATCCTCAGAAATAATTTGAAGTTCACTATTACATCCTTATTAAAAAGTGCATTGTTTTAATCAGTAAGGGCAAAGGGTTAAATGACACAGTAGCATTAAAAAACTCAGAGGAGCATTTAGGAATATGGAAAGTATATTCATTTTTCAAGTGCCTGCATGAAAACTCTATGATACCTGGTAGAAAGGAGCTTGATTTTTAGTCATTACCATCAGCAGCTTTGCTCAGCTTTTACAGTACCGTGCATGCATGTTCTTAAAGACCAACAAAATGGGCGGTGATCTTTACAGCTGCCCTATACATCTAGATGATAGACAGGCTTGCTTTTCTCTTCCTCTACCACACGCATCCCCACAGGTTTGTTCTACCCTGGAACGGCAGGAATATCTTTTAGGGGAACCCTTAAGTGGGGCCACAACAGACTGAATCAAAGCCAAGCAAGTCTCCACAGACCTCCCGGCTGAGCTGGGAACCTGAAGATGCTTTAATAACTAAGCATGTTATTTTCCAAGGAAATAATTGGTGTCAATTTAAGCTGTTTATGACAGCTTTTGCAAGGCCATGAGCAGGTGTAGCACAGCACAGACAATCGTTTTATAAGGTTATAAACCTAAAACCAGTAAAGTCTTTAAGCCTACAACAGAGATATCACTAGAAAAATTGGTAATACATAATTCTCTCCTTCCTTAAAACTAACAGGAGTGCTTTGGATTCTTTGCTCTGCTGCTGAAGGTTTTTCCATTCTCTTTCCTGCCTTCCTCTCACACCTGTAAGGTGAGAAAGTCTTTTGTCCCCAGGGTGGCCTTCTCCCCTCCAGTAGATGCCTCTACTCAGCCAGTGGAATAAATAATGCTATCCCCTGCCTGGCTGATTAACATCACAGCACTTGCAAGCAGAGTGCAAGTTGTATACTCACTGAGGATAGTGCAGTTTTCTAACAACATCTGATACGCATATGCTTTACTTGCACAGATTTCCCCAGATCATTTTGCCTACTCTCTGTATCCTTGGCCAACTGGAGAAAAGTCTGGTAAAAGCTATTAAGAAACAGCTTACATAGGATAGGATCTGCATATTGATTCTCCTCTGAATCCCCAACACTCTCTTCCCCCATTGCCTGGCATAGCTCAGGTGAGTAATGTGCCCAGTGATTTGCTTGTGCCCCAGGTGAAGCAGAACATGTTCATGAAGGACCAGCTCTTACATGGGATCAACACATTCCTTCAGGTTAGATTTTCTTAGTTTTGGAGACTACAACAATGACCTTGGCTCATGGGGCTCTTCTGGTTGTGCCAACACTAGTATTTGTGGAGCTGGGATGTGACACCATGTCTGTGAACTGATCTAGAGGCTTGTATTTCTACTCAACCCAGATGTCAGAGAGTCCTCCACAAAGAAAAGACATGAGTACAACTCAGGGACTGCCCAGAGAAAGACTGAACACCTCGGTGTGTTAGGAACGAGGGGAAGAGATCCTTGAACCAGGTGTGCTGCTGAGACATCCCAAGAAACTATGGTCTGTGTGGCAACTTTTCTGGGTACTACAGCTTCAACTCTCCTCATCCCAAAGTGGTTATTTTATTATTTGCAAATGCCCATTGCCTTACTGCCTGTGGGCTTATGGAAACACCTAATTTGCGTGTATGCAGACATCAGCTGAATGCAAATGCATGTGCATAACTTTCCAAATTTCATTTCTACCATCACTTACTCTGGAATAATTTTAGCTTTCTAAAAATGTATTTCATTTAGGTTGTCTATCTGCTTTTGACATTGCAGTTTTCAATATAAATCTTTGGTAAGGTCACCAGGTGCCCCAGTTTCATGAGTGTCCCTTTTTCACAATGATAGTCACAGAGATGATAAGGTGGCCTAGATTTTAAAACCATTGGAGAGCCTTTTGCTGCCTTGGGTACATACTTATTAAGATTTTGTGAAGGAAACAGAAGACTGTGACAGGAATGAGAGGTATTTTAAAGTGACAGCAAAATAAAATACTATTTTTTTCCCTTTTGAAAGTACATTAAAATCTCCCTGATCATTTACATTTTTATGCCATGCTAGATTGCCCATATCCATAAATATTTCAACTGAAATTCAGATTTAAATGGACAGTAATTTTATTCACTGTTGAGGTATGTAGTTACAGGAGTAGAAAAAGCTATCAGAGCTTATTCCACCTGATTTTCTATTCTCCCCAGTGCTACTATAGAAACTGAAACCGTCTCACCAATCCAATGTACGTTTTCTTTTGCATTCAAAAGTCCTGTGGTAATATTTTTTTCAGATTAGTAGGTAATTTATATCACACTTGCGTGCTAAGCCAAAGTACTGCTTGTTCTTCCCCAGTTTTACATAACAGGCAAGTGAATCTGAAGCAGTTAGTGGATGCTGCCAAGGCAAATGATTGAGCCCCCATTTTAAGTAGCTAGTCCTGGTCCTGGCTGCCAAAAGCCCCACTTAGGTGTGGGCTTCAGACCTTCCTGCCCACAATCCAGGCTGATGCAGAAATGTGCTGTTTTTTCGGTAAAAGATGCTTGACTGTGGAAAAACATCCAGCAGAAGTCCAGCTATTTCAGAGTGCAACTTTTTTTTTTTTTTTTTCCAGGAGACCGTATCAAACCTGTTCATTATAAGAAACTGTACTAACTGAAAGAGAATAAGAAAAAAAGGAACACCACCACCCATGTGTTTCTGAGGGTGATGCAAAGTACATGCATCTGCTTTGAAGGGTTTGCTAACATCCCTCTATAAACTATTAGAAGTCTCAGTGCCGTTCCAATTAATTTAGAAGTGCTTAGCAACTGATGCTATAGGAAAATTTTAAGGTAGATACGCAGAGAGATAAAAGGGTCTTTTCCCACATGGTTCTCCTAACAAGTCTTTTCCTTTCATATGAATTCTGGAAAGAGAGTGACTGCATGAACATACACTGATGGCAAGTAGTACTTGTAGAGGATGCTGTATCCTTCCTTCTTCATTACAACCCTTCCTCTTCTCTGTCCACACGGTTACAATTCATCATTTGAATTTAATGCAAGAACATAAAAATGATGTCAAGAAAAAACAAGAATACAAAGAGCTGAAAAAAAACCCATGTTACTAGTTTTGGAAAGAGCAACAAGCTCTACTTAGGGTCAGATTTAAATACCTTTTTTGGTGAGTAACATACTTCTCTTCAAATGTCTTTATCTGTGCTTTGAAGCAAAGCATTTGAGCCAAATAAGGAAAGTAACACCTGGCTTCAAAAATTCAAGCATCCTTTAACCTATACACAACAACATACCTCATTCCTCTCTCTGCCCTATTCTTTACATTTGTTTAACACTTTCCCTTACAGACAAGAGCAGTAATTATTACATTTCTGGATATCTCATGGAATCCTCTAAGTCAGTCCTTCGAAAATGATGTGCTTTTACTGACTTCACTTGTACTAATGGAACAAAGAAAAATTTAGTCCCGTTCTGCCAAAGCTATGCTTTTGTGTTACTCTGGATCAACTCTAAGCACAAAGGAGAAAGCAAAATAGATCAAACGCTGCCATTCTTTTTGTATTTTATTTTACTTGAAAATAGATAGATTATGGAGTCTCTGTTTATTAAAAAAATTAAAATAATATAATCCCATGCTTAAATAAATATACATGTCTCTAGTACATTTCCTTTGTGTACCTTATTTCTCACTTTCAGCCCTCAACTGGTCCTACATTTCTGTTCTTCAGGGCCAAGGACTCTGAAACCCTGCCTTTGACAGGGAGGTTGGGACTAGATGATCCTCGAAGTCCCTTCCGATTCAAGCCATTCTACGATTCCATGATTCTGTGAATGGTTTTTGAAGGGAATTTGGTTAGATACTCATGTTGCAGAATAGATACTTCTGCGTGTCCAGGAGTCCTGAAAGCAGTGTGAAGTCTAAAAATGTGTTTCTTTAGATTAAAAAAAAAAAAATTAAAAATCACTCAGTAGCTCTTGCTCTAAATGAGAGCTGACGTTCTGCTGGTGACCATTATAGTGCTCTCTGCACAGACTGCTTCATTTAAACCTCTCATTCTCCTAAAGAGGGTGGGGAAACTGAACCTCAAAGATAAAAAGCCCACAATGACTGCACACAATTTAGCTTCCAAATGGAGCCTAGCGTGATTAAAATAATAAGCATCACACTGTGCTCAACAACATTTCAACTAGTGTAACTAGGGTATGAAACATTAAACATGTCTACAGTGCAAAACATTTTATATTAGAACTGCAACAATAAGTCAGAGGGCTAGACTGCTGTCAGGCCAAGTGTGCTGGTAAAGATGGGGAAAATTTGCTGGCATGGCCAAAGACTGGCCAAAAATAGAGTCCAAGACTTCCCCTAGAGAAATCTGTAAGAAAAGCTGATCCTGTTGTTGGAAAATTGCCAGTGATTTCTGTGATGCTTATAGTAAGTCCTACATCCAGAATTTTTGATGATGCTACTCAGTAAGTCCTTGCTTAAATACAGAGACAGCAACAGACTCAGGCTGCTCTGAGGTGACTGCTGTCCCTTGGGCTGCAGGGACATTTGTCTCACAACAGTAGGACAGCACGCAGCATTAGCCAGAAAGTACACCTAATGCTAGGAATATTAGGAAAGGAAAGGCAAAACAAGAGCATAATGGCAAAGTGTAAATCTATGGGGTGTTTGAATCTTAAGCACTTTTTAGAGATCTTACATCTCTGTCTTGGAAGAGGTAAATTAAATAGAGGACAGACCTAGTAAAGGCAATGAGAATGGCCAAAGGAAGGGAGTGGTTTTAAATGAGTAACTAAATAGACTAAGATCTCACCAGCTGGGAAAAAAGATAATCGAGGGAGACATGACACAGATAATATGCCGAGTGACCTGAACACCAACTGGAAATGAATTTTCAATGTTTATTTCATTGCAAGATCCAAGCGGGATCTAATGAAACCAGCAAGCGACAGCTCTAAAACAAACCAGAGGAGACTGTTCTTCACACATTGCTTATGTAACCCATGAATCTTACAACTGGAGGTTGTTGATTTATAAGTTTACATGAAGTCAAGAAGCAGTTAGACAAATTAAGGGTGCAAAAATGCATTAGTGACTACCAGAGGCAAGGACAGTGTCTCTGCTCAGCAAGTCTCTGAGCTACAAGACTGGATGAGTATTTTAGGGAAGTATTTCTGAGTATGCTAATATTGCTTATTTTTATGCTGCGTTTATGTAGGACACAGTGTTGGTTGGACTTTTCTTGGCCTAACTGTTCTTACAGTTTTATGTCGAATATATTAAAAATGAAATTGAAAGGATATAAAAATGAAGTAATAGTTCAAAATATGGGGAAGATACACTAGGAGATTTTGTTGTTCAAATTATATCCCACTGCAGCACTTTGTGAAACTGATCTTTTGTGGTTTCATTCATCTTGGGAGCAGTAAAAACATGCAATTTTTTCTGCAGTCAGTAAGTGTTGTAAATAATTTTTCCTGGATGACTGGCTCTCTGGAACATCCACTATTGCCTTTGACAATTCACTGGTCTCTTTGGGAAAAGAAATAATTTCCAGTGTACTTCACTTTGCATGATAACAAGGGTTCCCATAGCTTTCTGACTTACGTCATTTTTATCTTCTCCGGCAAACAAAAAATCTATTGATTAACAGCAAAATCATCCATAATCCATGGAACGTACTGTGGTACGTATCAAGAAATACTTGGTCTATAAAGTCAACGTGAATAACACTATTTCATCAGATGAATCTGGTCTCTCTGTTTACAAAAAAGTACTATGTGTCATGTGGAAAATGCAAATGTGCCCTGTGTCGTCAGGTCGTATTAATATGATATAGTAACGACAAGTTTTACAGCCCGCACAAGCAGACATGAAAAAAGAATGAAGGAATCAGAAAATCCTCTGTAATGACAGCCAATCTCCAGCTACCTTCTGTTACCATTTTGAGACTGCAGATACGAATTTTAAAAGTCTGAGTGTTACTTTAACTTAAGCAGAAATCTATAATTTTTAGCAGAATTTCTCCTTCTGATTTATGCCACAGATTTACGCTAAGGCCTCTGGGCCTTCAAAACACTTGAATATATTTCTTTACATTGCACTTCAGACTATGGAACTACACCGCCTGTAACTACATAAGACTTGGGTTAATTTCTATAAATTTTACTGCTTTCTGTAGCAGAGATGGGTAGCATAGTAATATCTGAAACAGTTTGAGTAGTTGCATTTCTGAACTGAAATCATCTATACGCAGCCACAACAAAATTATCTTACAGTCAGTTACTTAGGGCAGGATCTTTATATTGAAGAAGGAAAGAAGCAAAATAGAGTTGGCTGTAATTGCCTTTGAGATTGCAATAATTTTTCTGATTTCTATTGTCCCATTGTCCTTCTGGATCATCTAATGCTCCATCTTGATGTGAAAATTTACAGGGAAAAAAAAAATTAAAAAAAAAAGACAAAGTAATTGTCTTTACAGTACACTGTGCCCATTAGGTGACGTGAGTTGCTTTCCCTCCACATAAGAAAACTGAAATCCAGTGGAGAAAATGGAAGTAAGTCTATTTCATCAGCATGAACTTCTCAGACTTCCTTTCCTTGGAAAAATTATACTTATTTCTGCAGAAGGTGAAAGTTATATAGGAAGTAGCTGATACTCAGATTTCTTACTTTTTTTTTCTCATAGACTAGTTCTGTATTTTTGTTGTTGATTTTTTCTTTTTTCTTTTTTTTTGGCTTCTATTATTAGTAAAATTCTCTGAAAGCAAGAAATAGCTAACTCATTTCTGAACAGGGTACAGAAAAAAAATAACATGAACAAATAAATAGAGCTTAGTCATTTCTTCTTGAGTTGCAAAATAGATTTTTCTTTTACTGATCATGCTTTTACTGGCTATAGTAAATCCTTTAATGTTTGAAAATGCGAGAGGTTCAGTATTTTTTTTTTAATCATTAATCACTCCTATGTCAGAAACCAGAAGAGAAAATGAGGAAGGGATATTATGATATCATTTCTACAGTCAGATTTTTCAGGGTAACGGTATTTGAGGAGATCCAGAAAGCTACTGACATCTGTAATCAGTGTAAGCAGTTAAAGAGAATAATTTTCCCTCAGTAAAAATATTGTTGAGAACTATCTAGAACAAAAATGGCCTGAAGTTCTGCTGAAGCATAAACAACATAGCCGTCTTCAAAAATTAAATCAACTTTTGCTTCGGTGAATTAGAACTCATTGCTGATCTCAGTGGGATCTGGACTGCAAACATACCCTTCATGAATTTAATATCATGCTTCTTGAAGGGAAGGGTGCTTAGCATTCTTGGTAATTTTTTCTGGCATGTACCTATTTATCTGTTTTTGTTTGTCTTGCTCTTGATGTCTGTTCCCATTCTACTTGCATGTCATTCTTCAATATGTCCTGTGATCTGTATTTGACAATTTCTAGCAGACTATAATCTATCACATTTAAATGAAATGTGTCGAGAAAGATACGGACAAAGCCATATGGAAAAAGAAGAGTGTGCCGAGAGCAGAGGGGCTGGCATGGCTGCACAACACTCATAGTTGCCCTGGAGCAGACTGTGGAGCCTTTGGGGCTCAGAAGATGAGTGGTGCTCTTCTGGATGAGGTATCCATGCACCTAGGGAACAACAAATGGCACTCAGCAAGTTATTGGCCATGAGACAGCAGAAACAGAGGCGGCATGGGAAACATGTACGGTCCATGTGGCTCCACGTGCCACTTACTGCTAAGAAAGGAACAGTGGTGTTTTAGAGTCTTGTTCCAAAACTGTCACCAAAACATGAGAATTTCCCCATTGCACCCCTCTAAAAAGTTGAGCACTGCAACTGCTCTTCTTCAAACAGGAGTCTTGGGGGTATCTCATTTCCACTGCAGAGTAAAAATTTCTTCACTGCAGTGGTGATCAGCAGAAGATATCTAAACAAAGACTTTAAAGCTTCTGTTTGTATACAAGATTCCTAAAATTCATGATGCAATTGAGTGAGCTCCAGACCCAGGATAGAGCCATTTTTTGTGCTACTCTAAAAAGAACACCAAAATGTTGATGTTTTGTAAGGAAAGATCCATGTTGCACACTTGAAGTTTGGCTGGAGGAAACCCCTCTTCACAGGAGGTGTTCCTCTCAGGGCAACCTGCCACAGTATGATTCACTGCTGCTTCAGGTGAATTGCAAGGGTACAGGGGCAGCTCTCCTGACAGAGATCACTTTGTGTATCAAGTGAACAATCCCATAAGGGAGACTCCAAAGATTCAACCAACCTGTGAGAAAAGCATGACTTGAAATTTAAGCTTAACTTTGGATGATACAGAGGCATATTCTGCTTTGAGTTAGGCACTGGAGCAACTCTCCTATGAATCAAGGCTGAGAGAATTGGGACTGTTCAGGCTGGAGAAGAGGAGGCTTAGGGGGAATTTTATCAGTGTGTATAAATATCTGAAAGAAACGTGCAAAGAAGATGGAACCAGGCTCTTCTCAGTGATGCCCAGTGTCAGAACAATGAACACAGACTGGGACAGAGGAGGCTCCCTCTGAACACCAGGGGCATTTCTGTGCTGTGCAGGTGATGGAGCCCTGGCACAGGCTTCCCAGAGGTTGTGGAGTCTCCTCCTTGGAAGTCTTCTAAAGCTGCCTGGACATGGCCCTGGGCACCCAGCTCTGTGTGGCCCTGCTGGAGCACGGGTTAGGCCAGAGGGAACCAGATGGACCCTTCCAACCTCAGCCATCCGTTGGTTCCGTGAATTAAAACGTTATATAGCATAACACTTCACAAGCATCATTATTTGAAGGAAATAATACTAAATACAGGCATGTGGAAATAGAGGTTAAAATATGTTCTCACTTAAATTTGTATACATTTGGAGAAAGAAAAGCAGATTTTACATCTGTGAAAAATATTCATATAATCTCTCTATATGTGTATATATATGTTTATGCAGATGTGTACATGTATAAGTGCATTGTCATGGTATTAGCAAAGCCAAATCAACAGTAGGCTGACTGATGAGAGATGTTTGTTAAAGCTTTCCAGCCTCTGATGGGCAAAGGCATCAGCAATACTATGTGATAGCAGCTTTCCTCCCTTGGCTGAAAATGATACTGATACTTATTAAGCATGTACTGTACAAAAGTAAACACAGAAATGTAATGAAGAATTTTTCTCACTGCATGGCCCTTTGAAGACAGATGGGCTGAATTCTTCATCTGCTATAAAGCAGCTCAGCTTCATTATTTGCCCATTTCAGTGATAAAATCACCCGGAATACCTCAGTTACATTATATTTAAAGGTTTTTCCTCATTACATGGATTTTAGTGGACAGTTTGAGTTAAAGCCCAATACAGAGAGATTTTTCCAGGCCTGGTATTTGTTCTGGTTTGATATATGTACAGTGAGTAGGCAACTTGCGGTGGTTTCTCCATGATGGGCAGCTGAACTCCACAACACTTCTCTCTCACTCCCCCTCCTCAAAGGAACAGAGGGAGAAAATATGTTGAAAAAGGACTCAAGGATTGAGATAAGGATAAGGAGATCTCTCACCAATTACCATGACAGTAAAATCAGACTCAATATAGGGATATTAATGTAAATTAGTGCCCACTGCTAGCAGACTAGAGCAAGAAGAAATAAAAGCAAACTAAAAACATCTTCCCCCATTCACCGTCTTTTACATCTTTCCCCCGAGCAGTGTAGGCAAGTGGAGAATGGGGGCTGCAGTCTGTAACGTCTCATCTCTGCCACTCCTCCACAGTCACTCTCAGCCCCTGCTCCACGTCAGTCCCTCCCATGGGATGCCGTCCTTCCAAAACTGATCCCACTTTGGCTTCCCACAGGCTGCAGCTCTCCAAGCACTGCTGCAGCATGACTCCATATCACAGGGCCCATCTTTCAGGCACTGCTCCAGCATGGAACCCTGTGGGCAGCAGCTCCCGCAGACCTCCTGCCTCACCGTGGGCTCCTCTCCACAGCTGCAGCTCTGGCCCAGGGCGCTCCTGCGGGGACCCCATGGGCTGCGGCCTCCTCCAGGCCACATCCACTGCTGCACCAAGGGCTCCTCCATGGCTGCACGTGGAGAACTGCTCTATGCTGTGCCCATGGGCTACAGGGGGATAGCCTGCTCCACCATGGGCCTCTCCTGGGCTGCAGGGAACTTCTGCTCCAGCTTGGAGCATCTTCTGCCCTCCTCCTGCACTGACCTCGGTGCCTGCAGGGCTGCTCCTCTCACATTTCCCATCCCTCTCTCCCAGCTGCTGCTGCCCAGCAGTTTTTCCCTTTCTTAGATCTGCTCTCCCAGAGCACACCCAGTGTTGCTCCTGGCTCAGCTCTGGCAGCAGCGAGTCCCTTTTGGTCTGACACAGGGCACCTCACTGTGTCATACACTGCTGTCTTACGAGAATGCTCTATGATTACAGTATGTGCCTTATTTGTTGAAGATACCTGGTATGGTACTCTAAATAGCCATCAAACATTCATCTGTTTGCCCACTGGGTTCTGCACAAAGCTCTAAACGCATTTTAACTACCCACCTGTCTACCTGCTTACCCTATTTCCAAAACCTGTGTCATTTCCATGGAGAATGGTTTTCAACATTCAGTTGAAAAATAAGAGAAGTGAAAGAAAATGCATGGAAGGCATATCTTTCCAATATGCTCCAGGGAGCAAGAATGCAGTGTCTTGTGGGGAGGTTGTTACAGCCAGTTAAAGCACCTGGACAACAACAACATAGTTAGTTCCTGTTCATTTTAGAGACTTAGTATTTTTGATCACAGGTCATGCTAATTATTTCTTTCAGCAACAAAGCAACAGACATTTCATAATAGGATATATTTTTAACACTGTGTGTTGGAGATTGACAATATAAAGCCTGCAATCTTTAATGGAGTTTATATTCTGGATTTCCTTTGTGACTTTGTGCTGCGGCTCAGTGGGAACACGAAGAACTAGTTGCTATTCTTTTGTTCTTTTTTCTTCTGCTTATATTACTATAGTCGCAAAACAGTCACAATGATTGAAAGAGTAACTACATTTTAAATAAAACAATGCATTTAACAAAGACAGTGAGATAAAAGCAATTTCTGGAGAATATATGTTTAAATCACGCTAATACCACAAATACCAAGAATTTTCCATCTTGCTCCCTCTGACAATTTCAGATACAGATTAGATGGTGAATTAAGATGATGAACGGTGAACCATTGTCCTCATAATATGCAGTAAAACATAATGCTTAGGATCTAATTTGGCAATCATTTATAGAGCACAGGGAATCCTTTGCCTGAAGGAGCCCTTAACAACATGACATAAGAAACACTGGTGATGAAGGTTGTCTAAAGGAAACCTAACCTGACCAAATCAGGTGCCATAGTCCCTGCAGCTGACAGAGTGGCACAATTAAAGCAGCTCTATTGTCAATGGGAGATTCTAGGGATTCTCTTCCTGAGGAGAACTTTCCTCCCATATGGCAGCTCACTTGGGTGGAGGACAATGAAAGCAGAGGAGAGTGTACGCTCAGGGCTTGTTATATTCTAACCAAGACAATGAACCTCTACAAATGATGCATCTTCCTCTAATTTATGCCAAGGGATGTTCTAGTATCTAAGGTCAGCTTCAAGTGAAGATGAAAAGATTGAAGCTTCTCTGCTCTGGATCTCACAAGCTAGCTGAAGTCTGTCCTTCGGTAAGCTCTTTGTAATAGTAACAACTTGAAATACACTTATTTGTGTCACTATTAAAATTATGTTGCAAATGTAATTGTCACTTATTTCTGCCTTTTGCCTGAACTCATAATTGAACAATAAACTACATCAAATAATTAATCTGCGCTTGTGAAGGATCAGTAATCCTTCTGCATTCATAATGTTGTTTTGAATTTGTCTACAATTAAGGTTAAACTCATTGAACTGCTCATGGGCACCTGGGAAAAAACAGATTAGAGTACTGTTTATATGTGTCTAAGCATGAAAGAATGAGACATAAGAAATATGTTTACATTTTTCTGCAGACACACAGTATTCTTCCTAATAGTAATAATGCATTTCTATACTAAGAAATAACACGTTTGCAATGATTTAATTTTGAATTATATTGTCACAGTTCAGTTTTCTGCCTTATGTTTGAGTGGGTTGCATCCTCTCCCTGCCCCAACCAGGAAATCACCATTTTTGAAGAGGCATGGTAGCAGAACTTATTTTAGCAATAGCATGTGGGCTCTGATTCACTGCAGCCTGCATGTCCTCCATTAGCACACTGCAGAAGGCTTGGGCTGGAACCAGTGACGGCTTTCTGAAATCTGAAAGGAGTTTTCGAGATGACAGAGCCAGGCTTCATATGACAGTACCTGAGGAGAGCAAAACAAAGCAGGCAGAGGTTGAAATAAGAGAGGTTCAGACGGTATGGAGACCTTCCCCCAATAAGCAGTGAAGCAGGTTGTCCTGACAGGCTGTGCTATCTCCATCCTTGGTGGATTTCAAGCCCTCAGCATCCTGGTCTGATCCCAGAGATGAACAAGCTCTGGGCAGGTATTTGAATTAGAAACTCCCTGAGGTCTCTTCCCACCTGGAGTGTCCCACAAGGAGAGAAGACAACATCAGTGCATTGCTGGGATGCAAACACAGGTGATGGCCCCATGCAAGATGGGCAGGAACAACCGTCATGGGGGCTCCCATCCCTGCACTAGGGTGGGATTGTTTCTGCACAGCTCTGTACTGCTTGGGTGCTCCAGGTTCTGAGCTGGACTGGAGGGCATTGCTCTGAGCTGCAGAGTTTACATATAAATCCATCAGAGCACAGGTTGGTGGATAATATTGTATGGCAATCTATCTAAGAATGAACCAAGGGGAGGAATTCACGCACAAGAAGGGGGGAAAATGGGAGTAGGAAAACAACTCTATATTGAAAAAATATTTTCCTAATGTACTGCTTCCATAGCTCCACTTGTTCAAAGGAAAGTTCGCATTATGTGCCTTCTGTTCCTTGGGTTTCAAAATGCAAAGGTCTAAAAACTGTCCTTCAGTTCTCTACTTCTAGTAATGTTCTTTCACGTACATCAGTTGAAACTGTACTTCCAGTGAAGTCATTGGAAACGTTTTCCCCAACTTCAGCCATCAGAATAGTACTTAGAGATCCTGTGACCTGAAACACCACTACAAAGGCAGAGAATAAGGCACATTCACAGCTTAGGACACAGAGGATTTGGGATCTTAGGGTGGCATCCTCAACTTTCACACTGGAAGCTACTAATGGGAAAATTGGTAACATCTCTAGATGCAAGCTTTATTTATAGTCTATTTTCCTTCACCATGTTAGACATATGTCTAGAGTATCTGCAAATTTTTGCCAAAAGAAGGTTTTCATAAAAGGAATGTCATCAGTCGCAAATAATATTTTAAATTGTGTCTAGGTTTGGAAGATCTAAAAATTGCTTTCTTGATTTTGTAAATTTGCCTACAATTCTTTTTTTTTTCTTTTTTTTTTTTTTTGCTGCATGACTTCATTGAAGTACTAGAAAGTATCACTGTACATGAAATGGCACAAATAAACACTGGGGCACAACAATGAGAGTAATAATGACTTTGACTTAAGAAGAGAAACAAAATTTGAAAAGATTTGTTAAATAGTTGTCACTTTCATTTTAAGATCACTTTACAATATCACTCACAAAGCAATAATGATTGCTTTGACATTTACTGGCCTTCAAATTCAGCATTTTTAAATGAAAAGAAGAAATGCTTACAAATAAAATTCTTACAGAAGTGTTTGCAGTGCCTGTTATTCAGTTTCTGAATGAGAAAATTAAAATAAATTTCCAGTAAAACAGAAATTCTAAGGGTCTGTCGTAAATGGTCTTGAGAAAGTTGCTTAAAATACCACTATGCCCTCTATGTACATGGCAGTGGCACTGTTGGCATTAATGCTGCTTCTTTATCTCAGAGTAGCGTAATGGAAGAGAGTCTAACAAGCCTTGAAAAGAGTCTTGCAATTGTTCGTAAGAAATGCAGGAAATGTGAGGGGAATGGAAGTTGTTCTGCTCTGTGCTTTAATAGCAAAAGTCCTCTTTATCCATAACCTTTTTTTGTGAAGTTAGTAATTAGCAGTTTATTATGCTGAGAATGAATTGCTTCTTTCTGACTTCTAACTAGTCTAATTAAACCCAATCATTAATGAAAAGACTCTGCATGAAAGAGACGCTTCATACCTGATCAAACAATTATTTTGGAAAGTGCTGATCCTCTTATTACTATTCAGGATATTTTTTGGTTGATTGGAGATGTGGTAATGGCACAGCATATTAACAAAGTAATGGAGATGAATGGCTCAGAAGTTTAAAATGATATTTCTGCTCTGCTGCTTCAGTGAAAACTGTGCAAAAACAGTCTTTCGCTGATGACAGGAAGTATTTGTCAAATTAGCATGTAGTTCTCATTGCTTCCAATGGATTCTATCAAGATTTTAGTGAAAAAAAAAGGTGTTTGAAGTTTGGTAGTACAGCAGTAAACATTGCAATACATTGTCAAAATATACACTGTATCACTCGTAATTTCACAACTGCCTTGCTCATTTTCCCGAAAAAGTGAAAACTAACATATCCCTTTGTTTTCTGCATATATTTGTGGACTGTTATAACTAGATTGATCACAGATACATCTTCACAGAATCACAGAATCACAGGATCACAGAATTGTAGGGGTTGGAAGGGACCTCGAGAGATCATCGAGTCCAACCCCCCTGCCAGAGCAGGTTCCCTACAGCAGGTTAATGTATGTATGTATCAGGTTAATCTATGTATCAAGATTGTTTGTTGTCAGGCGAGAAGACTGCTTGAGTAGTGAGGGGTTTCCTCATGCCAGTAAGGTAGTCGGAGTTGGGCCCCAAGGACTGCTGTGGTGGGATGCTGTTGGGAGGATCTGATGCTGAGCATGGCCTGGGGCATGTGTGGCAGTTAATCTTGGTGAGGTACAGCAACGGATGGGCTGCCTGAGGTGGAAAGACACAGCACATTTGGTGAAATTACATGAAAATGTAATTGTCACAAAAGCGTGATAAGGGCCGCAGTTTGCATGGAGGAAAGGATTACCACTCCTTTCAGGGCTTCTGCATTAGCAGCAAGGGTGGCCATGTGTCAGACCTTCCATACAGCACGGAGATTTCTCTAGACATCATCTGTTTGGATGTATGTAAACCAGAAAGGCAGGAAACTGTGAGAAAAGATGCAGAATCATTACCTTCACACAGAAGTTGCCTATGATCAACTGTTCTGAAGTATCTGTTGGGTATGTAGTAGGTCCCCAAAGGATGGCTTCATGTCCTATGGCTCCCAGCTTCCCAAGTGCAAGTTTGTGCCAGCTGGATGAGTCTAGCCTTTAGGATAAATTTTGGTAGCTAAGGCATTGCCGTACTGTTTTACAGGATTTTTATTTCACTTTCAGTTTAATAAAAAAAACTCACACAAACAAAGAATGTGATGTATTAATTCAGACACTGTGCCTATCTTTGATAAGGGAAAACAGCTGAATGCCCAAGCACATTAACAACCACTGAAGTACAAATCTCAAGGATGTATTCTTTATGCTCCAGGCATTAATCAAACACCAGTAAAGAGGAAGTGGGAAAGGACAAATCCTGTGAGCAAATAAAATACCCATTCTGCAGACATTATTATTGGAACTTCATATAAAACATCTGTTACTGGTCACTGTCAGTTCTGATTGTATCAGATAGAAAAGCCATGGGGTTAGACTCTGAACATTTACACCTATTTTTATTTTCACCTGGTGAAAGTAAAATAATGCTTTGAAAGAAGCAATATGAGACAAGGAAATAATATGAAACAATATGAGAAAAGTGATCCTTTGACTTCATTTTTGACAACTGATCAGCAATTTTAATTCAGTAAAGTAATGGTGATAAGAGTTGTGAGGGTTTTTTAGGCTGCCTGCCCATATCAAGGGCAGAACACTTCCCAGCCAGGGATATCTTGTCAGCTGTGCATGTACATTATTTCCAGGTTCTGAATCCAGTCTAGAATAATCCTCTGAAATACAGGAAAGGATCAGAATAAATATTGCTTAGAGAGGGCAAATGAAATATTCAAAAGCTAAGCACTTACCAAAAATAAAGATGACAAATCTGTGTCCTGTTTGAAGCATTCCCAGTGCCTCCTAAGTGAGGACAGGGTGAGCTGGGAGGATACAGAAGCCCAGGCTGTGACCTGCTCCACATCCTGGGAACATAGAAACGCTGAAATGGGCTGCTGAAACCTCAAAGCAGCTGTAGCTTAGGACACTTGTTATATGAGAGGTCCAGTCTTGCGTCTGTCCCAGACCACTCCCCTTGTATCATGCTGTAAGTCAGGGACTTTGCTGTGCTGTGATTATGTCTCTGGAAATATTTCTATCTTGCACATGGAAATTCTTAAACTTTCTGAGTTTTTGTTTTTTTCCTTTTTTTTGAAGGGGAAGGGGAGGATGGTTTTAACGGTTATTATTAACAGACTGCTATTTATTACAGAAGAACGGACTGCTATTTATTAGTGCTATTTGTTAACAGAAGAAATGTTCTGTTAGAAAATTCCATATATGAAACCTGGCAGTTATGTCATAAACAGTCCCTCACAATGAAGATTCAATTGGATCAAGTAGATGAAATTGTGTTGTAGATTCATGCTGAAACAATGCATGGATGGACGAAGGTACCAACGCAATGGTAGCAGCACTACCTCCCTGAAAGACAAGTTCATGTGAACAAAGAGGGTTATATTAATTTAAACCATTTGTAGTGCCATTCCCATTGTTCTAGCTTTCAGATGTCTTATTCGATTGTACTTCTGTTTCTTGTTCTGTGCTTCTCATTATCTGTGGATGAGATCAGATCCACTGTTTGAGCTGTAGCTTACTGGCTTTTGTCATTAATGAAGTACAGTTTTCAGGACTCATAAAAGTGTGCTACCAAGAGTTACTGGTGATGCCACTGATCACAGTTTCTAAAACTTCTATGCGTGGACTAGTCATTGCAGGCTTCATCTAGAAATCTCATCATCTTACACAGATGACTACAGAAGAGGAGTTACTCTCCAGAACTTCTATTTCTTCCGTCTGACTTCGGCAAGAGGAGAGAATCCATTCAATCTGACATATATTTGCATTTTATATGGCTATCATCGAGAGATGAACCTCACCCCAGAAATTTCTGGAAGAGATTCCTGAAGAATCATTTATTGCATTTAACATGCAGTTTGATATATGCAGTTTGGCTTCATTGATCATGTGGCATAGTTAGTTTCATAACTAAGTACAACACGTAGACTTGGATTTCCAGTGTGAATACCCTTTATTAAAATATGATAATCATTTTCATCCATATTTTGCTATTTATTTCCAGTCTGCTTTGTTTGGGCAGCCTTTTACCATCCTGGGTTTTGGAATATTCATACACAAAACAGAAAAGAAGAGTGAGATTGCCAGAGATAATTAATTTGCAAATTAAAGCAGACGTTTCTGAATCTCTCTTAAAATAATATTGCCTCATTTTGAGTCATATATTCACTTAGGTAATATTGCCTGGAGACAGTCGACCACACAGAAATTGTGAGGAAACTGAACTGCATGAGATCCTTCTAACAGTGCAGATTCTATTGGAAGTCAAGTATTTATGTCACAGAGCTGCAGGAGAAGCTAAGAATGTGTGCCAGAAGACATCCTTGGCAAAAGGAAATGAGAGAAAAATAATTAGAAAGTGAGGCACCTTACAAGTTCAATTAAAAGACTACTTTAATTTTGCAAACCTCACCTCCCTGACCAGCCTAGCTGATAGAGAGAAAAACCTTCCTCAGAGCATGTAAATCTAGATTCTCACTCAGTGGAGTTTTCTCAGGCTAAAGGGTGGCCATTAATTCTTAGTAACAAAAATCGTGTGGAACAACAGTCCTCATGAGAAAAGAGAAATGATTTTGGCACTCTATTTTGTAATCTATATTAAACTGAGTAGGACTTATTTCAAAGAACTCTCCTTTGAAACTGAGGGGAAGGTCTCAGGAGAAATTTGAGTCATGGTGTTTAAAAGTTGCAAAATTGAATACTAACATTCAAGTCCCTCATCCCTCTAATCATTTTATCATTTTCAACTCTACTGTGTAATGCCGTGCACATTTCCAGATCTATGTTTCCATTCTCCAGCAGATCAGCTAACATAGTTCAGATTATGGCATTCATAAACCTCATTGTAGGTAGATATTTGCACTTTTCATGTCACTTTCAATATTTGTTTATTCTTAGATTTTGAAACATTTGACTGCAGTTGCAGAATGTTTTACCCCTGTGTGTCATGAGATGTCACCTAAAACTCAGTCTTAGAATATGTTAAGATTTAGTAGGCATTTTCATCTGTTTATGTAATGTCGTCATAGAAAACAATGACTATTTTTTAATATGAGTTAATTATTGCAACATTTATTGGTCCCTTCTTTCAAGCCTCATAGACACCTTTATTAAGAAAATGATTACCATCAAAGACTGTGCTTTCTAATTGTGCTTTCTAATTTACTAAAAGGCTGTTAGATAAAGAGTTTACTATGGGGAGATTAAGAATCAGTTGTTTTGCAGGGTAAGCCAAGTGGAAAGACCATGACACATCATAGCATCTGCATGCTTGATCGAACATTCCAAATCCTGTTTCTCCTCTTGCTTATGATCTGAAAATCTGTGTTGGCTCAGTCCAGGCCATTTTTGTATTGTTATAAAAATTCAATCCCTATTAAAGGTGTTGTTTATAAGTAATCTGTACAAAGAGAAAAAAAAAGTGTTAGTAGGTGCTTATGATACTGTCTGAACTGCATTAGGCAGCCAGCTTGTATTCAGAAAGAAAATTTTGTTTTTGAAGCAGATCATTTATTTCTATTAGCAAATTTAAAGCAACTTTTGAATTACTGTAAGATGGAGGTGTAAGTATCCATGTCATAATGCAGCATCTCTGAGCACTCGGGTGAATTTCATCAATATTGCAAAATACCTGAATGAAATAAAACAATGGTGTAATGCCAGGGCATTACGATTCATTGCACATGGGAATTGAAACATATTAAAGAACACAACAGCTTTATGATCGATATTTCTGTAAGTAAGTTTTACTGAGATAAAGTACACCAATAAAAGGAATTTCTGAAGGGCAGGTTTTAAAGGCCTGAACTTATCTGCACATAATGCATTTGAAAATGTGCACAGAATTTGGAGGGGAAAGGATGCAAAATGTGCATTCTAGTTAAAATCCAGCATTATTATTACTTTATTGCCACAACATCTTGGGTTTCAGTGTCACTTTTTAGACAAATGCGAGGAGACATATCCCTGCCCAAAGCACTTACAGGAAGCCTGTGGCCATGATCCTACCACTGATAGCACAAAGGAGGAATGCTGTCTCTAAATGGAGTGTCCTTGAATCCAAAGGGTAATTTGAGGATGAATCAATCAGTTCATGTACTGTCATTTCAAGTACTGTGAACCTCACACTTGAGCTTTGCTCCTACTGATCTCTTACCGTTGTCTTCAAAGGCTGCAGGGTGAGCCCAAAGTCATAGAAAGTACAGGAAAAGGAATAGAGGTGAGAGATAAATAAATTACAAAGAGGAAGAATTTAGCACATCAGAGTCAGCCATAGTTATGTATTATTTTTCATATTTTATTTTGAAGAAATGTATGAATAGAGAATTATGGAACAGAGATGGACTGAAGAGAGGGTTTTTTATTCATGAGAAACATGTTTCATTTCTGTTTCTTTTCTAACTTAAAGGAAGAGTTGAAATTCTAAACTTTTCACTGAGGCAAAAGAAATTCCAGAATATCTCTGTTCGGAAAACCAAGATTTCTGCATCTCAACAAGATAAAGAAAGACACAATATAGAGTACTAAAGCATGTAAATGACTTTTTAATATATGTTAAAATGCAGCAAGAACTGAGCTTAATTAATGCATTTCTTATGTACAGTTTTAACAGGAAAACAACATGAAACAGAACACTGGTTCCAAAAGATTTGTGTTTCAATGGACAGCCTCTCATCACTAGAGTCAGTAGTACTAAGTCTTGGATCAGTCACTGGGGATCTTCTTCTGGGTTCATAAGGAAAAACCATAAGACATTTTCGTCTCCTTTGCCTGTGCCAAATTGGAACACTACATCTCTCTAATTCTCTGCTGCTAATATTTCTTTTTC
>WBMW01002252.1:0-25515 GCA_013396635.1 Penelope pileata
TTCTATGATTCTATGAAATGAAACAAGTGTGAATAATGCCACCAGGATACTTGTTTAATACAATCCAGTGCTATCCAGCCTCAAAATACAGAGGTTGGTCTTCAGAAAAATACTCATTTAGGTGGACTCTCTAGTGAAACAATATACTTGTGTCCATGCTATAACATACACGTACTTTTCTTAAGGGAAAGTTACTAATTTATTTGCAGCAAGTGCAGAAAACTTGACTGGTATCAATTTCTCTGCATCAGTGACTCCTCTGGTGAGCCCAAAGTTACATTTTGAGCCAAATCTTCCACTGGCATAATTTATTGTAGCACTTCTGACTTTTCCTTACACGAGTTAAAGTGCTGGCATATCAACAATCTACCATAACTCCCTCCCATAAACATGTTAAAATCTTCTCTAACCTGAATAGCTATTTATGTGGCTGAATTACCCTAGAAATTAAGTGTGCCCAAGAAAATGTCTTCTCTTTTCAGTGGTAAAAATAGTTTGTTCAGAAGTTGAAATATGATAGGAATGGTGCAGAAAGAATAGTTGCAACTATTCAATTATAACATCTATTTTGTTCGTGCTGTAAAACAAATGAGGATGTGAAGTAGGTTATTCATTAAGACATTCTGGGGACTTCACCATGTATAGTAACTGTGCTGTAAGGCATTTATGCATTATAGTGATAGCATATATCATATATACCATATATGGTGATAGAATTGTTTAAGTGCATCATTAAAG
Organism: Penelope pileata; assembly: GCA_013396635.1. NCBI lineage: Eukaryota > Metazoa > Chordata > Aves > Galliformes > Cracidae > Penelope > Penelope pileata. Next base: position 739 of record WBMW01002252.1, read on the forward strand.
TTTCTAATAAAAGGTTAAGCAATCTCAAATCTTTGTGAACAAAAAGTCTCTCTCCCAATTACTCTCTTACTTCAAAATTGAAAGGAGAAAAGTTCCTCCCCTCTCCTTCTCTGATATCTGCAGTAAGAACAGCTTTGTGTTTCAGGATTGTTCTTTCCAGCTTTCCTCTTTCAGAGAGCTTTACTCGAAATAACCAAAAACTTTACTTGAAATTATGATGAAATTATGAAAACCATGGAATTGCTTTTTTCATCATTAAGGTATCACATGAAATGTAATTTGTGCATTAAAGAACTGCTATATCTTTAGGAAGTGATCTTTCTCTTTTCCTACTAATATAACAAACAGTGCAATTTTATTTTATGCCATAACTAATCGTGAATACAATAGATTTAGAATTTGCAAGTTAAAATTAGCAAACTCAAATATCAGTACTCAAAAGAAAAATTGTATTAAAAGATCAGAAATAAATATCTGAAACAGAAGTAGTGGAAGAACTCCTACTGTTTGCCACTTGGTACATCATAAAGGCTGTAACTCTTTCTTATTTTTGTCTTTTCATGTCAGCAGCTTTCAAACTTCCCTGCCTCAATGAAAACTCATTCTTTTTTTTCCCATTTCAGGAAAAAGTTTTCAAAACCACCAGCAGAATAAACACAAAATGGGATGACTGGAAAGCAGCTTGGGGTCTAGGTGGGACTCTCTTCCTTCTCTTTAGGAATCTCAAATAGGAAATACCAGTGGAAGTGAGGTCAGATCACACTGTCTTGCTTATAAAAGTAAGAAAGATTCTCTGGTCTTGCTCTTATTTTAAAAGCATGCATCTGTCAGGGAAAAAACAAAAACAAAAACAAAAAACCCGAAACACAGAAAATAAAAATTTGGTAGGCTAGAAAATAAAATACATGTTAAGACCAGTGTTATGGTTGTGTTTAAAATAGGCGTATTTTAAAGTAATGAGTGAAAATACAAGAACTTTTTTTAATTGACAAACACGAAGATGACGACCAAGCTTCTGAAAGGAAAAAAATTGCAAGAAATAAGATTGTAACTATGCACAAACAACTTTAGGTCACATTTTCAATTGAAACGTTATTGATATAATGAATTTTTAAGCTGTACTTGGATAAGGAGATTTCTGCTGTAGATTTCTGCTGTATTTTGTCTGGCCTTAATTGCCCTCATGTGTCACAGTGATGCCAGTATACAAGGAGAAAATGCTTTCTGAGGCAAATCCAAGGCAATGTTTAAAGTATTTTACAGTAGGGCTGTTCTGTTGCTCAGACTTGACTGACAGAGACAGAAGAGGATCTACTGTGTCAAAATGTTGAGGTAACAATAGCAAACCAAAAGCATTGCAGAGGAAGACGCAGAATAACCTATCCTACTGTATTTGTGAATGTGTCCTCTTACACACTGTTGTCCACAAGTTTTTTCCTTTTTCCCTTTTCCCTTTTTCTTTTCTTTTCGTCCTCCTTTTCTTTTTCATCTTCTTTCCCTTCTTCCTTCTCTTGTCCTTCTTCATCTTTCTTTCTTAGAATGTGATTTAGAGTTATCCATTAAAATGTCAGATATTCTTATTTTTGGCACCTCTCAATTTGTTCCTTTGATTTCGATATAAAATCTTATTTTCTGGAAAATAAACGTAGTTCTACAGTAAAGGAAGATTAATATGCTCTTTCTGTACTGCTGCTCTCAGTTCACTATAAAACTGCTGTAGCACAGCCTAATCAGCTATTTCTGTTGGCACACAACAGAGCTGGAGTTTTGCCTAGAGTAGCACAATCTTTTTATTCGCTGGAGAAACAGCTAGTCACCACCTCAGCTATATGATACTCTGCCTACTGCTATGCAGGGACGTAGTTGCTCACTGTTTGTGCTAGTGCCCACACCTCTAAAGGCCTGTGATGTCCACACTTGATAATTTCATTTATTTTGCTAGCACTTCTCTATATTTCTAGTTTTCACGTGTTTCTGTTGGTTTCTTTCCACTTCTTGCTCTCAGCTGGTGCCTGACTCGACTACTTGCAGTTGTCATGCCAACTCCCAAGCCTGGAAACTCAAGTAGAAAGAGGATTTCTTTTTTTTTTTTTCCTTTTTTTTTTTCTTCGTCAAGTACTCACTTCACAGTTACCACACTGCGTGAACTGAATGCATAAGTACTGGCAAACAGCTCTGTGACGTTGGTCTGACACTTTAATTTCTAAATATTCATTTCTGCTTCAGGAAGATGTTTTTTTCTTAATCCCTAAGGATCCTTTCCTTAATCCTTACTGCTTGTCCACGTGCTGAAAATCAGGAAAATTAGAAAGAGATCAATCAAGTGAGGGAAGGGTTTTATAGTCCAGTCATCGCACTGTTCTTATTTAAACAGAACTACAGACATAATTCAAATGTCCTACTTAGAAATTATTTTTGAAAAATCCACATCTGCTCAGTCTTTCTGAAAGTTAAATATTGCAGAATTTGATTTGCATTTCATGCTGAGTCATTCCAAATTTATGTGTATCGGCTTTCCAAATAACCAATTGAAAAATACACGAGAGGTACAGGAAATTAAAAATGCAAACTCTTAACTCCTTACACATCTTTGTTATTAATGCCTGTGACATAGATGTAGTTCTGTGAAATAACTGCTATCCAGAATAAACAGTAGTTTTAATAGCTTTGCTGTAATTGACAGCTACATTCACAGGTGAATTTCATATTGGAAAACATAAAGTGCTTAAAGAGAATTGTTTTAAAGAGGAAGAAATATGGAAATTTCATCTCTGACAATATTGTTCTTTGGAGATTCCTGTAGGTAAGTTCTAGGTTTCCCAGAAGCCACCTGTATGACTTGTGTAGTATTACATCTAATGTGTCTTGCGTTTCTCAAGTTCAGAAATTGTGATTTGTCATCGAAGATATTTAATGTATAAATACTTACTGTAACTCATGACAGTTCTTATTTGAAATTGAGCTTTCCTGGCTGCAAACTTTTTTGAAAACATGCGTTTATTTTGCTTCAGAGGGCTTCAGAGATTAAAATGAACTGGCTCAGTTTTGTCACAGTGGGTTAATGGTAATTTCCTTCTCTTCTCCTGTATCAGACAAGTATGTTTGTTTTAACTGAGCTCAGTCTGAAGTGGAAGGTTTTTACATCTCATTGAAAAAGGCAAGAAACCTCAAATACCTAAAGAACCTTTAATCTAGCAGGCAGCTGTTATGGATCAGTATTCTAGAGCTATATTACACATTATCTTACACTTGGGCCACCTTGCAATAATCTCAGATAATTTCAGTCCAAATACTGGAGAACCATTCTGTTTATCTAAAGCATTGACATGTTCTTCCCTCAAAAAGAAGAATTTACAACTTACATTGTCCCTCTGTAAGAACAAAGGAGTGGAGAGTTATATTGGTCAACAGCTCCAATAGACTATCCCAATAGTCTATTCCAATGGAATAGACGTTTAATCTAGATCTAGTGACCATCTCTTACCAACACGGACTACACAAGTCTGTAAAATATGCCAAGTTATAAACTGCCATAAGAAGAAAAAGAAGGCATTGAAAATGTATTGGGATCCTGGAGTAGCGCAACCTTTGATCGATAGTTTCTGCAGGATGTTTAGAAGTATAGATCATGCACTACAGTGGAAGGCTAAAAATCCCCCAAATGACTTATTTTTCTGATCTAATTCAGGTGACTTCTTAAGTGGGAGTGTGAGCAAGGTGAAACAGGCTGTCCTTGAGAGGTTTTGGTGCTTTGAGGAGCATCGGCACAGCCCACGTTCTTAATTTCTTCATATACTTTCCATCCTAATACTTGATGATGAGACAGAGGATATGAAACACATACAAAAACATGACCAAGCCTCACAATGACCAAGAAGGCCTCACAATGACCAAGAAGGATTGTTTACATTCTACATCTGTCAAAAGGAAATAAACTCTTGGTCTTCTATGATAGGAATGTCACTTGAAAAGCAGCACTACTTTCACATCGTTGGTTCTTCCTTGATGCTGCATTTTATGCAGTTTTTCCTAACTAGATTTATTGTGAGAAGATCCTGGAATTGAAGGAGACGGCCAATTAAAAGAGCTAATCAGCTGGAATGCTGAGAACCATTGCTCTGAAGGCCTCTCATCTGCACGACTCCATCAAATGCACTTTGCTGAGGAAAGGACAGCTTGTTTGTTTTGGCCATGGCTCGTGTGAGCAGAGATAGCAAAAAGCCAGGGAATCCAACTGGATAAAGAACATCTGCAAATGATGTTCTGTTAATGCGCATTGTATCCAAAGAAGCTTCAGTGCTTGGTCTCAGCTCCAGTCTCGGCCACACATGTTGCTTTGTCAGGTTCATTCAGAGCCAGCTTTGTTTTCCTGTAAATAAAGAGGGTGCAGAGTCTGTTTCATGCTATTCCACAATAACGCTTTCAACTATTTAGTGAAAAAAAGAGTTGGATATATAGAAATCTATTATTAAGCTAACTTAAAAAAAAACCTAACTGTGGATTTAGAAAGCCAGTCAAGTTTCTTGCTGTTTGATTCTTGCCTCTATTTCCTTAAATTTTCCTTTTACTTGGACCCACAGGCTGAATTTTGTTTGGACAATTTCATGTTCTGCACAGATACTTTGCATGGACTCATTGGAATTCATAGGTGATATCCAAGAAGATATTGTTACAATATGTTTTATGAATTTTCTGTCTCGAGGATTGAACCCTTGGTTTAGGTTACCTTATTTGCTAGGTTATTTTGGTGAAGAGAAGTAAAGGTTAATTACAGTGACCTATGACACTTTATTTTTTATAGTGTATTCTCCAACAATGTAAGTAATATGCTTATGAGCAGTGCTTCGCTGTCTAACAACTGCAGACATTTGTATCTGCAGTGTCACTTTACGAGAGTTTGGATTGCTTGCTAAATTATGATAACAGTAAGACAATAATATTTATTTATTTTACTGTAATTTAATTCATTCTTAGAGATACTTAACATTTGCAGAGTTGTTTCAAACCTATTCTTACAAATCAAAGAGTTTAATGTGTATTCTTACTTGCATAATAAACCACAATAAAATTAATCAAGTAAGCATTCTTGATTGACTTTCTAAACCGACAACTGTTGAGTGAATGCAAATCTTTTTTTTCTCTCTTTTATAGTTGCTTCTGTGTAAGGGATTTGCGTGGCTTGCCTTACAGTTCTTTTTTGTTTCTTCTTGGTTCTTTTTTGTCTCATGATGTTCTTTTGTCTGCTCCTTTTATTGAACTAATTGCGTTAAATTGATAGGGAAAAAAACCATGTTCTTTCTTGGCACTGAGCTGCTGTTCACTGGACCATAGTGCCATGTTTCTATATTATGAAGTACATAATGCAGTGAGATTTCCAATATCTTTTCATCTTTGCATAATTCCTGTTCTCTCCTCTGCTTTTTCAATATTAACATCATGTTTAAGTAACAAAAGATTTTCTTCATAACTCTATTGTATCAAACTGACTTGTCAGCAGTCTGAATACTTTGGTGAAAAGGAAGGTTAAAATTGAAGAGATTTAGCTCTGTATACATATATCACTAGTCTATGAAAATTTCATTTTGTAGCAACACAATTCTAATTCAGTGTGTCAAGATTGTCTGATATCCTTAAGGAAAAGCTGATCCTCTCTCAGCTGAGAGCTCCAGCTGCCCTAGTAAAAACTTTAGTTGAATATAGCAGGCTACTTTTCACTTAAGAAATGCAAAGAATCTAGAAACAGTGCAGAATGGACCTCATCCCACAATAAGTAATTAATAAAATAGTTTCTGGTGAGATATGCTACCTCCAACCTAATTGTGAGGATAGGATGTTACTGGCTTTTTAAAACTTTTCTTCATGTTGTTAAGAGATTTTCTTTTATTCAAAAAATAGTCCTACACTGAAGCATATAGACCTTTGCAAATTAATTACACCTACAACATTTGCTTTGCTAAAAATATTTGTGATTGCTGTAATCATGTCAAAAAATGCATACAGTTAACTCAGTAGATGCTAGATTGCATACAGCTTCAGCAAAGCTAAATGCATCGAGCATCAAATGGCATCTGAATGATTCCTCCAACTGGATATAAACATGAGCAAGGGGGTTTTTCTGCTAGCTAATCTTTATTGTTTAAAGGAAAGCAAAATCCTCTAAGGAAAAATAAGAGAAAATCTGGTTTACATTAGAGAATGACAGCTTTTCTTTAACCTCTCTGCTATGTTCTTGTCTAGCAGCATGTATGTTTACTCCTCTGTCATTGGTTTTGCTGTATGTAGACGCAAAATACTCTAATCCAGAGTATTACTTCAAACTCATAAAGTACATCTTTTTTTAAAAAAAAGAAATATTACTTTTACCCAACTAATTTTTACCAATTCAATTATATTCCCAGAAGAAAACTTCTGTATCTGACTTCTAAGGTATCAGAGTCTCTTTTCTGGAGGGATGCTTAAAATGCATATTTATTTCCATGGGGATATTAGATTTATTTTAAAATCTGCAGGATCCAGGGTTTCTGACATTCACACCACCTAAGAAGAAAATGCAGGAGAAGGAACATAACTGCATTACTTTGTCCTTCACCTTGACACTGGTAGCATCCTGTCTTCAAAGGGTGAGGGAAAGTTCAGGCTTCATGCTAAATCAGTTTTGGGCCATGCTCCCAGGATTTGCCAACTACGCCAATTTTTTTTGAAGACACACACTGTAAGATAATGTTAACAGAAAGAAAACCACAGCCACCACACTCATTTTCCTTTGGCTGGGGGATCAGTTTAAATCCCCAGAGCAGCCGGTGCTGTATGCTCGCAGACAGCCCTCTCCTCTCTAATCCAATCATTACCATGACCAGAAGCTGCTAACTGCACTGCAAATTTCCAGATTTTTGCCCTAACTGTCGGACTGCAGGAACTGAAGGCACAAGCCAATAGCTGGCTCTGGGAAACAAGAAGACAGCTGCAGTTCCCCACTCTAAACCCTGCAGCAGAGAAATGCATGCTGCTGGGAGAAGATATACCAGCAGGAATCATGCGCTGCAGCTCAGCTGCTGCTCCCCTAAGAAACAACAGCAACACTGGGATGCTGTGCCTGCTCACATTTACAGTGACTCAAACGTCCTTTTTGGCCTCCATGCTATTGGTTAGAAGGGCATAGGATTGAGCACACCTGTCTGACTGGGGACAGCTGAGAACTTAAATAAGATCAACCACCATTGAGTTGGTTTAATGGCATCATTGTGTGTCTTAAGCTGTTGTGCTCCTGTTTATGTACAACCCTGATTAAAATAGTGCTGAATAGAACAGTCTTTGGTCTCCGTGTTTAGCTTTATTATGATTTGCCTGAGAGATCACGTGGTCCCTCCACACCTCAAGCAAAGCGAAGCACAAATCATTGCCTTCTCCACAAGTGTCCCATTTCCCTGGGGAAAGGGCAGACAGCGGGCTCGAAGCCATCACCTCTCTATCAAACAGGCTACAGCAGCTGCCTGACCTCGTGCCATGGGAATTCCACAGGCCAGCAGCATGCTGGGCAGGACAGTGCTTCTTTCTGGCTTGTTTTTATTTACCTTCCATTAAGCCATCTTTACTCTTTTATAAACAACACAATTTACAAGGAAACTGAAGCTTTTTCTGTCCTTCTCAGTAGCTAAAATAAGTGTCTCCGGGTAGATTTTTTGCATCCATGTCTCTATCCCTTCCTTCCTCCTAGTGCTTTTGACAACTGCTACCTCCTGGCTGAACCTTTTCAATATCTGTGACCAACGCTGTTCTAACTAATAGTGGTCAGGGCTCCCCACTGCACCTCCTGCAGAGAAGCCAAGGTCGTGGACATGAATGCTGCTGTTATTTATTCTGCTCGGCTCCGGGCTGAGCCCTAACAACTGTCTCCAGAGGCTCGCTGCCAGCAAGGCTTTGGAACATCCTTGGAGCATTTTGCAGCACTGCATGTGAGGGAGCTGGGGGAAGGCTCTGCTGTTCTCCTGCAACACGCAGCAGCGTTGTTCCATGGCCTAGATGAGTAACAGAATCTAAATCCTGCAAGTGACTTCTAACGCTCAACCTATTTTTTAATAGGCAAGGCTTTTGTTTAAAGTAAGTGCTTAAACAATCAATGGAAGCTTCCAGACTCCCAAAAGGATACTTTTAGAGAATTAGTGCATTATTAAAGGGACAGTATGTTTGTCCCAGGTCTTACCAAAAACAACCTCTTGCTGACATCCTTCCTTCTCTCCAAATATGTCATTGCTAAGGGCAAGTCAGACATTTAGAGTTAAATTTGCAGATTTTTTAAGTAAAAAAGGAAAGAATTGAACTTACACATTTAATTAGCAGTATCTGCAGAGAGAATTTACGTTATGTTCTTCTCTGTGATACAAAACCAGAAATGATTGTACACTGATTTTTGTTAAAATGCTGTCATTAATTTTTTTCATTTTCTTTTCCTCTCTCTTTGTTAGCTCACTTCATACAGGTGGTTCCTTGCGGTTTGTCTGGGATATCAGTAAGCATGTACAATTAAGCCAGTGAGAGGAGTACTGCAAAACAGATGTGGACAGATCTAGGCATAGCTGGGTGAGTGAGCTGCTGCAAGCACCAAGCAGAGAAAGCCAAGCGTGTTCTTGTTTTCTGATTTCTGGCAGGGGAAGGCACTTGGCTGATAGAGGGTGTTTTGAACAGCCCCGCGGCTTTGCAGTAATACCATGCAATATCACTTGGGAGACCAGCTGGATTCCTGATGTGGAATTACTGTTCCCTGGCTGGGACGTGCTGTGGAGGCAGAGCAACCTGTCTGGCGTAGGAGAGCTCTGCAAGAAGCAGCTCCGCACATAGCTGGTAGCTGCAGGAAACAGAATCAACATGAAGGGAAAGAAGGCCAACAACTGTGGGATGAGTGGAGATCCATGGCCCTCAAATTGACTTGGGAATAGCTTGGATGGAGTGGAATGGGATGTCTTAGCATATGTTACCAGTGGCTGTAGAAAACCAATCTGCAGTACTGCATTGAGAAATACTGACATCACGTAATCCATACGTCAAGGATTTCACAACCAGATTTTGTGCAGATCTTATGCAATGTTTGCATACTGGAACTATGAAAACTGTATTTTTAGCTAAAGGTGTATGTAACATTCCAGAGACATGTTCAAGTTTTCTTCAAAGTAAACTTTAAAATAAATATAACCACAGTAATTAGTTGCTTTTCTCTTTAAGGATATGCCCTGAACCTTCTGCAATGCTTTCCCAGTAATAAAGATAGTGAGAATTTAATGTGAACTGACTCACGTACCCAGCAGGGAAAGATGAAACAGCATAAGGAGCAGTCAAACATCACTGTAAAATCTAAACCAATTGTACAGTTTAAAATAACAGATCCAAGTTTTTATGAACCAAACAAGTGTGTTTCCATTGCTGGCTCCCCACATCAGTGCTGGCGAAGGATCCTTTATTGTCCCTCTCTGCTGTACTTTCTGCAAAAGCTGATGCGATGCAAGAGGGCCGTGCTCTCTTAGGACGAGCATGCAGGACTGATGGCTCCTCTCGCCACATCATGCCCCAGAGAAGTTGTTGCTGACTCGTAATCCATGCTTGCAAAGGCAATATCTGTTTTATATCACCTGTGAACACTAGCTGATATAACGACTCTTTCTGTTTGCTGCTACTAATTACTTTGAAAAAGAAAATGGTGCTATTAAAAGCTCCTTTTTTTTTTCCTGCCAGCACAAATGGAAGTGTCTTCTCAGCTATTTTCCACACAACAGTGACTTGTGCCTGTCACTCTGACCCTCAGCAGCTGAAATAAATGCAGCAGTTCTTCATTCTGCAGATGCTAATGGCAGCGCATGCTGCTACATAAGCTGCCCATTGTGGCCACACTTGTGTTCTAGGTAGTGGCTGTCAGCTGTGGCAGTCGCATTCCCTTTCCAAAACGCGGGAGCCCAGACTGATCCAGTGACTAATGTGGAAATTCAAAGCTTGAAAATAAAACTGAGGTCACCAAGAACTTGTTCAAAGTCAGACAAAACCATCAGCTTTAAATAAATTCAGTACAATTCTGGGGGGTAAGTATTGTTCAGAACTGGATCGTTTTATCACAAAATATCATTTTACAGTAACGCCTCTGAAGTACCTAGTTAAGACTGAAGACTTCTTGTGTCACAGACCTATGTAGGTATTTATTCTTGTGTCACAGATGTAGATATTTATTTGGAGTCCAAGGCAGTTCCTTGGACTTTATTTGCAGTCCAGTCTAAATGACTTAGAACAGGTCTCTTTCATACAGTATAATGATATGATGGTAGGATAAACAGTCATGTATCTTTTCAGGATATTTTCAGCATTTGCGACACATTTACTCACATGTTTCACTCAACCAGTAACTGCAAACCAAGGACAGTGCTATTTTTCCTGATACTTGTGAGTAACCTAATTTGTTAAGCTGCATCTGTATAAGTAGTTGTTTCGAGATATTCACATTCACTTCATGGGGTGAAAGGAGGAGCAAGAAATAGACAGCAAAAATGTGTGATTTTTTATTTATTCACTCTGTAAAGGGAGAAGTTCAACTACTAAGACAAAGTTGCAGTTCAAAATATTAACAATGCAAGCATTTGTGTTACTCAGGCTGCTGCTGGAAGCTGGAGCTGTTGCTGCAGAGGTACGGGAAGCACAGACAAGGCAATCCCAAATAAGATTCAGTTACCATGTGTGGGCTTGCCGGGATATAATCCCAATTTTACAAACAACAGCTTGGGTGGAAAACTGCAAATCAATTGGCATGTTCGTTTTTTTCAGTCACTGGACAACAAGTGATTATTTAACACATAAGGGTTAGAAAGGCTGTGAAAATAAGCAGGGTCATGATAAAAAATAAAACAGATTTTGACAGAGTGGACAACCACCAGAGACATTATGAAATTTAAATTAAAAAGGTGATAAGATTGTTCTGCCTGTTCCCAGTTCTAGGAATTGCTTCCTATTTAAAATCACTGGTGTCTTGAGATTGCAGGAAGTGGGTTAATTTATTGTTTTAAACAACCCAAACAAAACTTCAGTGCAGTTAAGCTTTTCTGAACTCTGCCTGCATTGCATACGATTGAGATTTTTGCTTGTGGAATTGCAAAATGAACGTACAATGAAGATTATGTTTTGGGTGAGAAAGGAGAATCTAGTGATGCCCAGACGTGTACCCATCCATCTACTGGGTTTGCACATGCATGTATCTAGAAAGAACTAGTATAAAATGCTCAGAGGGTCTATGTTGCTTGTGTGTTATACCCAAGCTGTCTATGAAGTTTTCAAAGAGCCATGCCTAAACAGCAGATGTGAATCCAATTCCCTGCTTTGCAGAGTAGGTATCTGTATTTTAATTTAACTATGACCACAATAAAATCAAGGTTTTCTTCCTGAGAAAAGCTACTCCAGCAATAATTATCTCAAATCTGTTTAGCAGTTAACAGATTGACTAATATGATGCAGTGCAAAACAGCTGCAGTCTTCTAGAGGAGCCTGAACTCTGTAGAGTTCTGCCCTCACCAGGTTGTGAGGCTTAGCCTTGAACAGGAGTGTTTTTCCCCAGTTCAATATAATTAAATATTAAATATTAAACAATGTTTTCCATTTGTGACAGGGCTTTTTTTTTTTTTTTTTATGGCTGATTTTCAGTTATGATGATTAAATAAACTCCTCCTAGGACAAAGGAAAACCAGAAGTAGTTCCTTAGCATTTATCAGTTTGCTACCTATATGCTTTGCCTTTAGAAGATCTTGCTTAGAAAGACACAAAGCATTTGCCTTCATTTGTTCAATTGCTTTGTTCAATTTGTTCAATTTGGCTCAAATCCTGCACTACCTCCTCTGAGGTCATTATCTGCAGTAGCATTTAGGCTTTAAAAATTGTCGTGCAAACACTAAGGTTTGATGAATATCGCATTTGCCTCACTGAAATTAAACTAGCAGAGAAATGCCTCCCTAGGCAAAGGGATTTAGGTTTGTTTGGGGGATTTTAGGTTTCATTTTGCTGCCAGACCAATATATCTAGATCTGTTGTGTTTGGTTTAATAAACCAACACTTGGACAAATAACCAAAACCCAGTGTACAAGTTTAGCAGCCTGTTATTAAAATAGTGACTCTACCTCAAATGCTTTCAAGTTCCAGTATGTCCATCTTTGCAATGTATAAGCTTTCTGTACTACTTTCTTTCTTATCAAGATATCAACTTGTGATAGCCTTATACTATTTTCCACCTATGTCATATATTTCCACAAAGGCCAGATATTGAATGAAGCTATCGTTATCCCCTCTATCCCTCCTCCACTCAAAAGTGTTGAAGCAGAACTGGAAAATGTGCAGAGGAGGGTGGGAAGAACAATAAGAGGAATGGAGCAGCATCTTCATAGGAATGACTGAGCAAACCAGGTCTCAAACTGGAAAGAGGATGGCTGAAGACATGTATCAACTAAATCACAAGGCAGGAAGAGGGTGGATAGCAAGCTATTGTTCACTACCTTGAATGCAAGCATTGCAGAGCATGCAGTAAAGCTAATAATATGCCAAGTTAAAGCAAAAAGAAGAGGTTGTGGTTCTTATCTAACTTACAGGCAAACCATGAATCTTTGTCCCTTAACGCTGGTGAATACTAAAAACTGATTGAGAGTCAAAGGGAGACTACACAGGGACTGAATAAAAATTGTATGTTATGCAGACAGTGCCAAGGACTGGGACTGCCCTTGCTGAGCTCTCACAGTCTTCCCCAGACATATGCTTTTGGCCAGAAGCAGGACACTGGGCTAGATTGACCCTTAGTTTTACCTAGTAGGTCTGTCCCTGTAATGCCAGGTGATGTATGAACTCATCAGTTATGCTAAGACTAGTGTCTTCGTCAGTGCTAGCTAGTTAACTTGTGGTTATGCACTTATAGCAAATCCTTTCATCTTTGTATTTTCCTTTCTTTGTCCACATCTATACCAGAAAAGTCTGCTGGGTGAAATATATTATAAAAAGAATGAGCCAATTGTGCAAATTCCAAAAGCATACCTACACTTAACCACGTTGAGCTTGACTTTCTCACTCCAGCTCAAGTTGGCAATATATTAGCTTTCGTTCATTTGGATAACGAGCTTGCATTGCACTGAAGATCAAAATTTTGACTGTAGCCAATTACTTGGATTCACATGTCTTTGTTATTAATTTTATGGCTCTTCCTTTTTTTAAAGATAACATTTTCTCCCCTCTGTTTGATACACTGAGTGTAGACAGTAAGCATCTATCATCCTGTAGTTTGTTTTAAAGTTAAGAGCCAAAGGATTTGGCAGAAAAAGTTTTCTTTTTGGTCAACACAAGCATATGCTTCTGTTTTATGTAACTGATGTTATAATGAAAGTCCACAGCAATTATGGCCCATTTTTCCATTACCACACACTTACCATTTGTACAGTCTCCACAGATCCAAGTTTTGAGGAGAATGCTTTTTTGTTACTGCTCAACAATCATGTCTGATATTTGAGCAGTGAGAAGACAGGATCTCTGCCAAAATTTTTAAATCACCTATATAAAAATGCAAAAGCCTGGATACAGAATTAAACACTTCTTACTTATCATAAACATATGTAAGCTTTTTTAAAGTGTATTCTGAAAAGTTAGAATATCTTTTCAACATATGCTTAGAGGCAGTGTAGTTTATTGAGTACATCACTGGGCTTAGATTTCTAACACCCGGGTAGTCTATCTTTGACTATGTGACAGACACCAGGGAAAACCCAATCACTTCCTTTTGGCCAGGCTTTTCACCAGAAACATGTAATAATAATAAAATCAGCTAGATGGTATTATATTCCATTATAATTATATTATAATTGATTGAACTTGATGGTCTTGAAGGTCTTTTCCAACCTAGATGATTCTATGATTCCATAATTATTTAGGATTATGTGCTTTCTTTTATGAGAAGAATTAATTGTAGCCTGTAACGTGCTGGTAGCTTTTGATAAGGCTTTCAACAAACTAATGTTCCCTTTGTTTTCATCTACCCGCCGTTGGCACGCTGGTTTAAATTGGATCCACGTTCCTGGCTGCTAAGTACTCCAAGAGCACCAATTGTCGCAAAACCAGGCAGAAGTGCAGGAAGGGGCATACACAGAAAGCAAATTCATAAGATCTTGTTTTATGAAAGGAGAAGCTTATTGTACCAAGTACTTTTGTTCTACCTGCTGTGTTATCACCAGATTAAAAAAAAAAAAAAAAAGAGAGAGAGAGAGAAAAGAAAAAAAGGAGAGAAAATATGTAAAATGCATGGTTTACTTTCTGCAGTGGATTAAACCCCAGGAAAGCTTAGCTATGTTTCACTCTAAAGTATGCAGCAATAGAGGACATTCAGGCTGGCTAAATAGTTCAACTAATCCTCCAGCTGCTGACCCACAGGAAATCCATGGCCCTTCAAAGAGTCACCAACGTGAGTGTGGAGATCCCCTGGGACAGCTGTTAGAGATGGAACAGCCCTGCAGGCTGCCTCGGGGCGATTCAGCACAGCTAGGACTGAGGTCCTGTCCCTGTGCTGCAGCAAGATGCTCTCTCCTTGGGCAGGAGCAGGGACAGGAGCATCCACTGCCAAGGGGTATCTGTGTGTAGTGAGGCAGGGCAGCTATTCCACACGCTCTGTGAAACGAGCTGCTTAACTAATATTCCCTGCTGGATGGAGCCTGCCATCAAAATATTCACCAGGCATTTCTGTGTCTTCCCAAAGGCAAGGAACTGAACTGCCTCCAGCAGGAGGTACAATGGCTAAAGACTGAATTCAGCCCAAAGTGTTTACAAATCCATAGGATGAGTCTGCTCTCCAGGGACACTGTTTTAAGTCTCTGAATGGGATCCTGAAGGTTGCAGTCAAAATTTTTCTTGGTATTAGCCAAAAGATCAGCGTGTGTTCTGGCTGTTTTCTTTTTAGCCTTTTCATGTTTTGGTGGAGTGGAATCAAATCAAATTTCTTATTTAATATATTTTAATTTTCTCATTATAACCATGCAGCAACTACAGACAATTTAAAGTACGCTGTAGGAAGATGGGGTTCTGGGAGGTTATTCAGAATGAAAGAACCATGTCAAGGAGATGTTCTTCCACTCTGAGAAACATGAACTCATCACACCCTTGTTTTTTTAGAAGATGCCACTGAAAAAATCAAATAAGCTACCAGTTGTGATGGGAGTCTCTAGTTGTTGCCAGCTCTTCCTGAGAGTTTGTCTTTGCTTATAGAATGCCTTTTAAATTTAAAGATATTCGAGAATTTTGCCATCTTGTTAGTGTTATCTTAAGAGATCTCAAACTCAGTTTTCATAGCTGTATCAGTTGTGCACTGTGTACCTTTGTCACAGGAACAGCCAAAGATATTATGGAGTCTGGAAAGCTCTTGCACTACAAATTAAAGACTGTAGCATTCCTGATTTCACGTATTTTGTGTTAATAGTTAACATAGAATCTCAGAATATTTGGGGTGGGAAGAGGCCTTCTCTCCAGACCAAATATTCCAAGCTATCTCATAATCTCCTTGGATGTTGGATGCTCCATTCCCTCAGCTGTTCCATGTCTCTCTTGCACTGGGAGGCCAAATGTAGTTTTTTGGATGAACTTCATGATATTTCCATCAGCCTATGTCTCCGTCCTGTCAAGGTCCCTCTGAGTGGCACCGCACCAATACAGTGTATCAGCAGCTCCTTCCAGTTTTGTATCATCTGCAAACATGCCCCTTCATCCAGGTCATTAATGAAGATGTTGAACTGTACTGGACCCAAGAGAGGATCCCTGGGGCATGTCACCAGTTCCTGCTTCCTTACTCTACTTCTACTTCCTTACTCTTCTTCTACTTACTTCTGAAGCCACCTGCAATTTCAAAGGTAAAAATGACTTTGAGCAATTTTTTCCTGTATTTTTTGACTTTCTCCTTCTTCACCAGGAATTCTGTAAGTCATCAATTCGCAGACCTGCTCTTTTCTTTTAGAAGCAAATCACTAGCTGATGTTGTCAGTTGCAGAGCATGCTAGGTCCTAATTGTTTTAGAAAGACCCAAAAATTCAGATATTACAAGGCATGTTTGACTACAACGTTCTCAATACACTCCTAACAGCCTGTAAAGACTGAATAAAACAAAAAGCATTTCTTTCTGAGGAGTCTTAGTGGCAGTATTTTTTCTGGCTCTCTGTTTTCCTATATTGTATGCATGCATTTTGTATTTCAATGACAAAGGAAGAATTCACAAAGACTCACGTTAATGGGGAGGCACATCAATGATAGGGAGTTTTGGAGATGATTTAAGGCAGGAGCTTAACTTCAGACACTCTAAATCATAACTCTGAAGGAGCCCCTTTCTTCCCACTGCCTGTAGAGGAAGTGCAAAGAGATTAGCCTCCATCAACACTCCTCTAAATGTCAATTCATAAGATTGCATATGACAGCAGTTAGGAAATCAGATAGTTTAATGCAGCCATTAATTAAACAAAAACATTAAGGCAGTCTCACCATACATTTTCAGAACTGTGATTGAACTAGAATTTCAATGTTTGGAAGGATTTTTGTAATTAATTGCATCTGTGGAGGCAACAAAATACTAACAGTGTCTGAAAAATTATTCTTTGATGCCCTTAGCACATTTATGTGAGCAAAAATGCTACCCTGTCTTTCCATAAGTGCACTTACGGTACAAAAAGAAATAATTTGAAGAACTGTCATTCCAAACATGGTATATAACTGTAGCAGTGTATAAATAAAGTAGGGTGAAAACTTAGTTAAAATATTTACACGTACTGTAAGATTTAATGCTTCCCCCAAAACACATTTACAAAAATGTTTGATACAGTAAAAAAAGCACTTAACCCTTGGGTCATGTATCTGAGCATTTCCTGGTATGAGTTCATGGTGGCAGCGCAAGAAACCATAAATGCATGGAAGACACTGAGGTAAATGTGGGAATCAGATATCTTGGGGCTCCATCACTCATGGACTCCAAAGTGGGGAAAGAAGGCTGATGCATTTTTCTCTCCAATGTCCAGAGGTGAGGAGTAAAGAATTGTACCTGTAGTTTATCAATAGTCAAATGAAAAAACACATTGGGTAATATTCCTTTCTAAATTTCAGGCTGCAGTAGTATTTATAATTTGTATCAATCAGGAGCCATCAGAAATTTGGTAGGATATAAGCCAAAATAAATATCTTTTTGTGCATAGAATATGTACGTGTTTCTTATATGAGCTAATAAAAATCCCAAAGGTTTTTTTAGAAGGTTCATCCCAAATAGGCGAATGAATACGTCCAATGTTTATATGTGTAAGTGATGTTGAGAGATCTGGATTCCTCATAACTTTAAGAGAATTTTCTGAGAATTTTCTGCAGTTGTATTTACCAGTATAGACACCATTGTATCTGTGTTACACAATGCATAATGGATGAGAACACAGAAAATTATTATACATCCATAATTATGCATTTAATCTGTGATATTCTCCTCTAAAATATTCTTTCTGAAACATTAAGAAGCACTCTGTTTACAATCATCATTAACATTAATTTCTTTTTTTTTTGTTACTATGAAATGTTTTTATTAGAGTATATGTAGCTTTATATGCTTAGAAAATGCAATAAGGTATATCCCAATGTAATGCAAATGTGGGACTACAACACAATTCAGCTAGAAATCATAGCCTTTCCCCACCATTTTCTCCATCATTAATTGCTGTAATAGAAGCTTATTTGAGACAGAAGAATGAATTGCTACTTTAATGACTTTTACTGAAAAGAGCGAGACCTCTAACATGTAAGAAAACTCAGCAGGTCTGTATGAGTTAAGTCGACTGTTAAAGAATACAATATATCCAATATAGGAAGATGAGCTAGACCATTCCAATGCATAGAAAACATTTTCTCATTAATGCTGTTTTATTCAGAACCAGTCAGAGATTTATTAAATGCTTACCCGAGTTTCTTTCAGCTGATATCTATTTCTTTCTTTCCCTCTCTCTCTTTTCTCTTCCTAAGGCTCTAGGATTGCTCAGTGGTAATTATTAATATGATATCAGTATTTTGGCCCCTAGTATATAGATGTGTATTAGATATGCAGGTATTGAGCCATGGAAACACCATCAATTTTCAGATGAGGAATTTGGGGGGACATATTCATGGCGGCTGAGTTACAGCAGATTCAGTCTCGTGTCTGGGCTCTGTGCCAGCCTTATGATCCTTCCCACATTACCAGCCACCGAGGGCAGGCAGTTGCTGGTGGGGATGTCAGCTTGAGGCTGTATGAGAAAGCTGAGACACCAGGAAAACCAACCATATGAAAGGCAGGACTGAGGCAGCTTGGCAGCAAGTCAGCTCCTAAGTATTAATGCTTGTAGTAAAGATATTCTGTCTTCCACACTTAATAGTAATAAAGTTTGATTGAAGACATGTTCAAATTGCACTCTGTCTGATGCCAGGTATTTAATAGTAAGCAGTTTGGGGAGTTTTGCTATCTAAAGCAAAAGGGATTTAGATTTATTCCAGATTTTCACAGTAGAAACTTGCTCTATAGCCTGGAGCCACCGAGCCAGAGGAAAAAGAAAAAGGCTACTGGGGGTCTGATCATCTTCCTTTCAGCAGAAAAACTCACGGTTCTTCACATGCTTCTAAAAATTGTTCTGCTGTAGGAGGAGTTACCCTTTGCTGCAAGAGCAGGAAATTCCCACTTTGCCTTTAAACTGCTGCAGGGTCCAATAAAATGATTTTTTTTTTTCCCTGAAAGCACGGAGCTCAGGATTCTAGTGATGATAAGCCTCATCCTCACTCCATCTCATGCACACATACTTACTTCCTTCCCCTTGTGTTTGCAGAGTTAAGTTTGCTGCAGACAAGAGGCTCAAAAACAGAGAAGGAAATTAGGAGGGCGGAAGCTACATATTGTTGGGTATTTTTTGTTATTTAGTAAGCCTCCTGATCCTAAGCCAAGCCAATTATATTCAAAGCCTTACTCATGATATTTGAAGGCTCAGTGGCATATCAGATATCCTTGGGGATCCACAGCAGGCTGTGGCTGTCGCATAAAACTTGCAGTAGGTTAATACACAGCTCTCCATCTAGAAGACAGATAGAGGGACAGCCTTGCTGGTACACATTCTTCATTTACTTTTCAGTGATGGGAAATACAGTGCCTGTGTTTGAAGCTCTGATTAAAGAATTTATTAGCTCAACATTTCATATCACCAGCTAACAGCACACATGCAAGTACGTGTTATATTCGTTTGGATTTGCATTTGCATGGATGGTTTTACCTGTAACACAGCCGTAGCCATTTACAGGATAAGAATTGTCAATAAAGTAATCTGTATACTTAAGGAGATAAAGCCCTACCTGGAGCATAAACACTGAATTTCAAATTCAGAGCCATTGGCATAAAGGGTTTTGAGATGTGTCTGCAGGGTAAACCTGCTTTTGGAACTAAGTGCAGGCAGCAAAAGGAAATTACACTGCATCCTTCCATACTGATTTATGGCCTGGGAAAGCAGTTCACTGGCCAAAGCCTGCACACAAGTAGCACCTATCTGGGAACTCCAAGTTACACCTTTGCAGCATCATCTATTGTTTCAGGCTCTCTGCTTAATTCTGAGAAAGTTTTGCTCTTCCATCTCAATGCCTGTTGCGTTTTTAAACTGTTTTTATTGATCATTCCTGTCCTATTTCTAGGAGAGGATAATCCTTTGCAGACAAACCTTTGTGCCTCTCCTAGTGACCCAGTGACCGCAGTCTGCAACGCTTCATGGTTTCCTGTTTGGGGAAGCGACAAAGCAGCAACCCAAGCTGCTGCAGCAGGCTGATCCCAGTTGACTGCAAAGCATCTGCATCTCGAATGCTCTTGTGTTTCCTGACCAAAACGGTAAGGATGGCAGTGAAATATCTGCAAGGAAGAGCACATTTCTTCCTTCAGCTCCTGGAGGCATCTGACTAATCTGAGCACGTTCTCAGCCAGGACAGCGCGACAGTCACGGCTTTGTGCTTCTCCATGCATACCATGTTTTTCCCTCGCTACAGGGAGGAGGGGGGGGAGAGGAGAGGGAGTTTCCCTGATGCAATTGCTTGAGTCAGATAAACTCTCCATAAATCTCTTCTTGAGGAATTTAGTTCATTAAAGCCCAATTAGACACCGACGGCTGGCTTTACCTCATTAAGGCTGATTTAAAGTTGCATTAACAGCAAACTGCTCTTAGGGATTTACAGCCAGAGTTCTAGCAAACTATGAACAGATAGATATCAAGGCAAAGGCAGTTCTTTTCACTATACTTTCACTTACACTTCTGAGCATAAACAGGTATCAAAAAACATTTGCTAAACCCACAGTCAAATATAACAAAGAAGATATTACCAAATGCAGCAATTCACCTCCAATTCGTCTTTTGTTTCTTTGCCTGAACTGTAAAGATATTTTTCTTCATGCTATATTAGTTGAGAAGACTAAGAGGAAAGAAAATAGCCCAGGTAGTTTTTTTACTTTCCCATAAAACTTGCAGTCAAACTAAAAAAGTTCCTATAGAATTAGCATTTGCTTGCATTGCAGCTACTGGGTAGACTGCAGCATGAAGATCAGTTCTATTTAGCTTCTGGAGCAATTTTGTTTGCAAGAGTGAGTGCATACTTGAAGGGCAAAGATGAGGACATTATGAAATACTCAGAATTCTGAGAACTTTTCAGATCAAGAATGCTGGATAAAAATGACACAGTTAGCATACCCAGTGCTTTCAGAGGCTCAGGTCACTGTGACTGTGAACTTTGGGTCTTTCTGTTTCCAAGCTGAAAGCAGCAACAACATTATTCGATGCTTCAAACATGGGACTGTCCCAGAAATGGCTCCGTAAGTACAGCAGGAGACCACCTACACGCATGTGAATCTAAAACTCTGCTTATTTAGATAAACTCATGTTTCCAGAGGCCTAGAAGGGATCAAAAAGTTTGATGTCTAATCTATACTGCTTATCCAGACTCTCTCTAATGTTCACATAGACGTGAGAATACTTGCCAAGGTCCCCTACAAATGGTGTATAGGGTTCCTCTTGTCACTTTTTCCCGACTGCATACTGTCGAGTTGGGTTTGCTGAGGTACCTTGCGTTAGAAGTCAGGGAAGATCACAAGTTGCCTTTTTTAAAAACTTTCAGTCAATCATGATATTGCACAAGTTTATTGATAGGATTGTTTTCTAAAGTGCTGATGACAATATTTCAGAATTCACTTCAAGAATTGCTTCAGCTTAAAAAATCAGTTCTTTTCAGTCAAACCCTCAGACAAACTGCAGAGTGGAGTTCATCAAAACCATTAAGCCATGTCAAACAAATCAAAACAAGATAGATAGTATTCAACAGATGTAAAAATGCAAATATTAAAATATTTATCTATCTCAAATGGGAAGTTATTTCTGATATTCTGTCAAGAAGCTGAAGTTTTAGTAGACAGAAAATAAAACATAACTGTGATCTCAAAACCCTGAAATTGCTATTATAGCCTGATAGCCATGTATCTTAGTAACAAAGAGATAAATCATAACCTTAGACTTTTGGAAATTCCAAATATCCATAGTTGCCATAGCTCTCAGTTCCCATTGCTTTCTCTGACCCTCTCAGGGAGCACAGCTAGAAATGGGATCCTGAGATAGACTCAGCCCTGGAAACTTCAATATATTTTTTTAATCTTGCAGCTCTGACTTTCCTAACAGTCACTGCTAAAAAATGCTCATCTTCTCTGTGCTAAAGCTCCATATCATTCTGAAAGCAATGTCAAAATCTAGCTGTTAAGATGCACTTCATCTGGAAAAGGTTTATCTTGTGAAGTTCATGGGAGAAATCTGGAGATCATTTCGCACAGAAAACCTGAAGCCTGTCATACTAATTTTGGTGATGTGAAATCAGTTCTCTCAATTAAATTTAATTTCCATTTTCCCCATAGAAAATTCAGTATCTGAAAATCTTTACATGCCATCTAAGGGGAGTTTTTAGAAGCAACCACATAGAACAGACTTTCTTCAGCACTGCCTGCTGATCTGTAGCGAGTCAACATTTACCCCAGAATTAAAATCAACAGTTAGAAACTCTTAAATTAAGACTCCAATCATGTGGTCTGGTGAGCAGCTGAGCCAGTCTGAGATCCTGCTGCTGCCTGAAGGCAACACCTCTCTCCACCATCATTCCTTGCACTATTCTCCTCCTCCTCTCTGCTGCCCTAGCTTGAATCTCTCTGAACATGAAGGGAAAACAGAAGTCAAGAAACTAAACAACGGCATCAAGATCACACAGTAAGCCAGCAGAAGAGGCCAGACCAAAATTCTGGTATATTTTCTTTAATTCCAGTCCTTGACACAGGTCTGTGCTGCGCCTTATCTAAACAATCAGAGATAGGCCAGTTCACAAAAACAGGAAGAGGTAAAATAAGCAATTGGCTTTTTTTCTCCCTTCTTTCAGGAAAAAAAGTGGTAAAATCAAAGGGGCTGATTTTCTGCTTACGTTTGGAGGAAGGCGATGACCTACAGATCTTGTTTCAGTTTGACAAGTAATACCAAATAACATCCAGGTTGTGCAAGTCAGAGATGAGTGCAACACCGTGAATTTTAGGCTGGTGTCCAAAGGATGGGAGCTCAGCACTGGTGGTGTCAATCTCTCCCTTCCTTTTTAACCAAATCCATTTAGTGCCTGTTGGCCAATTTATAGTATATTTATATGTATCAATGTATATTATAGTATATACGTATGTATTATGTGTAGTATAAGAGTATATAGTATATATAATACATAT
Source organism: Penelope pileata (assembly GCA_013396635.1). Lineage (NCBI taxonomy): Eukaryota > Metazoa > Chordata > Aves > Galliformes > Cracidae > Penelope > Penelope pileata. Next base: position 23,534 of record WBMW01002252.1, read on the forward strand.
AGCATTATATGTAAGATATACTATATAATATATATAAAAATATATGTACTATATGTATACTATACACAAAATATATGTAGTATATATAATATATATTACATATTATATGTGATATATAAAAATAGATATACTGTGTACTACATACTACATGCTATATGATATATATATAAAATAGTATAATATATATATAAAATAGTATAATATATATATTACATACTACATTCTATACAGTATATAATGACAATTTGCATGACATTATCCATTTTTANATATAATGACAATTTGCATGACATTATCCATTTTTAGAGCTTTCATGCAGAAATATTCTTGATGTACGGTGCAGTGATATTTCATCAAACATGACAGTCACCATCCCTGGTGGTGTTCAGGAAACGTCTAGATGAGGTGCTAAGGGATATGGTTTAGTTGTTTAATGGGAAATACTGATGGTAGGAGGACGGTTGGACTAGATGATCTTATAGGTCCTTTCCAACCTAGTGTTTCTATGATTCTATGAGTTGCCAGTGGCATTTGCATCAACTTCTATTAATTCTATAAGCCTCTCTTTATTACCAGCCACTGCTGGGGCACCATCAGTAGCTATACCATATGTGTTGGCAAAAGTTAAAGAAAATTGTTTTAATGTAATTTTTACTGCTTCATACAAATCAAGACATATAGTTGTGCCTATCAATGGCACCAAAGGAGCCATTTTTTCCATGACATTGTATTCGTTCTCAATACCTCTTATGAAAATGGCAAGTTGGGCCATGTCTGTAGCATCAGTACTTTCATCTATTGCCAAAGCATAAAATTTGAAATTAGCAGCTCTACTCTCCAAATTTCTTTTGGTAGACAAATTTGAAATTAGCAGCCCTACTCTCCAAGTTTCTTTTTATGGATTTTCCTATGTCTTCAATTTGCCTTGCTATAGTCTGGTGAGACAAGCTGACTTTAGAAAAATCTGTTTTCTTATTAGGACAAATGACATCTGCCGTGCTTTCCAAACATTCCTTTATACACTCACCATCAGTAAATTATTTTGAGTTTTTTGCAATCAGATTTGCTACCACATAACTAACTTTCACAACAGAATGCATTTGAGTTTTAACTTTAGAACAATTTTGTTGAGATGACACTTTTTTTCAGTTTCACTATTTTGTCTTTACGAAGCATTCCTTGAAATGCATCGGATGTGGCAGCATGTTTTTGCATATAATGTCCTTTCACATTATCATCTTTGAAAACCGACATTTTTTCCTTACAAATGAAACATAGTGCCCTATTTGTCTTGACAAAAATGTACTCATCTGCCCATTTCTTGTTGAACACTCTTACTTCATTCACAATTTGTCTTTTTTTGGGTTCTGTTTTCTTTTGAGATGCCATTTGATAGGTTGGAATATTACTATTGGCAACCACTGCGTTTCGCTCAAGCAGCAGCACAAGCACATGCCACGTGTAATGCACACGGGCTTCGATGTAAACAAGTGCGTGTGGCAGCACGACAGGCAGAGTCAGCACTGCCCTACACCCCTCCCCGTCTCCTGGCAGCAGCTCAGATAGTGCCACCGCACACCGATCTTTGGCTGTCACTGAGCAATGGGTGTGTGTGCGGGACGGAGCCGAGCTGCTCAGCAGGGGCAGAGCCCTTGCCATGACAACATGGCAGCTGGAGGCAGACCACTTGGTGAGCTCTGCAGAGCCACATGCAGCCCGTGGGCCATGGGTTGGACATGCCTGTAGTGTTATATATTTGATTTATCATGTATTATATATATATTCTATATTATATATGTTATATAATATATAAACACTTTATGTATAATATATATGTTTATAATACACAATATATTATATATCGAATGTGATATATATAGAATCATAGAATCATAGAAACACTGGGTTGGAAAGGACCTACAAGATCATCTAGTCCAACCATCCTCCTATCACCATCACTACCCACTAAGCTACTAAATCAT
>WBMW01002252.1:25602-80765 GCA_013396635.1 Penelope pileata
ATATATACTATACTTTATATATATTGTTTTATATTTTGTATATATTAATGTATTATATTTTATATTATATATACTATATAATGCTATACATGTGTAATGTGTATATACACTATGTATATAAATCGTATACATAACAAATATATTATATATAATACATATATTTTGTATACATACTATTTGATACATATAATATACTATATATGCTATCACATGTATACTGTATAGTATAAAAATGACTGAAAATTAGATCAAATGATGTATCCTCACCTGCCTTTAAAGTTGGACATCGGCAACAGAACTTATTTGACATGAAAATATGTACTGAGATTTCTACCGAAATGTAAAGATGTTTTGCCTATAGCAAACTAATATTTTTTCCTCTTTCGGTTTTACTTAAATATTTTTGATTGTAAAAGGGGCATGACTCTTAGCAGTAAACCATGTGATGATAAAATTGTAATAAGTAATGTATAGATTATTCTTCAGAGAGTTGTTCATGGGAATAGACAGAAGGACTGTTTTGCACTAAAAAAATTGAATTTCCACCACAGTTTCAGTCCCATCTGGGAAGAAGCATTTACTTCTTGAACAAACGAACAATAGAATTGAATAACCAAGGTGCAATTTTTCCCTATACAATTAGTTTTTCCATTGTTTTCTATACAAGAAGTGACTGAAATAAGGAAAATCATCTGGATTTTCAGGTTTTAGTGTGCTAATTAGGCACAGAAACATTACGACCTGGATACTAGGGTGAAACTGCAATTAGCAGAGATTTAATGAGCTGTGTAATGATAAGTGACAGGGCTATGCAACTTTACAGCCATAATTTCCTGACTAGATGAACTCTTTAAACCCTGCAATCCTACATTCTACCCCAAGGCGCGTTGACCTTTCTCGCTGCCCAGAGGAGAAAAGACTGCTTGCAAAGTTTTTAGGACCTACACAATATTTTAGCAACAGGAAATTCCTATAGTTTCAGGGCAATTTCTCACCCTGATCAGAGCAAGCATGATTTTCACTGCTATTCTAAACATTTTTTTCTATTCCTTATGATCTAGTTTATGTGAATAGAAGAGTATGTCTGATGACAAGAGGATCCTCTGAAGTAGCCACAGTTGGATAGGATATCAAGGGCATCCAATATCCGCAGCCACATCAAATACAGTTTGGGTGATGGAGAGGATGCACAAAGAAAGCTTATAATAAAACACCTCATAAAAGGGGACTAGAAATGCAATCCAGGAAAGAAAGCATAAACCAACAGTAGAAAAACTCTATTTGTAACTTTAACAAGCATCAAGGAGAAAGCCTGCTAGATAAGCATGGTCTGAGGATCAAGTGATCTGAAACCGTTAGTTGCTTCTGGCTATCAAAGACTTTTGACAAGCCATACTGTCTGCTGTTCATAACATGGTGGATGTTACAGCTAAAAATGTTATTTAGAGACTACGAAGTCTTCAAAACCAAATAAAGGGAATATTTTAAATAGAATTTTAATCCTTTTAGGACAGATAAACTGTAACCCGCGCCATACTTAAGTGATCACTTACAAATTTTTCTCCTTCATTTACAGCTTGCCTCCTTCAGCACATAGCATACATTTGTTGTGGCTAAGATAAGCACTCCATGGAGAAGAGCCTGAATTATACCCTTGTTCTGTTCTCAGTCAACTCAGAGGGCATCTTTTTCTATCCTTCTATTGTAACAGTTTATGATGAACATGACTGAGAGATGATGTGATTGAAGAATACCTAGAAAGCTGCAAAATCTCCTAGATACTGTTCATGTAGGAATTTCAGCAGAATTTAAATATCTGGATGAAAATGGATAATAAAAAATTCATTTTTGCAAGAAATGTCCTTGGAGGCATTCAGGACCTTGCTAGATAGCAACACTGTGTGCTCACACACACAGAAAGAGGCTGGGCTGAGCAGTGAGCTCCCACTCATGCCATTGTCCAGAATTTCTGTGTAAGTCACAAAGGCATCGGACACCTGGGATGTGGCAGAAAGACCAGCAACACAGGTCACATCTATGGAAATTATACACAGGTGATACATGTATAATACATACAGTACATGGCACTGTCTGGGACCTCAAAACTGAAAACAACCTTTGAAAGTGAGTGTCAAGAGAAGAAGTGATGAAGACAGATTAAGCACAGCATTCCCCAAATGCCACATCTGTTATCTTCGCTGTTATATGTGTGTTATGGTGGGTCTATAAAGCTTGAAATAATACACCAGCGGCATGCTTATCAAAAGTCCCATGCAGATAATGATTGTTCAGATACATAGTTTGGAAGTTTGGAGGCTGCAATATGTGTCATGACGTGGAAATCTCCAGCAACATTACTAGGCTGTGACAACCCTCTGCCTTTCTCCAATGCCTGCCATTCTCTTTTCTCAGGGGATTGACACACAGGATCATTTTTTCTCTTTTTATGAGGGTGACAGCAAAATAGACATTTTTATTTTGCTAGTTTTCCTTTTGCTGTTCCCCAGTCTGGTGCCCAGCCTGAATGGCAAGTAACATTTTCACAGTGGAGAAGGCACAGCTGATGTGACAAAGGAGCATGAGCATGTCAAGCTGATTTTGCTTCCAAAGGAGTAATGTGTAATGAAGCTTTGTGAGAACCATGGCTCCATCTAGAAAGAAGGAGCCAGATACAGTTGCAACTCAGTTAACATAGAATCATAGAATCATAGAAACACTGGGTTGGAAAGGACCTACAAGATCATCTAGTCCAACCGTCCTCCTATCACCATCACTACCCACTAAGCTACTAAATCATGTCCCTTAGCACTTCGTCTAGACGCTTCTTGAACGGCACCAGGGACGGTGACTCCACCACCTCCCTAGGCAGGCCATTCCAGTGCCTGACCACTCTTTCAGAGAAAAAGTTTTTCCTCATATCCAGTCTAAATTTACCTTGGCATAACTTGTGACCATTCTCTCTCGTCCTGTCATTAGTTATATGGGAGAAGAGGCCGACCCCCTCCTCACCACAAGCTCCCTTCAGGAAGTTGTAGAGTGCAATGAGGTCTCCCCTGAGCCTCCGCTTCTCCACACTAAACAATCCCAGCTCCCTCCGCCGCTCCTCATAAGACTTGTGCTCTATACCCCTCACCAGTTTTGTTGCCCTTCTCTGAACACGTTCAAGGGCCTCAATGTCCTTCTTGTAGTGAGGGGCCCAAAACTGAACACAGTACTCGAGGTGCGGCCGCACCAGAGCTGAGTACAGGGGGATGATCACCTCCCTGCTCCTGCTGGTTACACTATTTCTAATACAGGCCAGGATGCCATTGGCCTTCCTGGCCACCTGGGCACACTGTCGGCTCATGTTCAGCTGAGCATCAACCAACACCCCCAGGTCCTTTTCCTCTATGCAGTCCTCAAGCCAATCTGCCCCAAGCCTATAGCATTGCATGGGGTTATTGTGGCAAAAGTGCAGGACCCGACACTTGGCCTTATTGAAACTCATCCCATTGACCTCAGCCCAGCTATCCAGCCTGTCCAGATCCCTCTGAAGGGCCTCCCTACACTCAGGCAGATCAACACATCCTCCCAACTTGGTGTCATCTGCAAACTTACTGAGGGTACACTCAATCCCCTCGTCTAGGTCATCAATAAAGATATTAAACAAGATGGGCCCCAGTACCGACCCCTGGGGGACACCACTCGTAACGGGACGCCAGCTGGACTTGACTCCATTAACCACTACCCGCTGGGCACGGCCCTCTAACCAGTTCTCTATCCAGAGAAGAGTGTACCTGTCCAGACCACGGGCTGCCAGTTTCCCCAGGAGAATACTGTGGGAGACCGTGTCAAAGGCTTTGCTGAAGTCTAGGTAGACTACATCAACAGCCTTTCCCTCATCTACCGGTCTGGTCACCCAGTCATAGAAGGAGATGAGGTTGGACAAGCACGACCTGCCTTTCGTGAACCCGTGCTGGCTGGGCCTGATCCCCTGGTTGCCATGCACGTGCCGTGTGATCTCCGCCAAGATGATCTGTTCCATAACTTTCCCTGATACCGAGGTCAGGCTGACAGGCCTGTAGTTCCCCAGATCTTCCTTACGGCCTTTCTTGTAGATGGGAGTCACATCGGCAAGCCTCCAATCTTCTGGGACCTCTCCAGATAACCAGGAATGCTGATAGATGGTAGAAAGCGGCTTGGCAATCACCTCCGCCAGCTCCCTCAGCACCCTAGGGTGGATCCCATCTGGTCCCATGGACTTGTGGCAGTCCAGATGGAGGAGCAGGTCTCTGACTGTCTCATCCTCAAGAAGTAACTACTAAGTACTTTTTGAGCTAAAAAGCTGGCCCAGACCTGGACAAGCACTACCAATGCTTCATTTCAGAATCACCAACACCCACAACAACATCCTGCCCAACTGTGAGTCTCCACTCATAATAATAAATAATTAGCCATGGAGGAAGTACATGCAAGGCAGATCTTAGCATTTTGAGACTGGAAGTGCTTTGCTGTGGAATTCTTCTGTAATCAACTTTCTTCTGGTTTGTCAGGCCAACAGGACAGGCTGCAGGCAGGACTCCAGGATGCAGTTCCCGTCTGCCAACCTTATTCCTGGCGGCATCCCTCTCTATCTACTTGTCTGAAAATGGGCAAAGGAATGAAGGACATGGACTTAGCTGTGACCAAGGGGGCCATGCTACACATTGAGGTGCTGTACCAGACAGTATTGCTGGGGGAAGGGCAGAGCCATGGTCTATCTGCCTTGGGAAAATCTAGCCCATTTTTTCTTGAGAAAGGACAGGCATTGTGAAGAGGAAGCCACTTCACAGAGTGTGAAAAGGAAGCAACCAGGGGTCTGAGACGTCAGGTTATTGCTACTGCCTTTGACCCTGGCTTGTCTATCTCCCTGCTCTTAATACATCCTTGTGAGGAAGCTGTGTCTCTACAAAAAATTAGAAAAAATGGGCTGCTGATAGGCCTTGTTTTTCTTTATATTTCCTCACTTAATCTTTACAGGCCACTCACTTGCACACTTCTCAGACTCTGCACAAGTGCTTTTCATGGTGGATAACATACAACTATGACAAAAGCTTTCAACAGCCGTCTAATGTCCCAGCTGAATAACTCAATCTGGATCACAAAGACCACAGAACAAACTGCCAGTAACAATTACATGCAACCTTTCCGAAATAACTGCTGCAACATGCACAGCAACCCCTTGCCAAATAACACAGGAGTGAACAGGGATGCTCCACAAGTCTTTGGGAGATAAGAGTCCCACAATCCACACTGGCAGGCTGCGGAATTGCAAACTACTGCTCATTCCTTGTGGTACCTGGATTTTATACCATGCTTTTGTACCAGAGGCACAGCATAGTTGTGGGTACCCCGATAACCTAAGAGTTTGCCATGTTAGTGGTGCTTATGGTTTGCCATGTTAATGGTACTTATGAAACCTTTCTTATCCAGCCACAGAGGTTTGAAGAATACAGTATTCAGTATTCCATTCACCTTTTTTTTTTTTTTGCAATTAAAATAACAGCAGCCAAACATTTAATGCCAGAAGATTAAATGTATGAGAATTAATTCCTGAGGTCTTTCTCTAATTTCAGTATGAATAATACAGCCAAAGTTGTGTGAGAGCCTTGAAAGATGGCCAATTTGCTCATGTGCCGTATTTTAAGCACTGCCTAAACCTGTTAGTGTAATATTTCCTTGAAAGTGGCAATAGAAAACATCTTCTGAAAAAATCTTGATACAAATCTGTAAACAATGCAATGGAATTCTTAAACAGTTGTGAGAGGGAAAGGCACCAAATTCTTTCTACTTTAAAGGCAGCTTAATACAATCACACATCCAAGCAATAGAGAAAAAAACACAACATAACTTCCAAAGAATAGCACAGAAAATAGACCAACAGAAAAATAAGCTGCTCCATGTTCAAGTAGTGAAAATGTTTACACAAGATTTTGCACAGTTTATCATCAGTGAAGTAATATGAATTAATTAAAAACTCTTCTGAAACATAGTGGAATATGAAGTGACTTAAGAAGATGAAGCAGCAAAGAATTCACAAGGGTTTTGATCCCCTAGAGGACTGAGTTTGATTCAGTCATGCGTTCTGTAAGACTTTCCAGCCAAAAGTCCTAATAAAGGAACTCCCTCACTTAAAACTGTCAACATAGATAAACTGATGGAAATTATCCATCCCCTGTTCTAGCATGAGAGGTGTGTGATGAAGAGTAGGTTACTATTTGGAAGAAATCTCCTTACCTCTGTTCCCTCCAGTTTCTCCCAGTAATTCCAGTAGTCCTCTTAAAATAAGATTTATAGCCAGCATAGTGTTCCCAACAAGATTTTAGTTCATTTATGCTATTCCTTTCATACACAGTAAAGGAGTTGCATATATTGATCACGCTTCACCTTTGAGACCCCTGCAGCTAATTTTCAAAAACAACTAGTTTCCAGCTTTCATTTTAGTACCACTTGGTTTTGTTGCCTTGCAGTGAATGCTCTGCTGTGGTTAGGACAAGGTGGAGATTGAGTCCCAACTGGTGTGCTGAAAGCATCGAAGGCATTTTACGTGTACGTGCTCCAGGGCAATGATAAAGCTGCTCAACTATCTACTCAGTATCTGACTTTCCTTGAAGTTTAATCTTAGTCTGGATTTCCTGAGGGTGTGATGATTATTCTTAAGATAATTATATGAAAATGAAATATTTTTGCTCTTTAATGACTGATTTACACACAGTGTCACCTGCAACTTAATGATACTTTATATTAGACTTCCTTGTGTTTTTACAATGAAAGAATTTATATATATATGATCTAAATAAAAAAGTCAAAGTAAAATTTTGCAGTCCATTGGTTCTTTGAAGACACATACCACGAGAAACCATTTGCCCCTGCACAATGTTGGGATGTGTTTTCTAGCCCTGGCTGCTCTTTGGTACTTTAGAGCAGCGCAAAGCAGTGAGCACCTAGTACCTGTGGCTGTTAGGGAGTTCTTGCAGTGCCAGGTCGAGTAGGAGAAGGGCCAGCACTGAGGCTCACAGGCCTTGCAAATGAAGACATAAAATTTCAGTAGCTGCAGGAAGCCCAGCAGTGCATTTGGGCAGACAGATGGTTAGAAAATTTCTAACATTTGTAAGAGACAAAAACTTCTGTAGGAAGGACTAAAATCACCATCCCCAGATTATTCAGAAGACTGAATAACATTAATTACAACATAAACTGAAAGCTTGAGAAACAGATATTTTCCTTCCATCCTTCCTTCCTCCCTTCCTTCCATCCTTGCACCCTTCCATCCTTCCACCCATCCCTATTTACACTCAATGACTACATCCCCATTATGAGCAAATGAACCAAGGGCAGGGAATGATTTCCAGCACGAGGCTCCATCCTGGCAGCCTCTGGCACCAAGACCAGCCCTGTAGAAGGTGCTGCCTGCATGGGAGGGCAGTCTGGGGGCAGCCACTTGGGTCTGGGGAGGAAGAGAGTTGAGATATGTGGATAAAAGATGAACCAGGATGCTTTGCTGTAAGGATATTGAGTGGCTTCAGGCACCTTTAATTCAATAGTGTTAATGTAGCTATTGAGTCTAGGAAGTACGTAAAGAGGTAATTTTATACGGGATTAAGAAATAAAGTCTGCTGAATGGGAAGTAAACTCTGTGAAAGGGTAGCTTCGTCTTGGCAAGAAATGGAAAAACACAAATATTATATATTTGTTGGAGGGAGCTAATGCATGAGATTTCACTGATTTTTGACTGAAAGAGATCTTTAAGTGTCTATATTATTATTGGGACCAAAGAGGTTTTTATTCAAAAAGATTACATTTCATTAAATAATTCTTATTTAATTTTTACCCAGCCATATTATAAAGTTTTCTCTGTGTGTTCAGGGCAAGTGCACTATTTCATTTGCACTCAAAGAAATGCTTGAAAACAAAATTTAGTTTATAAATGAGGAAAAGGGGAGAGAAATGGCTGAATTATTTCTTAGTGAATAGTTTGCTCAGAGAAAAAACTCACTGCAGCTGGGAAACATGACAGTAGCTGAAAATTAATTTAGACAAATGGAAAATAAAGCATATTGCACAGTGCTTGAGCTCATTGTGATCACTAAGTTAAAATCCCTTCTGGCTTTTGGACTAGCCTGGACCAGTTGCTCTGCTTTGTATTTACATTCTGCACAAAGAAGTTGAGCAATACTTGCCCCAGCAAGCACTCAGTCAGAATCTGTGTGTTGAATTCAGTCCTTCACTTCCAGCTTGCGGCATACAGATATATTCTCTGACAAGGATTATGCTCCATTTTGGAGGACAAAACATCCATCACTCAACAGCGCTTAAGTTGTGCAGCTAAGAAGCTTTGTAATTAAGAACCCTCGCAATTGCATTCCATAATTTATTCATAATATCAATTACAGAATTCCTGGTAGAGGAAGTCAAACTAATTATATTTTTAAAAATTTAAATTAGTTTCTTCTGTTCAATTAAGGCAAGTCAGAAACTCTTCGGGGTACTCACACTGCCAATGGCAAATCGTAATAGCTTTGCTACAAGATGATCTGCCAGAGCAGCTAGTGAAAGGACGCTCTTTGCAAAACAAAAACTTCTCTAAATCTGTGTTAGCCAGTTTGGCACTGGGGAGTGACTGCCTAGTCTGCTTTTTTCTAGTAGTAAAATACTACTGTTTTCATATATACTTGTAATTCTTCAACTTTTGGAAATAAAACCTGTGATGAATGTATGTCTTTCAGGATGACGAATGACCTCTCTGGCCAGGGTGTATAAATGCAGGGATGGCTGGAGAGGGATACGTCAGGAACATTTGCTCTAGGCCCCAGCTACCCTCTGGGTCATGTTGGGTCCTCCTCACTGATGCCTGAGAAGCAACCTTTTCCCTATGGCAGGCCCCTTGAACATGAGCCGAGGGGATGGATGCAGTCCTGCATTCCCAGAGCTCAGCCCGGTTGTGCATTGATGTCCCCTTGTTCAAAGCAGGTCCCTGCCAGCACTGCTGTGGCCTCCATCCTGGCAGTGATGGCTCGGGGCTGAATTAGTGGAGCCCCCCTTCACTCTCTGCATCACTACTTCCGTCCCAAACGGTCTGGCCCCTTTTCTTTTCTCTATGCCAGAGACATACTATGACATTTAAGATTTACCCAAGAAGGAAGCTACTCAATTTATATTAGCTCTTCAAAAGAAAAATCTCACAGCTTGCAAGGAGAGTGGTGCTACCAGGAGCACTGCTGGTAGAGAACATTGTAGGCATTTTCTGATGTGATTTCAAGTATCAAATAAAAGAACACTGGGTATGGACTTCATCCGAGTCTGCCCATGCCCTGATAAAAGAGCAGTGGGCCCCAGGACCCATCCCGGCAGTTGTTACAGGACATTCCTCCGCATATCCCACCCAGTGAGCTGCAGCTAGCTGCATTATAAATCCAGCTGTATTTTTAGGTGCATTAGCTGTCGCCTGACTACAACTGAGGCCAGCCAGAGATCAGACATTCAGTAAAGATTTTTTTATTCTCCCTTTCTCCTAACAATTGTAAACTCATTTTCCAGATATTTCACCCAAAACCTCAGGGCTTTAACTTCCATCTCCTGATCTGGGGGGCTGATTCCTTTCAGAGAATTTTCCAGGAGGATTAATACACTATCAAGCAGCTCAGTGTATTTCCTGATTGCAAGTGAATACATTACCAGATCAAGCAAAACCAACACCTCATCTTTGATCCATTCCTCACAATACATCAGTAATCTTTGGCAGAAATTCCAAGTCTCTGGATCAATGTTGTGTGGATGGCCAGGAGGTGGAATACAGGCAGCACAGAAGCAGCGAGGCAGCTTATTTCTGCACAAAAGCAAGGCCAGAGGCTGCATGGTTAAAGCCGTTGTATCCATTAATATACTTAACAAGGCTTTATTGTCATCATCATTTTTTCAGTTAAAGTTATGCAACTCTTGTCTAGTTGTGGAAAGTGTGGTTTCTCGCATGGGTGAGTTTATTCAGTTCTGGGAGCAATGAAAATTGTGCAAAATCACTCCAGTCCTCAGGCCTCTGTTGGAAGGGAAATTTGGTGGGAGAGTTGCTGTAAATAAAATTTAAAGTACCCCAAACAACACAGTCTTTTTCCCACATCACCATACAGAGATTCAAAAGCATATTATGAAAATCAAAACATAAATAAGAAAAAGCTCTCATGATTTTTGAAATCTCTCTTTAACACTTCTAAGTCCTAAACAAATTGACAAGTTTCATCATTTTTGTACTGGAAGTGAGGAAAGAAAAATCAGAAAGATGAATTCCATCTTCAGAAGAACGGTGCATTTTCTAAAAACAGAAAGTGGAAGAAGATTTTATTTCTTTTTTTTTTTCAAAATTGTCATGCTTCAGATAGTACAGTCACACTTTCTCCCAAGATAAAATACCAGAGGGAAGCAAAGATGTCATACATATTTTCTCTCCCACTCTGTGAGAAAGGGAATGAGTAGGTATTTAAATTTATATTTCATGCATGCCATTCAACGAATTGAAGCTAATTATATTGAATACACTTCCAGCAGTATTTTAGCATACTTGTGCTCATTTGAACTCCACTCTCAAGGGGTCAGATTTATGGCTTTGTTTCTGGACTATGTAATGGGACAAAAAAATGCAGTTTTTAAAAAAAGAGGTGAAGGAGATCTAAGTTTAAATATTAATCTTTTAAATATCTCTTTGTACCAAAACATACAGAGTTTGAGCTGTCTTTGTATCTTCAGGCAGTCAGTCATAAAACCTTCTATCAGTTGTGTCAAGTATTTCTGCTCTCAGATGCAGCATGTGCAACTAAGACTTAGTTAAGATTTTATTTTCCATATTTTAGAAAATTCCATACAGAGGATAAACACAAGGTATGCGGAGTGTAACCAGACACATCGTTTCAGCTTCTAATTTCATTTCCAAAACGCAAAAAAACACCTGAGCAGCAATTTTTGACAATGGACTTCAGGTACGACGAGAAGCCCATAGCCCATATCACTGAAGCTTATTCATAACATTTGTGAGTGAGTCTACAGCAATCCTCAAATGACCCCTACTGTAAGGGGAAGTGCCTTGACAAAAGATGAGGCAAAGAAGAGGTGAGCCCAAGACCATGCAATTACATTGCTCCGTCTCTGATCTATGTGGAAAGGAATGCCTCTCCAGCTAGAGATGAAGCTCTAATACAAAACATGATTGGGCTTGAATTTTAGAGATATCAAGAAGCTCATTAAGGCTTCAAAGTATCTTTACTGAAGGTTTCTTACACCCTAAGCTTTAATCCGAGTGCATAAGCCCAATGCTAAGTGTATAAGTAGTTTCTTTGAAATCAATGAAGCTGCTCCTGCACTTGGATCAACATACAATGAAATGCATGAGTAGAAGGCAAGGATAAAGTAAATTTTACACTAGCTGCATTTCAGCTATTTCCTAAAACTGGTTTAAGAAAAAAAGACATTTATTTACATTAAACTCTGTTTTTTGCTTGCACACCGAGTGGTGTAGCAAGGTCATTTGTTTGAGTTATTCTCCGAGCTTGCTTGTCAATAAAAGGAATTATAGAAGTTAATATATTCTGCAACATTGTTAGAGAGGAAAGGAAGGTGGTTTTCATTATTATATAGCAAACCTGATAATATCTGGAGAAACAATTACTGTAAACCAAGACAAATGCCTACATTTAAAACACAAACCCCATAATCAAAGTTGTCTTCTACTTAAATTTGGGGGTTTTCAGGTCATTTTCCGATGAAGTTTAAATTTGAATCATCTCATTCCAGATATTAATATTAAACAACTGTTTACATTTCTTTTACCAGTCCCACAGTGACAGAAGAGAATGCTTTTGTATTGTTTTATGAAATGTTCACTCACACCTGGAAAGAATTGCATTACCTTTTAATCTAAGCAGCTTCCAAATTTACAACATAGCTCCAGCATAAAGAGAAGGCAAAAGTTATCAGTTCTCTGTGGAAGTTAATTTAGGGCTGTTTGTACAGTGTAGAATGGGTCTCAGTCTTTTTAACTACTTGCTTTTATTTATAGTTTGCTAAACATTCATTTTTTCTTTCATTCTCTGCAGGAGACTGAGGTCTGCATGTGACCACACAGAAAACTCAGTCTGAATGGAAATATTCTGCTCTCCCCTGAATAATGGGCTTTCATTTTCCATCCCCCCCCCAACTCTACATTTGGTTTGGTTTCTGAGTACAATTCAATTTGAAATATTAAGGCCTTTAGGACTTCATGACAAATTTTAACTTCCATTTGATAATCCATGATATTACTGCCCAGTTCGAAGTATTCTCAGAAAAGCTTTCCAGTCTGGATTTTAGCTCAAAAGAATTAAGAACTAATGTTTTTTTGAAGAGATCTCTGCTTTGTTTCATCCCTAAAAAAACACCAAGAGAAGGCTTTTACATGCACATTCAGTCTCCTTAGGGCTGAAAGTGGACTGTCCTTAACTGTGCTAACATGGCAGCTAAAAATACCCATTATGAGACAGCCCCCGTTATGCCAGGCACAGTGGCAAACAGATGACAAAAATGCAGCTTTTTCAACTGCTTTGTAGGTCTTCAGCTTTTAAATCACTATGTTATCCGTGTATTGCACTATAATGAAGGTTCAACTACATTGTTTGTTAGTTAATTATCACAAAACTTCTCATCCAATGTAACTGTAAGGCAATTTATTTTCTTTAACAGCAACTAATAAATGCTAATTATCATTTGCCCTGAGGTTCTATTCTAAAACCAAAATGATCCTTAAGTTTGAACATATCTTATAAAATGGCCTAGCCTGAATTTCTGTGAAGTTTCTCACCTTGTTTAAACTTAGTCTTTGTGATTATCTGAAATTTAAGGTAAGTGATAGTGCTATTTATCCCACTGTTTTACTGGAGGTCTTATCAAACACCTAAAATCCCTTATAAAATTGTTCAGTTTTTCACTTGGGCTCCCACAGCACACCTTTTATTTCTAAAATCCAAGGCTTGAGGTAATTGAAGAAAGCACTGAGTTGGATTTAGAGCTGGTCTGGAGCATCTTGTATGACTCTATGACATTTCTGTCACAAGTCAATTCCCTTAAGATGGCATCCAGTACACTCAGAAAAATATATTAATGATATCTTCATAGTCACTGAACTTCTGGCCTGAACAAATGCCCCTTGTCTAACATACTGTGATAGCTATTATTACTCACTTCGATGTAATATGTGAGAGAATCTCTCAAATATACCAAATTAGAGACTCAAAATTCTTACTTACATTTAAGAGTTCACTTATTACTTCATTTTTACTGTGACAAAGATTAATGGAATTAATAGCGCAAGTCAGCTTTGCAGTCCTGTGATTTTGTTATTGCGAGGTTATGAAAGCCACCTCCAAACATGACACCTTGTTGTTCAAAATGTTTATTTTTCACGTGTATTGTGACATTAAGTTAAGCACATCAGCAACTCAGTCCCACTGTGGCATGTTAGTCCAGCAGGACCTGGTTTTTATAATTATCTCATCAAATACTGCTCTTTTTTTTTAGGATTTTACCCTAGGAAACACCTACCTTATTTTTGTAAAGAATTTGTTGAGCTGGAGAATACGTGGTTTGGTATTCACAAAGCATCTTCAGTTCCAATTTCAGATTAATTTTTCCTGGGTTTGGGATACAAACATTATCCTACAATGGCATACAAAAGCAGACTACAGCTTTGTGTTTCACACATATTGAGCACAAAAGCAGGCCCTGAGTGAGTAAGCATTTGTGTAAGTTTTGCCGCACTGCTTTGCTTTCACTGACCTTACATTTACCAATCCAAATGCAATCCAGACTCTGGAAAAATCTGACTGTGTGCTGACTTTCAAACAGCGCTAGTCTGAATCAAAAAAAGGCAAGATATGTCAGGAAAGGTAGAATTCTTTATCTGAAAAGTTTGAAATTGTCTTCCTGTAAATAAAGATACAAACAAAGAAAAATGTCTGCCTTTGAGAATGTCCACTGTCCTAAATATCCTAAAGTTACGTCTGTATTTAGTCCCATCACAGGAGGAACTTTGCCTCCTGACATATAGCTGTCTTATCACTGGAGGAGAACAAGTGGCAGACAGCTTTGCAGAAATGATACACTATCTAACTGAGAATGTAAACACACAGGTACTTATTTGACCTTGTTCCTGGAGTATCTAATATTGCATTGCATTTAACGAACCTGTCTTCATCCTTGTGAGACTGAACATGCAGCTTTGCCTACTTTACAGTGGGAAAACTTGCACGTGGTAGTTGTAAGTCTGTAAGGGCATTGAGGTAATTGGAAACAGCCAGCACTGGGACTAAGCAGGAATTTAGGTCAGGTGAATCCACGCCTCACCAAACTGAGAGATTTTACAGGTTTCGAAACATGAGGATGTTACAGTAGTGGAGTATTTGCGTGGATGCAGCCTTATCAGCACAACATGTGCCTTATGCAAATGGTCTCACCAAAGCTAAGCCAGGTGCTGGCAGGTGCCTCCAGTCCATATGCAACATTTCCGGGCTGATTTCTTCATCTCCTAGCTTAGTTATATCAACATTTGCTCTTCCTGGGCTGGTTGTCCCAGCACTGCAGCCAGGCTGCTGCAGGGCCAGCTGTGCCTCAGGAGCATCCTCTGTTCCATTGCCTGAAAATGCCTGGACCAAATGTGCTTTTTAAAGTACATTTGTCTTAGTTTATTGCATTTTTTTGCAAATGCTAATAAGAAAAAGATTATCTACTTGTTAGATGTGTTGTAGCCCAGCTACAAATGATGGGCAGTAATTATACATATATTGGATGCAAAAATGTTTGTTGAAAAGCAAAGTAACACGTTAGACATACGAATAATATTAACATAGAACTTGGAATTTGTAGAGAGTGCATTTGTGCTTAGAAATGTCCATACTATAACTCTCTTGGCAGCTAAGAAGATGGTACCATCAGAAAGAGTAATATTTGCTCATAGTCCCTGGCCAGCTTAATACAGAGCTGCATCCCCTGAATATGAAACCTATAAACCATGGAGTCAGGTACGCATCAGCTCTCTAGGCTGCAGTTCTTCTGATTTCCATGGGATAAGTTAAACCTTCAGGGCTTGCCGACATTCAGTTAAAGGAATTAAAACAGCTCATGAAAGACAGGATTGTATAAACACAGTCTGAAGGTGCTCTGTTTGAAATTATGGCCAAGGCAGACACTGCAGAATGCCCTTCCTTCCCCTCAGCCTGTGCCTCAGACAGGCGGCCCTGACCTCTGCAGGGCCCTTCCTGGCCCCCAGCCCCTTTTGATCCCACTTCCAAAATGGTTCTCATCAAGTAGGGCAAACGAGTCTACTTAATTTCAAAGAAGAGAACAAAGAAACAAAGAAAAGGTAAAGATCATGCCGCATCGAGGTCAAACAATCCGCATCGATAAGCGGCTCCTCTGAAGTTGCTCATAACCTGGGCCCTAGGACTGTGGGTGTGAACACAGCACCCAACAGCTGGTGCAGATTTCCTGTCCTGGGGCTGGAGAGAGTACGGGGGTGATTGATTCAATGAGATTTAACACAAGATTACAGTGCTCTGTTGTGTCTTAGGGCTGGAGGATGTCTCTGTTAAACTGTCTAGCAATATATTTTAATTCAGCTTTCACATGGTGATGATAGATTACTGATTTTTCATTTTCTACTTCTTTGTAGCATTCACATCATCAATTCCTAATGAACTAAAGTTATACTTCATATCATAACCAAAGGCATTCAAGATTCAGTAGGCAAAAACTATTGAATCATCTCGAGGGCCTGAATAACAAAATCTCATTACTTACAATGAAAATTGAATAGTTCAGCCACCTAGAAATCTGATCCTTCAAAGTGTTTTTTTGCTGAATGATTTTATGTCATTATCCAGGAACATGGAAGCATGGCATACAGGCTTTGTTTTCAAGCTCCTAGCTCACTGCACACAATATTAGGCTTATTTAAACAGTGTCTATACTGGTTATGACTGCAAAGAAAAAGCCCAGTGTCTGAGCAGAACAGGTGCAGAGCACCTGGAACAGTAGCACCAGGATCAGTGAACTGCCCCGTTCATCCCAGCCAGTCCAAGGTGTGGTTTTATGACAGAACTGAGCCTCTCTGGGTGCAAACTGCTTGCAAAGTGGCCTTGATCTCCTCCCACTGCTTCCTCTGAGCCAGCTCTGGTGTCTGCTTAAGCAGGGAGTAAGACAGGTCAAGTAAATGGCACAGCAGAAAACTTGCCTTGCAGCACCCCTCTGCCCCCAGAAAGAGGGAAGGGAGAAAGAAGAAACTGTTCTATGCACTTAGAGGATGAGGAGAAACAGCTTTAAAATGTAAGACTCTGGCAAGTTATTCCTTAGGTAAGAATCAGTGTATGATTAAAAACCTGCTAGTCATAAATATTCACCACCTTGCTAAAGACCCTGAGCCAGCTCTGGTGGTGCTAACGTGCCTTCACAATGCTGGACCAGCTCTCAGAAGCACATCAACCATGTCTGAGTCCTCTCTCAAGGCCTTGCCTTCTTCTGACTTTCTTCAGAGGTCACCATGCTGAAGGACATTTTTGTGGTGCATGCTGTATGCTGCAGTTACCTGAAAGGCTTATACTTGTGACCTCTTCCACTACACCAACCAAGGGTTTCCACTCCTCTCCTGGAGAAATATCCACGCACATTCCCATATTCACCCCTCCCTGCATAAAGACTCATGCAACCACATAGTAATGAGATACACGAGCTGGAGGAAAAGACAGGGTAGGATTGGTTTGGATTGCTCCTTTTGGCACCCTTATATTGGCACAAGCCAGGAGAAATTTCCAGTGTGTGTTCACGGTATAACTATGCCAGCAACTCTTTCTACACTAGACAGTCCACCTACTGTCCAACCTTCCAACCATTTATCCATTACATTGCTGTCATTTATGAGATTTACTGCCCCACTTTGTGTTGGCCAAGGCCAAAGCGCCAGTGGAGCATCTGGACCAAAGCCCTGAGAGCGGTGAGTGTGTACATCTTCTGTGTATCTCACTCAGAGCCACGTATATGCAGACAATGGGGCGGTCCACTCTTTGCCCCTCAATTTACCCTTGGGGCTATTGGTTAGAAAAGTTTTGCTGTTAAGCTCAGTTATTAGAATCAATGACCCGCTAAATAACAGTAAGTCGTACTTGTCTCTATTATAAATTTTCCTATCTCATCTAGTTTCTCAACTATAGCATCTTCAGGAAATCAAATGCTAAATGAAAAGCAGCTGGCATAACCTGAGCCCAGCAGGAATGCAGGGATTCTGGTTGCAAGTGAAAAGAGAAAAGCTTCAAAAAATCAGTGGCATATAACTGTTATCTTCTCTTGCCTCTGTCTCCCTTCATGTCAGCACACAGACCCTAAGTCATGCTAATCCCATCATCAAGTTTAGCAAATCATTAAAGCGTCAGCAAAAAATTCCTTTGGCTTTCCTTGCAAGAAAAGATCTGATTTCTTCTAGCATTGTTCTTCATGCTAGAAATGTGGGAGTAATGCGAAGAGTCTCATTCTGGCAGAAAAGTACAGTCTACCTCTTCTGGCAGCTGCAAACATCCCTGATGTTCAGTCATTTCTTTGTCTTCCAAACACTGTTGGTCGAATTTCAAAATTTAATCTTCACATTCCACCGTCACCTCAAAATCCACCTATCTCATTTCCCTAATTATGCAAGATCTAAAAAAAAAGTATCTTTTTCTCATCAAAGGGGTGTAGTTTTCAAAAGCAGAGTCTGTGGAGTAAAGTTCTAGGAGCTAAAATGGAATTAATGTACCCTTAAAGCATTCCTTATCATTTCCTTTTGGACAAAGATTTTCCCCTTTTGTATTATGTGCATATTTTCACTACCATAACTCTACTTTTGCCCAAAGCAGGGAGAGAAGAAATTTCCTGAAGCACAAACAAAAAAATAAGTTCAAGCATGATTCTATTAAGGGAAAGGTAAAGAACAGTGAACCAGGGCTTATTTACTCCCATAAATATAAAGAAAGCCATATGAGTTCAATACCATAAAAATCCAGGTACCCTATAACATTTCCTATGAACAAAAAATATGAGGGCATCATATGTACTCTGAAGGTGGACAGTGCTTTATGGGAAAACGAGATCAGGTTTCTGCTTCAGGAAACGTGAGACCAATTTTACACTAAGTCGGTGTAAAATGATCAGCTGTGGGGGTAGATAAGCAGAATGACAGCATATCTGAGCTTCTTTGCAAAGAGTAAAGTCTGTATTTCACTTCTTTTTAAAAAGGAGGATTGCTTGTTTATATGCCTTTCCCGGCCTATGCTGTATGAATTAACCAATTTCTGTGAAAAGGGTCTGACCTATTTTCCAGAATTGCAAAGCATACTGAAAGGAGCCCTTACGCACTGTCTCACCCATGGCAACATTTTTAAACAAAACCAACCCTTGTCAGACTTTTTCCTGTGTTTTTGCTGTCGTTCATTACTGCTAAAGCAGCGGCTTTCCTAATGAGGAAATCAAAGGGGAATCTGACACTTTGGAGTAGTCGCAGAGAACAAAACCATTATAAAAACAATATCCTCCAACCAGGATTTCACATGTGTTAGCGGTTACTATTGCTCCCTCCCTCAGCACTGCCTATCTGCATAACCATGGTCTGCAAAGTGAGTGCAAAGGGCTTTTTCACATGTGAACTTGCACTGCACCAGGTACAGCACAGCACGTCCTCATGTGGACTCCCAGCCATGCAAAGCTGAAGAGAATAGTTGGGGAATACTTTGTTCTTACAGCTCTGTATTCAGAGCGGGGATGAAGACTTGGCTCTGATCCCACAAATGGGACTTGCTCATTAGCCTCAAGTGGCCCAGGGTTTCACCTCAGACCCATGAAGCCTAATGGCACAGAGTGGGAATGAGTTTCAGTTCAAAAAATACATATTCTAGACAAGAATGTTTAAAAAAGGAACAGATCATTTCTATCCTTTAAAAATCCGTGCTGCCAAATCAATTCTGACCCAAACTATCAGACATGAAAAAAGTCCCTCAGATGTTTCACTGTAAAGTTAAGTGAAGCAGACATAATAACTACCATACTATTTCCTCTAGAAGCACCCTAAAATCCACTGTGCCGTCACCAAAAAGCTGATGGCTTGTGCTCCCTCAGCTGGTTAATTCGTGAACATTTCCCCGAGCTCCACTGTTAGTGCTGGCTGAATTTTGTGCAGCTTGCTAATGTCTTTGTGTATGCAGAGTTATCCCCACAAAAAAAGTTGCAATAGTGATTACAGCGTGGCGTGGAGAAGCAAAAAGACCAACTTTTAGGCTCCTGCTCATTATCTTGAATTGACTGACAGTAGCACCTAAAGATCCCAAACAAAAACATTGACTCTTCCTCCTCGTCTTCACACACTTAATTACACTTTGTCCTTCAAATTAAGAACCTGAGCCAATAATTCTGTGCTTTTATATGTGCACTCCATAGGAGACTGTAGTTCATTCAGGAAAATACGGTATTTTCTGATATGAAACTTCCTAGGGCACTTTTTTTTACTGTTATTTTCAATGCATTTTTATTTTTTAAGCATTGTCCTGGAGGACCACATGTTCCCAAATACACAGCTGGTAGAATGCATTCACTTTAAAATCCATTGTATGTTTAAACAGGCAAGCAGTGAGCTTTTCAGCTGGATTTTTGGGAAATCGGGACACTTGTTGTCTCTGTACCAATTTTTTTCTTACCAAGGAAAATTATTTGCCAATATCTTTTATTCACATATTCTTATTTTTCTCTCTTCCTTGCATTCCTTTTCCGGCAGATCTAACTGAAATGGTAGCACTACTTTTTCTAATTAAGTTACTGTAAAAACAGAATGCAGCTTCAGTATGTGTAGTAAAAACTTGTAATAATGTGTCAGCAAAGCAAATTTAACCGCTATTTTAGCATAAAGCCTTTGGGTAGATTATAGTATTATATGCTTCAGTGTAAGTGTAAGTTTGCTTAGATGCCAGAAAGAAAAATAAGAACTAACATAAGGGCTCCTAAGAACTAAATTTCTCTCAAGAACAGGTTTTTTTTCATTACTTGTGTTTCTTTATGAATAGCCATATATATTACAGGTATCTTTCACAGACGGCTGTGTTGGTTTGTTTGGCATAATTTTTAGCAGGGACATGACATTTGTCTGTACTGAACAGGCAAGTTGAAGGACAGTCATAGGAGCATTTATCCATGCAAAACTGCCACTGAGAAGTGCTTCTGGAAGAGGAGCTTGCTCATATATCTTCAACCTGGAAAAACTAATCACCTTTCCATTTTGTTCCGTATCCGAGGTACAGGAAATATCCTACAGTAAGAACACAGCATTTTTCTTATAAACAATTTGGTACAGGAGTTAGAGATCAAATCGAGAAAACTTCACAGGCACAGCTGAATTCAAAGGAACATAGCAATCTGCTACAGCATCCTGTGGAAATAGATTCCTGATTCTACTTCATTTCAAATTCATGAATAAAGAATTCAGAAAGGACTCAGATTCCTGTCAGAGTTTGAAAGTTTCCTGCAATACCTTCAACCAAGGATAAGGGCAGCTTAAAGTTTCTCTAATCAGAGAGGAAGACCAGAAGTCACAAAGGGTACATCTTCCCTATGGAGTGAATGATGGAAAATAAAAACCTTTCAACTGGTAGAAAAATCTGCTTAAAGAACACTGTTTCCCAAGGTAACATCTAACAGCAGCCTGTAAGCAAGCTTCCAGACAAACTCCAGGACTCGCTTACAGGGCGATTTTTCTAATTTCCAAATACAGTTGGGAGCCTAGCTTTAGAAACCCTGCTCTGAGCATCCAAGCTGGTCTAAGCAGCAGGAGCTGCTACTTGTGCTACCAAAATGGGAACCTGCTGTAAACCTGATAATGTAGAAGTTCCAAGGACAGTTTCACGGATTCATTGAACAGTGAGTCCTATGAAGGAGCTAAAATGAAAAAAAAAATCTATTCCAGGCAGATCTCTAATCTTGAAGTATAAATCCAGAGAGTAACAAACAAATAAAGCAAAGCTTTCTTTAAAATTTATCTATAACAACTTTTAGAAAGTTGGTCAGTAATTTATCTCACATGCTTTAATGGTAATGGCAGCATCCACAGATAGACTGCTTTGCTGAAGTAATTTTCTGAAGGAACTGGGAAGGAATGTGTATAAACAAGAAAGATGTATGTGACTACTCTCCCTGTGAGGCATATGGAGAATTTACATCCCCCTATTGTCAGGTGATCTTCTGCTAATCTGGTAACAAAACTGAAATCTGCCAATAGAACTGTAACAAGTGGGCTCCAATACAGAAAATTGCGCTGTATTTCAAATGCTTCCTATTCAGCCAGGAGAAGGAGTGCAGGGTTTACACCGGAAAATTGTTCCCGCTCCACTTTGACAAAGGAAGATCCTAAATCTTTCCTTTCATCGTTCTGCTCACTGGTCTCTGTCGCTGGGTGCAAGGCAATGAGGATTTATTTCTCAAGCTCCTAAGTAATTATAAAGTAAGATAGCTTCCAGGGACTGGGGGCTGTGCTATCCAAAGTCAGTTCTCCACTAACATAGTAATCATTTTTCTGGTAGCACAGAAATCACTGGAAAATCTGTAAGTGTTCTGCACTATAAATAAAAACATAAATCACGCTTATATAAGAAATGTTCATCCAATTCAAGCAACACATTTTAAAGTACTTTTACTCGAAACAGACAGCAGGATTCTATATAGACTTGCAGGATGTGATTGTTTGGATTGGTAGTCTTATCATTAGCAAACTCATTTAGCTAAGTTTATGGCACTTTAAAAATGCAATTGTCTCCATATTTGGTATTGAATATATAACTCCAGTCTGAGCAGTCATCTCATCCAGAATTCACATATTTTCTGGGAAATGCAGCCAATGGCAAAGGACATCACAGGTCACAACATTTCTAAATTGACCTTTGGAGACAGGAATTTTTTTGCAACAAGATGATATTTAGAATTTCCTGGCTCATTGGAAAGAAATTTGCATGGTGCCTATGCAAGCATTAAAGCTTAACTAAGTTCTGTTTTTTTAATCCTGCATCTAGCCAACAGATATCATTCAGTCTCAGTGGAAATGGGATGTGACAGTTTTCATCTGGTGAAGCTATAAACAGCGTTGTCAAAGGAATCGGAGCTATCCTTTTGAAAAGACTGGGAGAGCAAAGCATAGCTGGCTTTGGCTGAAGCCCTGGCTGTGAGGGGGGCTGTTTTCTCTCTGAAATGCTATATACACCTCCATGGTTACAAACAGGCAGCAAACATATAAGCTTGGAGGGACCAGTTGCAGAGTGATGAATGAGAGTAGTTTGTCTGTCCTGGAAGCAGCTGTCAGCGGCAACAGCAAGGCCTACATATTTAAGAGAAGGAATGGAGGGCATAAAGGTAAAAATGGCCTATTTGCCCTTAATTTCCTGTAGATAGACATGCATTTCTGGAGATTTTAAACTTGCCTTTGCTTTCCTCTCAGTTCCAGGAAGGGGACTGTATTGGGAGGGGGAAGACGCCTGAAAAATGTGAAACCTATAAAGAGACAGCTGAAATCAGTTTTCTGCACTAGCCTTTGATTAGCTGTTCTCCAGCTTTAAAACCCTGAAGCTAAAAGAACTAAAATTCAGCCATAAACAATGAACGCTTTGAATTAGCTTCTCTTCATATGTCATGCAAGAGGAGGGAGTCACGTGCCCGCAGTGAGCGGCCACACAGAAGGTCAGCCAGAATCTGCAGCTAAATCCAAGGGGGGAAACGAAAAGCTAAGGGCATATTCAGGGCTCTCAAGAAAAGAGGCATTACAATCAAGGCATCTGGTAATTAAGCAAGAAAAACATTTGCTAATGGAGGAAAACAGCCACAATGTATACCTCCCCAAGGATATGATAGGGATGGGTGGGTCTCCAGCTTCCAGCCCCATCCAGTCCAGTGCCTCTGACCTATTTTCTTCAGTGCTCCATAGGATCACATCTCACTGCTAAGGACGCAAGGAGATAATCGATCTGGAGGAGAGTAAATATACCTAATACAGGAAATTCTATCCATCCACCAGAAGATTTTGTTCCATAAGCACCACTAGAACCTCAATATGGTACTTAAAAAATCTTGCTGGTTATTAGTAGGCTAAACATTTTGAAGAAACCATCAGTGCTCTTAAATCATAGTCCTGTTCTGAAGGCCATTCAAACAGGCCTGTAGAGATCCAGGTTTAAAGTCCACAGGTGGACTTTATGCACGTTTATGTTTATACTAAGAAAGAGATCAAGGCTGTTGCTTGCAAGCAAGCTACTGGAGAAAACTCTTTTTAAAGGAAAAAGGAAGCATCTGTACTAAGACGACTGGAGAAAAGCCTAAAGACAGATAATAGACAAATCCTATGAAAAGTTGTAAACAATTTTTGCTAGAGGTAACCTGGTTTAGTTCTTGTGTATGGGAAACATGAATTATGAGGATGAATTACAAGGTGAGAGATCTTTTTACCATTTCGAGTCACCATTTAACTATCCATCATTCTTCCCTTAAGTTTTCTATTTCTGATTTTTCTCTCTTCTGGTATTACAGACAATTCAGTGCACTAGAGAGATTTCTGAATGCCAATGTTTATCATTAAAAGCAGAATGTCCTTTGTAGCTCCTTTCCACATACAGCTTTTTAAAATGCAAAGGAGAAAAATATGTTGAACAAAAAAGATTTTAGAAGTTACCCAGGAAATATTAGCAGTACCAATTTCTGGGAATGCAGAGTAATATTATCAAAGATAAGTAATATTGTCAAGAAAACGGTATTTACCTGCACAAAATGCTTCCCGCAGCATCTTCATTTACTGCATATCCTGAAGACATGAAGAAGAAAAGCCTGCCCCTAGCTCTTCATCACTAACACTGCCTATGGTTTTGCCTTCTTTTCCAGCACGTGGTTTCTTGAAATTAAAATAAATAACTTATACTTAGGGCCACTGGATTTTTAGGTGCCAGGACAGACTTTCTCACTTGGTATTCCAAACAAGCCCAAGAAGAAGTGACTCCATATTCCATTTTATCAGCCTTTTAAAAAAAATAATCAAAAAGAAAAACTCAAACTGCTTTTCAGCTCCCATTGTTCGTCACTCATGAGCTTCTGTCTGCCCCTCAGCCACCATGCTCACCACACTCCAGGAACTAAAGGAGCCTTCCAGAGGTGCAGATGTACAGAGCACAGGCTGGAAATTATTTTTATCATTTCCATTTGTCAGGAAGAAAATGCATGTTGAAGTGAAGTTGCTCATTTACCAAACAGGTGCTCTAAATATGGTTAGGTGATTATAAATTGATATGCACTTTCATAGATGCAAAAGCATACGCAACTGTTGTTTTCCCTGTGTATGTATACAGTTCAGAAAGCTCCTTGTCTCCAAAGGTTTCTTTGCTTCTTAAGAGCCTATTGCTGAAAGGTAGTTGGCAAGAGTCAACCATTTGCTTTCAGGTATGAAGAAGGAAGTACGTACTCAGTATTTGCACTTGTCGAATTATCCTTGGAAAGTATGAAAAGCCTGGATGTACAGGACACTTGGTTATTCGCTGCTAACAGACTTTTTGTCAGCTCTTACTCTTTTTTAATAAGTGAATTCTGCCATAAAAGCCCTATTACACACAATATACTAGATATTTCCCTAAATTCCCCCACATGTGCCACTATTTTCAATGGCACATGTTAGAAATAGTTATAATACCAGTGTTATAATATGAATTTGGCCATGGAAAATGTGCACAAGAGACACAGCAGCTACTGTATTTTCCCAGTATGTTCTGTATTATAAGTGCTGGACCCTTTCCATTATAAGACCTACTTCCAGTTGCTCAATTTTGCCCATGTTAAGTCAAAATTTTCCGTGCCAAGGTTCTGACCCAAGACAGTTGTAGACAAATTTCAGCTTTACTTGTTATCATTTCCAAGAGTCATCTTAAAGCATTCAAAGGATATTCCCTTTAAACAGACCCTGTGTTTCTGGACTTTGAAGGATGGTTAATCTGTCCACAATGTGCCAGAGGAGATGAAGCCTCTGTGGAAAGGAGTGAGGACAGGAGAAGATGGCATGGCAGATGGGTTATGGTGGTGGAAGTGGCCCTGCTACCCCCCAAGACAGGAAATGAAAGTGCCTTGGGAAGGAGAACTCTAAAACTGGAGGAGAAACTGTAACAGGGAGAGCTTGGGAAGAAGGTAGTAAGTGGAAAGGGGAAAAGACCAGACAAGGAACTATGCTGCAGGATAAGGAGAAGGTGGAAGAGCAAAGTGTGTGAGAGTGGCTGAGGAGCCCAGAGCATACTGATCTGAGACAGCAGGGGAAAATGTTCAGATGGAAAGTCTGGAAGGATTGAGTGGGTGGGAAAAATTATGCTGACAGATGGAAAAATGGAGAGGAAAATAAAAAGTCAGGAAAGAGACAAGACTGACACAGAAAGAGATGGGATAGGGAAGAGAGCAGAAGGTAAGACTTGGGCCTGGAAAGAAGTGTCAAAAGAACGTATGTTGCATGGACAAGGAGGAAGAAATAAGCACTTTTTAAAAGAATGTTATTGTCAAGTAAAGGACTCAAAAGCTGCAAAATTTCCATGTCAAGGCTGCCTGTGTACCCTATCTCAATCTTCTCTGGGGCATTTTCATCGCAATTCCAGCTCAGAGTATCACCTGTTTGCTCTCATGGCACTTCTTCAGTTTTGCTTAATCATGACAAGGAAATCAAAAAGGTGCTGAACAAGCCATAATCTGCTATTTTCCTAGAAGTAAAATGGGAGAAAATAAGACATTTAAATTTCTATTAGCTTAGTCTCCTTTGAAATAGTACATGTTTGAAAGCACATCCTGTACCAGCTGTATCAGAAGATAAATGTTAATTTTCAAGAGACATCAACAAGGGAGACAAAACATTATGACAGATTACACATGTACAACAAAGACAACACAAAAAGGAGATAATGCTGGTGAAAACATTTGTTTTCAAAGTAAGAGAGAAACAGGCATTACAGAGTTCATTGCAAAGAAAATGCTGCAGCTGAGATCCTTGTTAGCAGCAAATGGGCCATGTTCAATAAACAGCACAAATGAAGACACTATTTCCAATCCACTCCAGACACAGAGGGGAAAGGATGCATTGTCTGGCTGTGACAGTTTAAGAAAGAAACAAAAAAAGCATCTATATTGCTTCTGCAGTTAAAAAGAAGTATGAGTCTTTATACATGGCACCACAGGTAGGTTTGTACCTGTCGTAAACAAATAGTTTATAAATATTTTGGACAGTAAGCTCTAGATGTGTTTGTCTCATCCATAACATCATCCTTTCTTGAAAGTTACATTCTAGGAAAAACAGTCTTATTCAAACAAACAAGCACCAGCACAGGAAAAGGCAGGCAGAAGCAGATTGCAGGGACATCTATTTGAGGGCAAAATGTAATTGTGATTTATGCTGGAAGTAGAAAAAAAGTATTGCGTAGCTGGCAAAGTTTAACAGGCTGCAGAAAACTACAAAGAAAATATTTTAAAGTACTATGAATATTTAAGACTTGCAAAAATCCTATCTATTGCAACCATCAGGATGCAGAGGCATCAATTCAGTCAGAAGAAAAAGTCCAGATCAAGAAATCCCAACATAGAAGAGTAAGATGAGAAGGGATAGGAAGTGCAGGACAATACTAACACTGAAGAAAGAAGAAAGCAAAGGCTGGATTTTGTTCAGTTGTTCCTAGTCTAATTTAGTGTATTTGCACTCATAATACAGCAGACAAATGTGGATGCTATTGTTGGTGCTGTTTTCTCCTTTATTCATGCAACAAGACTTCAAATAAGGTTCCACTCAGGTAATAATATTCTTTAATACTTAAAGGCAGTCTATTTCAATTTAAAGAAAATACTGGAATTTCTGAAATAGCTTGCCTAATTTCCTATAAACCTTTAAAACTTTTAAAATCTTGTTTTCAATGGTGACTGAAATATTGACAAGCTCCCTTTCCAATGGCCTTCTCTCAAATTCTCTTCTAATAACATGACTTTGGAGGATGAATGTGCTTTAAAATCCTCTCTTTCTTCATTAAACAGATGGAAAAACAAGAAAAGATGTAGTGAAATGCCACTTTCATTCCCCTCTTTTCATAAAGTGCATTCTTCAGCTTTTTTTAATGGAATGGTGAAATACTTCATCTGAGGGTTGCTATGGATGGTTACTGTAAGGAAATTGTGCTCTGTGTCCACCGAATTCTTCTGATGCCCCCTGCAGGCCAATCTAGCTAGAAAGCCTAGATCCTAACAGAAGGGGAAAAAAAAAAACCAAAACTGTAGGTAGTAATTAAAATACCTATTCTATTAAGCAACACAGCTGCTTCCGTTTAATCCTGTCTCACAAACTTACTGATATGTGATCCTTTCTGTTCCAACGCACACAACCAGTATTTGAAGCAGCTCCATCTTCCTCCGTGCTAACCTAATTGTGCAGAATAGCGAAGTCTGGCAGCAAGGCAGCTCAGAGATGGGCAGCACCAAACAAGGAGATAAAATTGGGTGTGCCCAGAGTATGTGAGATTTAGAGAAGCCTGCTCCATCCTTATGAGGACACACAACTTCTCCTGAAAACAACACCTTGCTGTTGAACACTCTTACCTCCGTCTAATTGCAACTTGTATGAATGAGCAAACTTCTGAAACAGTCAAATTTTTCATGCCAAAGCTAATGAAGAGTCAGTTGCCTTCAAGAAGTTGGGGGATGCTTGTTATGGTAGCTTCTCCCTGCTAAATGCCCTCCAAGGCTTTGTACTACCTGCCTGAGATTCTGTCATCACTGGGCTCTGTTCTCCAACTTGGTGTGGTGTGTCAGGAGCCTTGGGGACAAATGTGATAAAACTGCAATATCTGGTTATTTTTCATTATTTTCTCTTCTAACCTTGGAGACTGCACACATTATATGTTTCTCATAGGGGATTTATTTTGCTAGCAGTTTGGAAAAGGCTGGCTTTCTGAGATGAAATATTCTACTTCAGTACTCAGGAGGCGGGAAAATCTGTAATCACACGTCATTAAATGAATCACCCCACTACCCCAGCAGAATGTAACAGGATACAGTGTGCTGTGAAAACCTACTTTAGAAAGTTAAAATGCCTCTTTCTTTAAAAAACAGGATCAATCACTCACCCATTTTTGAAGCAGAGATACAAGAGACCTAGAAGGCACAATGCCAATATGGTGGGATAATTTCCAGCAAAAGGGTAGATAAAGAAGAAACAGAAAACAGAGAATTCTAAAGGACGTATGTGAGATGTGTTGCAGGGAAGAGACCATCACTGAGAATAGATAATTAGCAATGGGAAATTAATACAAAAGATTCTGAGGTTGTAATAACCTTTTTGTTCAGGCTGTCATCTGTTTTCCAGAAAAATAAAACCCTCTGAGATGCGTCAGCTAAGTTTGATGTGCACACACAGGTTGACCTGGGATTGTTTTGGACCTCTTAAATCAACATTCAGTAGTCTGGAGCCAAGAGGCAGCCACGAGGACATTGTGGTGGGAGGGGAAGGACACAAAGTGCAAGCAAGCCCCTCCAGAGGGACCTCTGCTGTTATCTGGCCTCTGCTATGCAGATGTTTACTCCAAGCTATTTTGTGTGTTTCCTTGATACACGGTATCTAAGGTATACTGCCTTTCTTCTGAAATGTCATTTTTCTGCTGTGAACTGTGAAAGAATTGTTATGCAGGGGCTTAGGGGTGGGGTTTTTTGTTTTGTATGGTTTATCTCTGCCAGCCTTTCAAATGATAACTCTGCCTTGGCCAAGAGGAATGAGAAGAAGGGATTGCTGTTTCAGGTCTTGCTCAGTGTAAGGAAACCAGAATAACTTCTGCCATTTATTCCTTGGAGGGGACCAGCAAAACTTAATTTCCTTCCCAAAACAGTACAGGAAATTAAAACGAGCGTTTAAAAGGAGTGGAGTATATGCTCAAAACATTTGTGAGCAAGTCAGGTTTGGTTAACTAACACCCAACACCATCATTATTCTGATAAAACTTTCAGGACTTCCATCTATTTTTACTCACACACTGAAAACTCAATATATTTACAATTCAAAGGACTTCTTTGTAGATAACAGTGCTCACCTCAGGACATGTTCTGATTTATTCTGCTAATGGAGGTCACACATGATTCAGACTTCTTCATGCCACAAAAAAGTGTCTGCATGAGAAAAGCCCTGGTTTCAGCAGGCAGTTAGGACTGGTTGTTCATGGGGTGCCAGTGGGCAAACACAGGTCTTTCAAGTCAGTGAGGGTCAGTATGGGGCATAAACTCGTGGACAGAGATTGGATGTAAACAAGAACTCTTTCACAGTGAGGGTGGTGAGGCACTGGAACAGGTTGCCTAGAGAAGTTGTGGATGCACCTGGTCTAGTGAAAGACGTCACTGCCCATGGCAACACAGTTGAACCAAATGATCTTTAAGGTACCTTCTAACCCAATCCAGTCTATGAGATTAGTCCAACAGAGTGTGTCTCATTTCGCTAGCAAGTTCAGGCACCCATGCCTAAAGGAGCTGATCCTTGCTTGACAGACTGTAAAGAAGTGGACAGTAGGAGAAAATTCACACCATTGGCATCCAAATCAGTGTAAGTTCCAAAAACACTTTCATTCCTGCACCAGTCTCAAGCTAAATCATTCAGCGTTCATCACTAGAGCTCTGTGAGCTGTTGTGAGCCTCTGGGATGCAGCTGAAACCTCCACAGGACAAGTGTGGTTCAGTCTCTCTCCTCTGCATTAGTTGTCCTTCTTACATGGCACAGTTCTGACTGAGCACAAAGGCAGCAGCACACACCTTAGTCAGGATCCAGAACGGGAACAGAAGAGCTTCTGCCCTGAAATAGAACTTGTAAAATGGGGAAATGAAGGAGGAAGGTAATTTAGCATACTGTCTTATTTCCTCTGGCACAAGGCACATTCCTTGAATTAATTTTAAAGAACCCTGTGTTTTTGCTAAATATTTAGAAGAAATTTGAAAAATACATGCACTTTTTAATGTGTTACGAGAGAGGATGAAAATAAAAACCTCATTGGTTAACACAAATGTGATTTTATATTTCAAACTCTGAGAAAGTTTTCAGAGCAGAGGTCTCATGCCTCTAAGAATTCCATTGGAAATGAATTGCTTAATAATGCATTCAGCAATATTTCAAGCACCAGCACAGTTAATGAACTCCGCTGTTGCCATATGAGCAGTACTGCATTGCTGCAATCTCATTTAATCTCTTGCTTTGATTCTTAGTACCTGCAGCTTCAGAAATTGGCAGTGACAGGGGTCTCCAGATCCCTTGTGAAGCCTAAGCAAAGAGTCTATAAAGCAGTTCTCTCTGTGTTGCATTTTCAGAAGAAGATGTAAGCAAGTGCAGCTGCCTCAGACCTCCTCTCTATGGCTTACAGCCCTTGACCTCGTTGAACACAGACCTTCTGAGGTCCCATGTCAGCTCAGCCAAGCCAGCAGAGCTACTGCCTTGGACAACATCACTTGATCATCCAAGGAAAGAAAATGGTTCACAGGTCTGAGACAAGGGAGGAATTTGCTGCTGTGCTTACTTTGCTTTGCGCAATGATCATGTCATTCAACTTTAACCCCATCTTTACATGTTCTGAAGAATCCTCTGGGCACCCTTTATCTAATATCTCCTGCAGAACAAATTGCTTTCACTCCTTTAAGTTGTTCTCACTTCCACAGTAATGCAGTAGAGGAAAAGAAAGTTTCTGATGTCTTACAGCAGGAAGCAGATAACATGCCCTCCTGGCATGACTGAAGGAGAAACGGAAAGCTTTCATAAACACACTTTTAAAAGGCAAGATCAGAAATAGTACATTGCGACTCCAGAGACGCCCAAGCTAAAGAGTTTGCATTTATGTCCTGAGTCTGTGGCACTCTGGGATTGTTCAGCTTCCAGATATAGATCTAAAGCTGCTTTTCCATGGTACTGCAAGCTAACTCTGAATTTCAAAATGAGCACTTCTAAAATGTTTTTTTTTTAAAAAAAAAAAAAAAAGGAAAAAAACAGCAAAGTATATGAAGACTTAAAGCTATTCAGGTCAGAGGCCTTTTTATTCTGGGTATGCAGTGCCCCACCAACCTGTGCTCAAGATCTCAGGACTATGGAAAGAATACTGAGGAGTGCTTTAGAAAAAAATTCCCAGCTGAAGCCTTGTGGACTTACTAACACCAAAATATTTTTCAAATGCACATTGGTTTCAAATCAATATTCACCAAGTATACTGAAATAAGCTCCATCATTGTGACATTATTGAAGTAAAGAAAAAAGTCTAAACACAGTTTCATCTAAACCTGACAGTTTTCCTGACTGTTCAGAACTTCTAGCAAGTGAAATAAAAATGTGTTTTGTGGAGTTTGGTTTCAGATGTTACTCCAGTAACAAACAGGTAATATCCTTTCCTTGAGGTCTCCTGACATTAGATTTTCAGCAGAAAAGAAATACGTTTTTTTTTCCTAAGTTCATGTATATTATTATAAGGATTTTAGCAATATAATACTGCAATAGGATACTTGGCCCTGTAGAACATCCATCATTTTCGAGCTCAGGGTTTGGGAAAAAGTAGTTGTAGGGGAACTGTTAGGTCACAGCTTGAACTGGTGATTGAGCACCTGGTGAAGAGCTGCGGCTGCCCCAGGGAGCACGGGTAAATTGTTTGCACCTCTGCTCCCCCATGTGAAGGGGTGGAGCCAGGGTGGAGCCACCCTGGGCTCATATAAAGGCCAGCCACTGGGGGGAGAACTTCTTGTGGAGTTAGGCTGCTTCCTGGAAGGGAAAGTTGCATGACTGGAGGTCTCCTTCACCAGCTGGGTGAGTCAAAGCTTACATGGAACTTCTATTTATGTCTATTGTTAAAACCTATATTACTTTGCCTGGGATTGCAAAGAACCTGTCCAAAGCAATTTCATTTCTTCATTTGCAAAACAGTGGTCTACAGATGGGTGTAGCTCCACAACATGTGCACAAAACTGGTGGTAGAAAATAAGGCTCCTGGCTCATTTGAAGACAGGGCCTGTGGTGAGGTACAACTGTTTGAACTAAAACTCTACAAAGTAAAGTAGATAACCAGCATCACAAATTTGCATCCACGCACTAACCTGTCCATTCAGGGGTTTAATTGCATTTATAACAGAGACCAGAAAATAAGCAACAGGAGTTCTAGAGCAAAGACCGGCTTCTGTGACTAAGGTAAATCACATATAAGTGTACTGATTCAAAGGGCCAAGAAAACTGTGTGAGGCTGGGAATAATGGGAAGGTAGAAACAGCCTGAAAATAACATTAATGCAGATCTGTGAATAACTTCTAGAGACTGTGTGAGTCCTAGGGTAAAGGCATTTCTTAGTGCTGAAATGAAAATCTGAAAGAACCACTCTGGTAAGCAAGAAGGCTGCTCAGTGTTTTGGGTCCTGGAAAAGTTCATTCAGCCTCAACCCACCTGGACCTGACATGAGAGAATCAAGCTGGATGAAGAGCTGAAGTCACAAATTTGCTGGTGCTGTTTAAATGACCAATTAGTTAAAACACTAAGCTAGCCACTTTCGTAGACTAATAATAGTATCTCTTGATCCCCAGGATAAATCCTTTCTGATCTTCTAGCATATGTAATATGCCTACAACAGAAAGTACCAGTTGTGTCCTGCTGTAAATAGTTTACAAGCAGATACTTAAGTGAGAATACAAAATTCAAGTTTCCTCTTCTAACTCAAAGGAGCAAAGAGATATCCTAAGGAAAACAAATAATAGAACTTCTTCACTTATCTACAACTCTGATTTACCAACAGTCAAAATTTGTCTTCACAATTTTGGCAAATGTTACCAGTGGAGCCTCATTCATACAGAAGACAAACTGTATTACAAGCAAAGTTGCTTCTCTCACTCTGTTTTGTATAGGTTGCACTATAGACCCAGACAGGTTAGGCAGAGGCCTTGGTTAATATCTGGATTAATTTGGGTGCAGCAATTGTTGGAGCAGACCCGTTCTGTGTTTCATAATATATTGCAGTATTAGTCTGGACTGCAAAGGCTGTAACAGAAGCAACTTGGTGGTTACACCAAAAGATATTTCTCAACCATAAGAATAAGATGAGTTTAAACTGTTGCCTTTTTTTCTTTTCATTTTTTTTAACCTTACAGAAAAACATTGCAGGAAAAGTGTAGCTGAATTGCAGCATTGCTGATGTCTGAGAAAAAGCTTTAGTTTGCTCCTGCATCTGAATTAGTGGAAGAGATTCATCTGAAGATGACACTAACAGTTCGATAAGCATTGTTCACTCTGACTTCTTTATAAGGCAGGAATCAATAATGAGCAGTCCATTCACCAAACACAAGTAATTAATTTAACTTTTCAGTACATCCGTATTTCCTGACATGAACATTGCACAGGCTGTTCTGCAAAGATATTTCATGCAAGTCAGCCACGTCCTTCACCATGGACTTAATGCTAATTCTCCTGCAT
Organism: Penelope pileata; assembly: GCA_013396635.1. Lineage (NCBI taxonomy): Eukaryota > Metazoa > Chordata > Aves > Galliformes > Cracidae > Penelope > Penelope pileata. The sequence continues at coordinate 59,138 of WBMW01002252.1, forward strand.
AGTCCATGGAGGAGATACTTAGGAGCAAATCCTTGTGCTAGGACTTCAGCAGCACAGTGGCAAGAAAATGAGTCTGAGAAATGAGTCTCTTGAGACTTCAGTCACACCTGAACACTTAAAAAGACAACTGCTTCCTGATTGAGTTTCTTACAGTGCTCAGGCAGGTTTTGGTGACCCATTGCTTCATGAAAGCCTGCTTTTGAAAATCAATGTCCATTGCCTAACTAATTGGTATTAAAAGAATTAGACAGGAAAGGCAACTTGCTCTGCTGGGTTCCTCTTGAGTGAGATCCAGAGACGCTGCTCTGGATGGTGTGATTGGTAAGACAGCAGGAGCCCACAGCTATGCTGCAGAGCTATTAGTTCACATTTTTGCCTCTTTCCTGGAGCAGCAGCATGCAGGAGATATGGATGAATGCTAACAAGAAGTAAGCTGATTAAGACAAGTTAATGTCAGTTGTTATAATCTCATAATGTACATGACTTAGTGTTTTTGGTATTTTACTGAACCAAATTACTTACCTCCACTTCATCACAGAAAAGCTAATGATGTCACAGGTGAAGGGAAGGTTAAAGACACATTTTTGCAAAAATCCTTCCTTGTAAAATGAATTTATTCTCAGATGCTCAAAAAGGTTCAAGTGAGCAGTAAAAGGTCTGGTTTCTCCTTTGACAAATCCATTTAAGAATAAATTCCATATAAGAGTATGATGGATCCAAACTGTTAATATGGGAATGTTGGAAGAATTCTATCTCCCCAGTGTTCTCAGAAGTACCACTCCTTCCCCAAGCCCATTGCATCCAGACATGCAGGACAGGAGCAGAAGACCTGACAAAACTGCTTTCCCATCACCTGCGCCGCACACAGAGCCATGCAGTGCATTTCCCAGCTGCATGTTGAGATCTGTCTGTTGCTTTTTCACTGCCACTGATCTGTCAGAAAGACCAAGCTGGCAGCTTGGCTGCCTTATGGTGGCAGCACAAAATTCATTTGTCATGCTGACTTCAGTTAGTGTTAGTCACTCTTTCAGTACAGTTGCCAACCCTCAGTCACTCTTCCTGTCCGAGTTTCCCAAAGGTTTACTTTTAAACTGTGTGTTCAGTGCTTATTTTTGCTCTTCTAAGCATTTACTACATTCCTCCCCAGCTCAGCACTGCAATATCTGATGAAAAGCAGGTGAGCAGAGAGCTGCTCAAACACCTTTTGTGCAGCCATGCAGCAATGTTGTGCTACTTGTAGTCTGCAAATACAGGAGATGGGACAGAAAAGAATGCTGAGCACTGCTTTTGCAGTAGTATGAGAATCACATTTGCTCCACTCAGATAAAACCAGGTGACCTTCAGTGTACAGGCTGCCCGTCACTGGAAGATTTAAAATAGTTTTAAAGAAGGAAACAGTGGGCAGGAAGGCTTAGGATCGAAAACACTGATTAGTGACTAGACAACCAGGGCAGCTCAGGGCCACTTCCTGTATCCAACACCAGTGATTCACTTCTTGAATTTCTTGATTTCATTTTGTATGGTACAATACAGATGCTGTATTTCACTCAGCTGAGTACTTGCCCTGCATCATACTGTCACAACACTCCCCAAAGCCTGGCCTGGCTTTGCTTTCTGCCTTTGCTTCTCAGAGGGCTGGGTGGCTGAGAGGGCCACAAGTGGGCCTGACACCCACTACAGAGCCATGCATCTGTGGAAGGACTCCCCAAAGCCTGGCCTGGTTTTGTTTGCAGCCTTTGCTCCTTGGTAGCCCAGGTGGCTGAGAGGGCCATGAGTGGGCCTCATACTGCCACCCCACAGTCATGCATCTGCAGATGGGCTTGCCAAAACAGCAACAGCACACTGAGGAGGGAATGAGCGAACCAAAGCAGCAATTAGGGGCAGTACTTTGTCAGATCATTGCAAACTCAAGAGCTACTGTATAGCCTGTTTGAAAATGCTGCTACTTGACTTTGGGAGAAATGATGCAGCAAGATACTTCTGCTGAAGTTGTTAACTTTCTGTGAAGCTACATCTCTGCTAAGTCAAGGAAACAAATGAAACTTCAGAATGGGAGCTTTTTGTTCAGTTTGCCTAAATACAATCTTACTAGCATAGGTAAAATGTGTGCCTAACATGGCAGTTAGATATTTTGACAGCATGGTGTTCATGTGTTGCTTGTTAAGCTCTGTTGTAGCCATCTGGTAAGCACGTTAATCCCTCCAGAGAAGGGAGAGAGTGACAAATGTGGCCCAGGTTTGCTCTGTTTACAGGAAGGGCTTACACCCTGCTGTGAGGTTGCAACACATTTTTTTTAATTTTTATTACCCTGCCTCCAGAGCAATGCTCAGCAGCAAATTCCTTGGCATCAGAGAGTGCCAGCCACAGCGCTTGCACTCGCAGGGACAACCTGCCCTCCTCTCTCAGCAGCTGACACTCATTTCTGGGAAGCACAAATACAAGGAAGATAACCCTGATCAGATTGCCTGTGGGACTTGCAATCAAGCCTTGAGGAAGTGCTGCTGTGGCACTCTGGTATGTACCAGTCCAGTGCCATCGCTCTTCCCACAACACTGCAGGAGCAGATCACAGGAAATTGTGTGAAAGGAGTAATAGCATGCAGAGGACACAAAAAAACTGCAACATGGATTAGGAGAAACTGATGAAAATAAAAGCTGGCAGGCTGTATCCAGTGGGGTGGAAGATCTACATTCAGAGAACAGGCAGGAAAGGTGTGAGGGAACACGACTTCCTTTCACAATTGTTGGTTACCCCACCTTGGCACGAAAAGAAAGCACGTAGATCTTATGCTCCTTGAGGTCACTGGAACAAAGTACTTCCTTTAATTTTCAACACAACTGCTAAAGCCAAATTCTGGTACTCCTTCCATAGGTGCTGGTAGATGAACTTTCCCATTGCCAGCTCTGCGATGTTCACAGAGGAATGCAACAATCATTATGGTGGGGAACAACACAGTCTACACCTTTTTATTATTTTTTTTAATTTTTATTTTTAAGTAATGAATATTTATTTCCTCCCCTGCTAGCCTCTTTTAAGGTTTTGCATGAAGCAGAAGAGTCAGACCCCTGGCTAATGTCATCCCCATCTCTCCATCCTCTTCCATGCGGTTAAGACACTTGCAGTCTAAGATTATTAATTGGGCCAAGCAGGCTCAGGTGTAAAGGAAGGTGCACCTCACTGTGTTCTGTCATTGCTCCCAGCTAAGGTGATTTTTGTTATCAGCAGTATCCCTTTAAGTCATCAGAAATTTCAATTCAGCAAAATTCAGCAAAAGCAGCCACTATTTTTGATAAGGTGCTCCAAGATCACTGAACTATTGCTATTCAGGCTTCCACACCCAGTAGTGCGGATTCCAGATGAGCTTTATGAAAGGACTTTTTAACTGACTTTCAGAAAAATGTTTGGATGTTTCCTATTGCCATTAAGTGTAAATGCTCTGAAGCTTTGGTTGGCAGCAAGATACAGTTTAGAAAAAGGATACAATTCCTGTAGCATAGGTCTTTCAGAAGAGTAAAAAACAAAGTACCTATTAATAGTATTAATAGGAGGTAAAAGAGCCATCATCTGTCCAAAGTGACCACACAAGCCTTTGTATTCCCAAAATTTTACGCTTAAAGTTGTTTCCATTGCTGTTTTTATGTTGCTGTATGGATGGGATGGGAAGACAGCCTTGGAGTGAGTGACATGTCTCATGACCAATTCCGTGAAGGTGAAGAGTGTAAGAATTTGGCATCCAAGGCTGTTCTAGCTTTACAGCACATCTCAAGATAAGGCTAAGCCAAGGCACATCTTTATTTATGTTGAAGTTGTTCCTCCAGAAATAACTAAAAGCAGAGGCCTCACAAAAAGCTGATTTAAAGAAGTTCAGATTTTCTGTATCTTTCAACTACAAATAAGTTCACAGAGAAGTTCTCAGTTTTCCATGTGAATGATAGGCTATTAATTTTTAAAATGAAATTTCAGTTTAGAGTGGATTTGGCACAGTGAAAAATGGGTAAGTATGTTTCCCTGCCATCAATTCACAGCTCTGGCATTAATGCTATTCCATTCGCAGACCTAAATAAAACAGGGAATCCAGCTTACAGAAACTAAATTTATACATAGTTAAATCCACAGCTATGGAGTTTGACATTGCAGTTAAAAGCAATTGATTTCCTTTTGGAAAAAGCAGAATATGAAGTTTCATCATCCATGTTTATCACTGCAAAGGAACTACTAGAATTAAGGAAGAAATTTGTCGTTAAGACAGATGACTAAAAGGCAGCAGTGACGTGCTGTTTACAGCTGCGCTTCAGCTTATGAAAGTGATGTTTTGAGTCTGGAGAATAAGGATAATTTAGTCATAACACAAAATCATCAAAATAATGTTTATTAAAAACCATCTGCAGAAATAATTCATAGCCATGCATTATACCATATGCAAACAATCATAACAAGAACCCATATTTTATTGAAAATGAAGTCTGCATGTTTTAATGAACACTAACAGCATCAAGAAGCTCAATGCACTTACACTTGTTCTGAAAACTTTCTTCTAATATTAACAGTACTTGATTTAGAAGGAGTTTTGTTATGGAATGGGCTGGAAAATTTTATTGCACCACTGATACTAATTAATACATTCAGACTTTGGATATCTCAGGTTTCAATACATGTACAATAATCAGAAGGGCAATATCATCTCTGAACATAGTTCAACTGTCCTTACAGTAATTCATTGTTTTTTTAGGAGAACAAAGTTCAAATCCAACATTTGGTTGTGAACCCAAGCAAACCTGATGAACAGAGGGGGAGTACAGATTAAACTCAGTTCACAAAGAGAAAAATGCTGATCCTTTCCTGCGTAATGTACTTGGCTCCTAAGCCTCTCTTTTGAACAGCTTTACCTAGAGGAATATCAACTGTAGGGAATAGAGACTTGCAAATTGGAATTTTGTTAGCCATAACAAAGAAAGCAATCTTTTGGTGTCATACTTCAGCATCATATACTCTTCAGTTTTATCTAACAGCTCTTGGTGTTTTCAGGAAAGACTGAAATAAATAAGTCACTGTTAGTGACTACTGTCAATACACGTGGCCCGTTGGTCTTCTTGAATGAGGAAATCAAAGTGGCCAAAAAATCGTTCATAAATGCAACTGCACAGCTTTGTATCCTCAGCAGACGAGGATCCTTAAGCAATGAAACTGTGTATATTTTCAACAAAATCTGGCTAATTTTGAATGAAAAAATTGTACATAGTTAAAATGAAAAAATCAATAACTAAATAATTCACTCCTCAAGGACAACTGATAATAGCACCTTCTTACCTGACAATGTTTGAAAAGATTCCCCATTTAAAGGATCAGAAAAGTGCGTAGTTGCTTGTAGGGGCTCAACTACAGATGGAGTTGTTTATTAACAACCTGCAAAAAATATCGAATATGACAGTGACAGTTCCAAACAAAATAGATAAGCAATGACTAAGTCAGATTCTTGTAAGGTACCAACACAGGTGTTCAGTCTCAGAGCACAGAGCAGGTTGCCAGAATAATTTCAAGTCCTGTGGAAAGCTCTCATTCTCTACCCAGGCCTTAGACCCACTTTCTTTTAAGAAGTAATTTTGAACACTGGACACTCTTTAACATGAAAACCTTTTATCAATGAGTTGTTTACTTTAAAACCATTGATCTACAGATTCCAGGATTTTTTCCTGAAAAGTATCTTGAGATGGTAACATAAACAGAGAGATACAATGCTAGCACCAGCTTAACCAGTGGTTTGGCTTCTAGACTTGTTCCAACATATTTTTCTGGTAAACTCATTTGCTGGCTGTTTTTGTTAGGAGAGACTGAGATAATACTCTCTCCCCTTAGGTTATAATAGATTTGCATTCTGGGATTTATTTGCAAAGGTAATTTCAGCACATCTTTGGTTGGAAGGATTCATTTGGCTTCTATTTTGCTTTGAATGCTAAAAATGTGAGAAACATCTGCTTTAAAGGAAAATTTCAGATTCATTAATTCATTCTTTCACTTCTGATGGTAGGAATAAAAGTGACAGGGAGCGAGGAGAAGAACAACGATGTGGCCAGAACTAGAGTGGAGAATAGGAATTGCCCTCTCTCACCACAGATATCTAGACAAGAGATCTCCTTAGGAAGGCCTTGGCAATGTCTGTATTGCAAAGGCACTGAACTGGCCAAGACTACTTCCTCAAGTCTAATGAACTCAGCCACAGGATCTCATTTCACTGTATGTAATGCAAATCTTTAAATACACAGATTTAAATAGGACTATTCTCAAGCATGAAAAAGGCTCAAATAAGGGAAATAAGACTTCACAGAACAGATCTTGCCTCTGTGATGCTGAAACTATTGCAGAGCAATTACCTTAAACGAGATGCATGATTAGTAAAAAGAACGGAATAGCCTGGTAAAAACAAATCCGTCGTTCTGATCCCCAAAAACCAAGTGGACAAAAATCAGCAAGGCACATCTAAGCTCTCTGGACTAGAAAAGCTTGAGTTTAATAAGGTGGAAGATATAGAGGAACATCCAATTTGCGGAAGATCCAGCTGGGACTCATTTCTAAATGGAATTAAGTTCCTGCAGAGCAGAATCAGCACCTAGGTCTGAAATTGATACCTATTACCTGGTCAAATGAATGACTCTTTAAGCTCTATTGACGCTATTGGCAAAATCTTGATTGACTGTAAGAGAATCTAAATCACCAAAGCATCTAGGTGCCTAAATGAAGGTGTCCTGATACTGTGGAGCCCACCCTCTGTGGAGTGACTTAAATAGTTCATAGCAAGCCTTCTTAGTGATATTCTCACAAACTGGAGCATCCAAGGACCCAGAAGCTTTGTTAAACTCCAGTTGAGCCTGAAAGACATCCAGAAGTCAAACCAAATGACCCAACAGTTTTTCATACCTGCTTATTCACAATCTTTTCAACGTATATTGAGAGAAACCATTGCAATTAGGGGAAAAAAGATAAATCAGATCTGAAAAATAAGTACAACGAGACACCAAATAGATTGTGTCCTGTTTCACGGTCATAAAGATATTCTGAAGCAAATTGAGTTTAGAATAAGAAAAATAATTCTACAGCTTGGGTTAGCTAACTGTAGTTTTGAGAAAAATCAAAGTTTAAATAGCTTATGAATTGCAGGGGGAAACTACTTGTCATCTTAATAAGACCAAAAGAAATAAAACTAAAAAAGATGCTGATTCTGTATTTTGATAAATTGCTATGATACCAGTTCTCTGACCATTTGATTATTAGGTTTTCTCTGAAAATACTGCCTTGATTAGTAGGTCAGGTAACTTCACTGACTCTCATTTCTTGACTTATCTATTACACAATTACAGGTTTTTCTGTCTTTTTCACTTTTCTTAGCTGTAGGTTAAAAATGATTTCACTCAGATTTTACCCAATAGACCTCTGTCAAAGTAGTTTCCAAAAGCATATCTAAAACAAGACTTCTAATACAGTGTCCCCCAGTTTCTCATGTTGTAGGCATTTAGTCATCTTGCACCACTTCTAGGACAAATAAGCAGGTGTTACCACCATGCTGTTCCTCTTCCATTTGCAATGGCAGCTGCACCTCTGGTTGTGTCCTAGGAAGCTATAATGCTTAATCATTCTCTGCTACTGCATGATCCATAGGGAGTGCAATTTCTAAGTAGTCCAATTTGTTTGATGTCACCATCCCTCAGGGAACTGTACTTATGACTGAGTTGAATGTTAATGCTCAGCATTCCATATTCTAAAAATGTCAAAAGGTCCGCTGAATAATCTCTGTAGCTATTTCTTTGATGCAATGTCAAGGATAAATATTAATAGGTCTGCTATAAGTATAAGCATTTTTCCTACAAAAAACACTTCAAAGAGTATAAAATCCATCTCAGCAACCTATATATACCAAAGCATGCACAGTAATGATTCCTTGTATAATGATGGTATTAAAGTGCAGCATAGAGTCTTGTCAGTGAAAATTCATTTGATATTTTTTACTTACAGGCATCAGAGGAAAATGAGTTAGGACAGCTCTGATACAGGCAGTGACAGAAGCATTCATCTTCCAATGTTTGTTAATAAGAAAAAAAAGGAAATAAGAACTGACTGAGAAAAATTTGACTGGATTAGTCCAAAGTAACTGCTACTCGCATATCTAGTCTGTATAATGCACTTGGCAAAAAGGTTTTCCCTCCAGCCTAAGGACGAAATCAATAGCCATAAACCACACAAAATCTGATGCTTAGCCACCCACTCAAGCTCTGACTGAAGCTTTTGACAACTAGTTTCTGATTCTAGAAGTAGGGCAAGGTCTTTTATTAAGTGACAAAATAATTTAAGATTCATTTAGTGACTAATGTTCTCTATTTCCAAAGCTATGAGAACAACAGTATGTGAGCTAATTTTAACATGTGGAAAGAACATTTAATTTTATCAGAAGGAAACAATGAAGAATCTAATTTGTTCTCCACATGTGTGCATAGCTCCTATTGATATTAATAAGAGTTAAGCAGCCTATGGAGAAGAAAATAGGCCCCCAGATGTGGCAAAATGTTTTAAGAAAATTATCTGCAGCTTTCTAATGACTGCAGAAATTATTTCGTCTTCTATACCAGCGGAGAGAGAAAAGTGACTTCATATCCAGCCAGTTTTGAAAGGTTTTTGGCTTTCCCAAGAGCAGCAGTACACAAGCACACACATGTAGATGTGTACAAGGGTGGTTACTCACAGATGTATATGAGTGGTTTCTCACATGTTCACACAAACGCATCCTTCTCAATCATTGCCTCTTTTCCACCAGTCTTGTCTAAGGCATGGAATGTCTGAAAATCTGCTGCTCTCCCCATTTGCTGCTGCTCCCAATTAGGGATGAAAGAAGATAAATTTCACATAATTCATGTGGGTTTTGAATTCGAGTGCTTAACATGTTGTCAGAGGTAGTTGACAGGTCCAAGGAAGGCTGGTGAACAACCTTATTTTCCTTGTGCCACATTTTGCCCTAATTCTACCAAGCATTCTTGGCTTGGAGGGTTAATCTTGCTCAGTCATGATCAAATTTCCTCAGCTGTCCAGTAGCACTCCTACAAAGGGACATGCTGTGGCTTTGACCTTCACGTTTCCAGACATTTCCATTTGCTTTTCTGAATGAGCTTTGGTATAAGACGTTGATGGTTAGCAGGTCCTTCCACCTGGTACTTCATTCTTCTGTGGCATGTTATTCCGAAGAATCACAGAACGGCTTAGGATAGAAGGGACCTTAAAGATCATCAGTTTCCAGCCCCACTGCCATGGTCAGGGCTGCCAGCCACTGGATCAGGCTGCCCAGGGCTCCATGCAGCCTGGCCTTGAATACCTCCAGGGATGGGGCATTCACAATGTCTCTGGGCAGCCTGTGCCAGTGCCTCACCACTCACTGAGTAAAAAATCTTTTCCTAATACCTAGTCAACATTGGTCGCTCCAAAAATAATCACTCCTATTTATTTGCATGGAAACTACAACAGATACAAAGAACTATTTGACAGAGCAAATTCTCAGCTACAAAACACTAATTTTCACCACAGTCACTACCATTAAGCTATGCATTTTTGCCAGCAATGAACAACTATGCATTTTTGCCAGCAATGAACAAGAGCCTGCATGCTGCGCTAGTAAAAATCTGCACCAGCAGAGGTGACTGCTGTTGCCACTGCTGAAACGCACCACCCCTACCTCACTGTGCTCACATCCACTGTTTGATCTCCATCAATGTTCAGCAAGTGTTGATGAATGTCAATAAGTGCAATTTTTTCTGCATGGAGTTCAGTTCCACCCCTTTGCTCCATCTGCACTTCCATGTCAAGGCAGCATTATGTCAGACTGCCCCTTGGCTGCCATCTGTTGCACAGCAACAAAACGGAACAGAATACTGGTGGGAAGGTTCAACCTCTACTGCCATACCACCATCTGCCTCTGATGTTGGGGGCCAACATAATAAAACAGGAGGCATTAATTTCAGAGCAGCCCTCTTATATACAGGAAAGCAAATTCCAGGCTTCTGTGGGAATGCTTCCTGGGTGAATGCTGACATTTTTTTTTTTGGTATGAAGAATTCCTGTCTGTTTTGCTAGAAGTATTCCTACTGTTGTCTGGAATCGAGGTGCACCTCGTTTGGACATCAGCTGAACACAGGGTGGGCAGCTTAGAGAAGGGTGCCAGTGCACACCTATTCACACTATTTGATACCAAGGTCGGTTAAACACTAGTTTTTTTCCCTTTCTTAAGCTCTGATAAATACTCTTAGGGTGTTTAGGCTAGAGTGTGCTGAATTGTTTTATGGAACTGGTGAAAAGATTCTGTTGTGGTTTGAGCCAGCAGGGTTAAACACCACATGGTGTTTTGCTCACTCCCCCTCCTTCCACCTGGAATGAGGGAGAGAATTGGAAAGGAAAAAAGAACTTGTGAATTGAGATTAAAAACTATTTACTAAGACAGAAAAGGAAAATAGAATGAAAATAACAGCAATGATAATTATATACAAAACAAGTGATGCACAAAGAATTGCTCACCAGCTGCTGACCGATGCCCAGCCAGTCCCCAAGCAGCGGCCCCTCCCCAGCTAACTCCCCTCAGTTTTATAGTCCACATGATGTCATATGGTATGACATAAACTTTGGCCAGTTTAGGCCAGCTGCCCTGGTCCTGTCATCTCCCAGCTCCTTGTGACATCCTCTGTCCCCTTGCTGGCAGGGCAGTACAAGAAGCTGAGAAACTGAAATGTCCTTGGCTCTGTACAGCAGTGTAAACATCAGTACTTATCAGATCTGTTTTTCTATGAATAAGACAACTTCAGTCCCAGCTAGAAACTAAGACAGATTCAAATACCCGTTTCCCAGAAGAATTCAATTATCTCCTTCAAGTTCTATTCAAAATCCCACCCAAGTAAAATGCAATAAAGATACTTCATCTGGCTGAATTTCACTGGAGAATGCTTTGGGGAACAAACCCTTTTAAACATAGCATCTTGCTAAATAGAACATGTTGCAGTTCTTGTTATGAGCAACTTTAATCACTAGCATATTTTACAAATAAGTAGGAAGTTATGTGTAGGTGACTACCACAAAAATATACAGAGGTTGTTCCATTTGGATAATTGATACACACAAAAAAGTGTAAAGCACAGTTACCTACATAGTATCCCACAGCAATTTGTTTCATTTTTATGATTTTGCTGAAGAATATGTTTTATATTATTTTAATGGATTTAGAATCTGCCAGTGTTTGCATACAGTAGCTTATGTTTACATGCTTGTTTCACATGACACAGAAATGCAAAGAGGAGGATGGCTTTGGTTCAGATTTAGATGAACAGTTTGTGCAAAAGTGACTAAAGAAGAAAACAATTTCCAAAATAAACATTGCTACATATGATAAATACTGGTATCAATCACGGTCACTACATTTTAACCACTACCTGCAGTGTGCTACATACTGAACATACTGATTGGTGTGGGAATTGACCCAAGTTGTCAGTCAAAGCCCTTCTGTCAGATATGGGATAATGACATAAGGTAAGGCAACATGGAAGAGCAATGTGGAAAAGCAACATGGTAAGTTGATCTCAAATCTAAGGAATACAAGCAAAGAGATCTGTGTGTAAAACACAGTTACATTTTTTCCAGCCAACGTACAAATTCACATTAGTCTGATAAAATCCAGAACTAATCCCATTGTGATATAAAAAGAAAGAGGAACATTGGCAATTTTTCATTTCTAGGGTTTTCCTTCACAACTGTGTAGAGCACATTGCTCCAGAAACATTTTCTCTGTATGGCATGCTCCTGAGCAAAGCCTTGCCTTGCCAAAATGAGAGGTGGACTTGCCCACACTGTTCTTAGGAGTTTGATCCTGATATTAGAGGAAACCATGTGAGGGCCTTCAAGGAGTAAGGTGTATTAGGGGATATCACTGGGCTGCTAAAAAAATTATTACCCAGAAACATGATCTACTGCAGATCAAGAGAGAGATTAATTAAATTTTGACACAGATACACAGTTCCTGAAGTAATATATTTCAACACAAAAGCAGCAGCTTTAAGAAGGCTATTTTCTATTCTTGGTCACTTTCTTTTCTCATCCATTGAAAGATTTGTGCATGGAACTTGTAATAAGAGATTTGTAATGTATATCTACATGAGGCAATTACTTGCAGAATCTTTAACAAATCCTAATTCTGCTCTACATATAAGATGAATGAATGCACATTACTTAAGAGTTCCTAAAACAAAACACACATTTAATTTAAGTCTAGCACTGTAATTTCTGTAGCACCTATGGAATAGCTTTTAAGAGCCCAGTGTCGTGAAGCTCTTGAGTAAAACCACCATTTCTAAGTGGGACTTCTGCTGATTCTGAAAGGATCATCTCTTTATTGGTATTCACAGTAAGAGTTCAACTGAATGACATACAACTTTGTTTTCACGACATTTAAATACTGCATTGCATGTTCTTTGTAGCAAATAACTTGTGATCTTGAACCAAACCATCCTCAGCACATTTACTTACTTAAACACACCCCCACCCTCTCCCACCCCCTTCCTGTTCTATCCAGCTAAGCTCATATGTGTTAATGCTTTTCACACACATGCTTATTTACAACTTTATCCAATTTTATGTTTAATTTGATGTGCAATTTTAGACTCATATAACTTGAGGCACTTGTTTCTGCTAAGATTCCCTGGAATATGCATTTCACTCAATGTTTTTGCGTGTTTCCAAATGTCAGCATAATAGTGAGAGGAGGACTTTTTTAAAATTTATTTCTGTGGAAGGAAAGGCAGCTTGGGCATGAACACCTGTTTACTTTTAAGACATGTGCAATAGCATCTTCAGTCACTTATGAAAGCTCCTTTGTACTCTGAATGTTCTCATTCCCTTTTCAGCTAATTTTATACATCAGAAAATACGATTATTCAATATTTAGTCAGTTATGTTCCAAATGGAAGAGGATAAAGAATTAATTTAATTAAGCATTCTGTTCTCCTGAAACAAACTAACAGGAAAACAACCAAAACAAATCAACAAAAACAACTATTAAGAAAGAGCTCTGACAGGTATTACAGGTAGGCTCCTGCGTTGGCTATCAGGAGACATTTGTTCTCTTCCTGGAATTGTAGTATTGTTTACCTCTGATGCTGATTTTAAACTGGAAGCTTCACTTCTATGGGTTCTCTTTGTCATCCATTTCCAGTGTCAACCTTAGATGGTTATTTATCAAATCTCTATGGTCATGAATTTATTTATAGCAAACTACATGGTATAGATGCATTCTTTCCTACATTTATTGAAATATTCCCTCAGTGGTGCTTTTATCCTTGCAGACCCAGTATGCCCTCCTAAATCACAAGTAAGAGGTTTCGAGATACGGATTTCCTCAAAGTATTACTGTGAGTTTCAAGGGGGAGGTTTTGATGACAGCAAATTTGATGATGATTTGGTTTTAACTGCACTGAGACCAAGACCTAGCCTTGGGAATCAACAGGAAAAACAAAAACCAACCAACAAATTCTGAATAGCTGGAGCCAGCAGAGGTGCCTACAGTGGTAAAGGGATGCCTCAAGATCAAGCAGTAATCAGGTAATGCCTGGAGTTCAAAAGCCTCGTCTCCAAGAAAAGGGAGTCACAGGCACTCTGCATGGAAGGGAATGAGTGCTTGTCTTCCCTGCTTCACCAAAGCTGTTTCCCTTCAGGGTCAGGGCTGTCTCATACTTCACATGGATCTGATCAGGAAATGAAAATGGCCTAGCAGCCCAAAATGTTGAGAGATCTCATCCCTAATGCTTGGTGTCTCTATAGCTCTGTACTTTTTAGTGTCTGCATACTAAATAATTTTATCTAGATCTGAATGTGAGACAAAGCAAGTTGGAAAGTACACAATTTTATCACTAACTTTTTGGCAGAACCTTGTTGTACTATTGCTTCTCTGAGTGCTTTACCTTTTTGACTGGATGCTTGGAACTACAGCAAGGGATCTCAGGCAGAGGAGAGACGCCTGGAAATCATGAAGTAAATAAGCAAGGTACTCCATGATGCCATTGTGTCTTAGAATAAAGTCGAGCTCTGGGATTCCTCAGAATCATGAGTCAATACTTAATAAATGTAGAACTTCTTTTGCATTGGCCCCTTTCTTACAAAAGGTGCTCAAAATCCCATTTCTAACCTTTGTGACTGAGAGATTATAAGAGTAGATTTGTTGATAAACAAGCTTACTTGACAGCTGCCTCTGGCAGAACAGTACTAAGCAAGTGTCTGTTTTTTTATGACTCAAAAGGAGGTATTTTCATTAATATACAACAAATCTCTCATCTCAATGAATAGGAACATTTTTCTCTCCTAGTTTAGTTTCTCCTCCCACTGCTACATAATATATATTGATGTTGCCTTTTGGCATTGCAATTTTTACTGTGGTGCATTAGAGTTTCCAAAGCACATTGCTTTTTATGATACATGGTAGCTTAAAGGAAAAAGCAGTATCCAGCTGGGAAACGAAGGGTGAAACACCGGCCTCTTTGAAGTCTGTGAGAAAAACTATTACTGCCTTCAGCAGAGGCAAGGTTTCATTCCAAGCATTAAGGGACAAATGTGGAGCCGTATATTGATTTTATCTCTTAGGTAAAACTGTAGAGAAGAGAAATGCCTTCATCTGGAATCTAGGATGCTTAATATCAGCAGGCCTTTAGGAAATTGCATTATATGGTTGAATGGTATGTTGGTCCAATGAAAAATCCCAAATCCCTATATTTGACCTGTGATTCTATAAACAAAACAAACAAACAAAGAACCTAGCAAATGCAAAGCCATTATAGTCTACAAGACTTCTATTTATGAATGCAACATAGAACACCCAAATCTGAGCATATTTAAGAACAAAACAGCCAAGCTTGTGGTTATTCCAGCTTATATTAATAAATTGCAAAGTATACAAATCTACATTTAGAAAGAATTGTAATAAAGAGGCAAAAAACATTTATTAAATCAAAACCACATTAATATGGAATATATTCTCTAGTAGCTGCCCCCCTATCATTTAAAATATTTTTAGCTAATTAAGAGAATTCTGTATCACAGTTAAACAGGGGAAATAGTGAGATAAATAATTCATGAACATCTGAAGTAAATATCTTCTAATAGATATTTTGACTAATTTACTTTTGACAAACAAATGAGCAAAGCTTTGTTTTTACAAGAGTCTGATGAACACAGTTTTCAGTTCTGCAGCTGAAATAAAAGTCATTTTGGACAGCTGCCCATTTAGTTTCCACAGGCTCATAGCTCATGACTTTCAGATGACAAATCATATAGCTCTACCACTATTCGTGATTTTTGAGTATACTAATACATTTTCGCACTTAACTGTTGTCAAAGAAATACACTAGCTAAAATTAGCCAGTAGAAAGAAATGCAGTAAGAATGCTGGAATAGCAAGTTAATTAATTAATTAATTACATCCCTGTAGGTTTGTAGGAAAAATGACAAAACAGTTAAAAGAGCTCTGCTCTGAGCCCCATTCTTTCTTCCATTTAATGAAAGAATAAAGCTGGGGCTTTGATATCACTACATTGTCATGGTAATTGTGAAGCTGTGAATTCAACGTGATGACTTCACTGCAGGTACAAGAAAGAAGAAATTTTCAACTATGAGGAAAAGAATTTATTTAAGCGTCAATCTAGATAAAAGGGCAAAGATTAATAAAAGCTGTGCATTTCATGCCTATTTTTAGGTCTGCTTGAAACAATTCCATAAGAAAATCTCAGTTAGTAGCAGTACATTCAATATTTAATGTTGAGTTGGTTAGCATGTAGTAATGTAAGATTCAGAATATTCAGAAAAGTGGACTGACTTGATAAGGTCTTTAACATTGTTTCTGCTCTTCTTTTTCCACCTTTCCATCTAAATCAAATTCTGTTGCAGTGGTACTGTTTCCAGTAATTACAGAAAAGAGTTTGAGAGCAGCTCATGCACAGGCACTTTCATAGTAAAATGCAATCCACCCTGTTCAGAGAGAGGCACTGCAGAAACATGGAGAAAACTCCTCTTTCCCTATATATGTGGTAGTTGTCCGATACTTGTTACCCGTAACAACAGAAGGCTTCATTGGTGAGTCCAAAATTATGTTATGGTTCAGTAAAAAATTCAACCTTAGATAAGACTGATTTTGAAGCATTATTTATGTAACATGTTACTTTTTAAAATTGAATGGAATATATAAAAAAAATAGATATCTACTTAAATATTTAGTAGCCTTGGATTCAATTGCTGGAAGAATTTAAACAAAATGCTGTCATGTTCCAAAATATGACTAATTGATCACTCTGTAAAGGAGAATCATTGCATAGCATTGCAGCTAGTTTGAAATTTTAAATTCTATTCTCTAAGACAAAGGATTTGGAAGGTGCTGCGTATTATTAAGAAAGGAGAAGTCCACTAATGTTCAATTTCAACAGGAATTTTTTCTGTACACTTTTTAAATTTTGATCAGGTCTAATGGTAATTATGTAGTTGACTAATTTCAGAATCTTTATCAACCTCCAATTACAGATTAGAGCTCTACTGTACTAAAAAAAAAAAAACAACGTTGAAAACAACATAATAAGGAAATTCTCTGCCCCAGTGAACTCTCAATCTGAGATTTAATTAAAATAGTATGTATGAGACAGGAAGCAAGATGAAAGGACGAATAGGATGAACATTCATAAATTAGTCATAGCAGCAGGTTTAGCATTTGCAAGTGATGACCAGCCTATTTGCTGCATGTTTTTTGGCAGAGCTAATAAAATTCAATAGGTGTCTCTAGTTTGTTCACCTGTTAAAGGTGCAGAGCTAAAAACTGTACCACATTTCAGAGGTCTCAAATCTTCTTCAGAGTATGAGGGAAAAAGTGAGAAATCACTGAGAGTCTTGAACTACACCACCACCTGCTGTTGCAACCACCATGACTCACATAATTTATTCATACCAAAATGCAGTGTGCATCTGCTATTTACTGATATTTTGGTTTATGTTTCTTATTATGGCTTCTGCTTATATTGAATAAAACTTCCAAGCACTGTGGAAAGTATATTGCTTATAAAGGTCTTTCCTTTTCATAACATCAAAGAATGAATAATGCATTTCTTTCCATTCCAGTTAGGCAATATAAACATCAAAAGAAGGATTAGCATTTTAGGTCTTTAACAACACTAAATCTTTGTGTCAAATGTCTTGCTGTCTTGTGCAGAACATTTATATTTCTATACCTATTACACAATCCAAGCAGTGGGCCAAACATCTTTACTTTCCTCTAATTTACATAATTAATTAAAAGCCAACATTTCTTCTTGCCAACCTATCTGCACTCACACTGAAATAACAAATGCCAGTTCTCATTCTGAAATAAATTCACTAACTAGGTTTCAAACTCCTGTTGCAAGGCAAAAGTGTATCTCGCCAAGTAAACCATTGCTGCTCTGTGATAATAACCCAGCCATCGGATGCAGTGGATTACGCCAGATGCCATAAATATAATCCAAGATGCCATGTCTGCAAAGCTGGAAGGGCTGGAAGGACTGCAGTGCAGCCAGGAGTCAACAGGAATCTTGTCTGTTAGCATTGGATGGGGAGGGCTCATGGCTAAGGAGACCCAAGGTGCACTGATTTCAGGCCAGATTCTTTTTGAACACTTACAAAATGGCTCCTGTGTAATGGAGGCGCCAATGGGTGGAAGGCAGTGATATAAACGCCTGTTACAGATGAATTTCTTTCAGATTGAGTAAGCAAGGCTGATGCAACTTCATCTAGCCTCATCTAGTGACCTAGTAATAGAAATATATATATATATTTTGTCTGTGATTGTGTTTCAGATCTCTTTTTCTGCAGCTAAAGCAGGAAGCACTCTGCCAAGTCAGTAAAATGAAGGAAGTTCCAAGCGGAGGTCTTTGCCTCCATAGTGAAAGTGTCTGCTTTGTCTAAAGTTGAATGAAAGGAAGCCAAGATGTTAAATATGTGTGAATGCCTAGATATGCAATAAGCAATTTAGCTAAAAGGGAAAAAAATTCTGGGGTCTGGAAGGAAAGCAGAAGTGACCACTTTATTTTTTATTTTTAGGTTTTCATCCGGCTGTTTGTGGGAAGAGTGATTTTCTGTTTGCTCTTATCTTACAGAAGTATTAAAAACTATTTACCAGCTGGGATTTGCCTTCTTGATTTCACAAAGTCATTATGATGAGTTAGCAGTGATAGCAATGACTGTGCAGTAGGCAGGTGGCCTGCCCACAAAGGCTTTGTTTTGAAATCGGGACACAGCCAGTCTGCACCAGTTGTCTGAGGAACCAAGGCTGCTCCTGAGGCCACTCCATAACATGAAGGAAGCACAGACATATCTCAGCTGTCAAAGTCATGATTTACACTGAGAGATCTCCAAGTGTAGGTCCTTATCCTGCTCATATCTACAATATGACTCAAATATGCCATTTCACTGAAATGAAATTATGAACATGCCTATATGTTTATCGGTTCAGGGCTGTACCATTCACAGTACAGTTCTTTCCAAACATATAACTTAGTTGTTTGCTGGGTTCAATAGGTCTTTTGCTACTTGCTATAATTCTATGGTATTTACTCTTTTTTTTGATTATTTGAGAAAAAGATCTGCATAAATTCTGGCTTGAATAAGAACCCTATCATGCAGAAATATGACAGTGGATAATTTAAGAAGGTACAGAAACAAACTAATCCACCCACAGTCTGGAGAAACTTTTTAGCTATTTCCATAGATTTCTTTGGAAGTAGCAATAATGCTTTAGAGTTCCTGTAATCTTCCAGCTATTACTTTGGTCTTCCCATGTTTATTACCCTTTGGAATACAATGGCCTCTTCCACAGCAAGTTTAATGTTATTTCAAATAATGTGTTGCAAGCTGAAGCTAGTAGTCACTTTCCCCTTGCAAGTCACTGCTAATGTCAAGGGCAGTGTCCATACATACAGACTTTCTAAGATCATGCAAAGGGAAATGCAATTTTTCTGAGTTACTCAAAACTCCTGGGAGATGAGATGTCTCTAGAAAGTGCAGGTACGCAGCAGACAGTATCATTTCATCAGGAGTGTAAAACAAGAGATTTGTGTCAGATTTATATGAAGGTTACAGGTGTGGAAAGCCCAAGAATTGTCTACATCAAAGAGAGTATCCAGTTTACAATTTATCATTTATTCTTGTTATCTGAATACTCCCACTACTGGCAATGGATAAAGACAAGATCTGCACAAATTAGATGAGGACAGAATCTTTCAAAATTTGTACAAAATAGAACTGTGACTTAACTGCGCTCTCTTCACTTTGCTCTTCTACGTATAACAAGGTTACTTTTGTTTCTTTCAAATTTGTTTATCCTTTGGTCTACTAATTTCCCTCTAATTTCACAGATTTTCATGTCCTTTGCTATTACCAAGGAAAAGGCCATTCTGTCTCAAAATGTGAAAGTTCTTTTTAACCTACAAGACATTTCACTTTATTAATTTGGCTTTAAATGTTGTGGAAATGGAGGTTACCTAACCTCATACCTGCTGTTATCACAAAGACGTCAACATTTGCCTATCCTTCAAAGGTGCCCGAGTTCATGACCGGACATTTCCATATTCAATGACCTTGGACAGAAAATACTTCATTTGCAGTTATTGGAACACCTGGAGTAGTCATTCTCTGAAGAAATTACTCTCTTGCTTTATTCAGATTTGTGGCTGTTAAGATCATTAAGAATTAATTACAAAAATTCTTTTCTCTCTACAAAATCTCCGCAGAATGAGATTTTATCTCTTTTTTAGATTATTTACCAAATACTTCTGGTCTAACATTTAACCATGTGATTAATTTGGGCTATCAAGATCTACTTTATTTTGACTGAATAGATGGCTAAATCAAATGGTTTCTTTCCCTGAAAGGACAGAAGCATTTGCTAGAGTCAGATTTCTAGTGTAAATGATCAAAACCTGGAGCACAAATGTTCCACTAATATTCTCTAACACCTGCTATTTGCTATTGCCAGGAACAGTCCACTAAAATCTATCACCAGAATGCAAGCTCTTCAGGACTATATATTCAGATGGTACAAATGGACTACGGCTTGGAAGTATGCAAGTAGATTTATTTTTGTAATATTTATCCAAAGTCAAAAAAATATTTCACTTGTTGAGGTTCTTCATTATCTGCTGTACTCCAGGTATACTGTGCTCCAGGTAAGAGTAGCACCCTCCTTTTTGTCTGGGGTATCCTCCTTCTTTGCAGATTCTGTCTGTTTTGTTAACAGCACTGTATTTCCCCCATCATATGACACAGTTTTCTGACTGTTGCTGGTGAGACACAAGGGTAAGATTAGGGAGAGAAAAATGAAGAGATGTAACAGACTGTGAGGAGACAAGTATTAGAATGAATGACATAGCAGGAGAAGTAAGAAAAAAAATATGCAGGAGAAAAGTGAATATCACTACAAAATGTGATGTACTCTGTGAGTGGACAATTTACTGTTACAATCTTGACATTCATCATAGTACATAACATACTAAAATATTTTTCTACATCCCAGGTATCAGCCTACTTTTATGACCTAATCCAGAAGACAAAAGAACTCTTTGTCTTTCTCATTTTCCTTCTCAGCATTTAATCTCTAAAACATGACACAAAACAGTTGGCCAAAGACCAAAAGGCAGCGACACGCCCACCGTGTTTTTATACATGTCAGATGGCAATTTACAGATTAATAAGAGTTAGCGTGAATGCTGGCTGCAAAGGTTGCTTCCTGCATCTCGTACGGAAAAGGCTCTCACTAGAGCAGGAAGCCCGGCAACACGAGCCGCTCCGTACGCGCCCGCGAGGTGCCCGCGGGGCTCGCCCATGGGGTCAGCGCCGCGCGCCGCCGCCCGCCGCTGCTCCGGGGCTGCCGTGCTCTGGCGCCGCGGCGGCCGCTAGAGGGGGCGCCGGCACTTTTTTTGCCGAGCAGAAGCGGGACCGGTGCAGGGCGCGGCGGGCGCGGGTTGCGTTTTGGTTTGGGGAGGGCGGGAGGTGGTTGGGTGCGGGTTACAAGCAGGGCACGCAGTTTGCACGATCTTTCAGAAAGCTGTTCGGGGGAAGGAGGAACTTCAGTGGGATTCCCCGCTCGTCCCGAAGTAACTTTATTTTACAGCCTCTCTGTTAGGAAATACGGAAGGCTTCCATAAATCACTACCGAGGCAAATGGGTTGCAGGCTTCTTACAGACCACACAGCAGCAAGACTGCCGTGCCGCTCGGCTTTTGACAGCATTATGACAGCTGCCCACCTTCCTGCTGCCTCCTCACCCTCCCAGTTTAATAAAATGAGATGGAGGCTTTGGCTGCCCATAATGTGCTGCGAGGGGGCACGAGCAGCAGCCAACAGCGAGGAGCTTTCAGCCGATGCCTTCTTGGCTCTCCCTTTCTCGCTCTGCCCATTAGGGAGCCGCAGGGCAGTGGCCCAGGGCCGCGGTGCTCCCGGGCGGTACCCCTCGGGGCGGCCGTGCCATGGCCACAGCCCCGGCGGGGAGAGCCCGGGGGCGGGAGGCAGCGGCCTCTGGTTTAAGAAAAAAAAAAAAAAAAAAAGAAAGAAAAAAA
>WBMW01002252.1:80781-249065 GCA_013396635.1 Penelope pileata
AGAGAGAGAGAGAGAAAGGGAAAAATTGAAAAATAAAAAGAGAAGAAAAGTGCGGGTGAGGTGTGCCGGGCGGAGGAGGGAACCCGCGGAGGGCAGAGGCAGACAAAGGGCGGATGGAGCCCTGCCCCAGGTGCGCGGGGCCGGGGCGCTCAACAGGCTCCGCCGCGCCGGCACACGGCGCGGCCGCGCAGGGGCTCAGCAGGGTTCGCCGCGGGGCTGGCAGCTCCGCCGCCTCCTTTGTGCGCGCGGGGGGAGCGGCGGCGGCGGGTGCCCCGCCGGGCTGTCAGCGCTGCCCGCCAGGAGGCGGGGAAGGGAAGGGACGGGAAGGGAAGGGAGGAGGCGAGGGAAGGCGCAGGCAGGGCGGCTCTCCCGTCCCCGCCGCAAGGTGAGCCCCGCTCCCCCAGCGGAGAGAGACGCGGGGAGCGCCGCGGCCCCCGTTCCCGACCCTCCGAGCGGCTTCGCCCGGCCCCGCGGCGCAGCTCCCGGCGGGCTTCGGCCCCGATCCCGTTGGCGCAGGAGGAAGGGGAGCGCGGTCTGCAGCGGAGCGCTGCGCGGCTCCGGCACTCGGCCATGGGCTGGCGGCAGCCGGACGGCAGCGGGAGCCGACGCGGGGCTCGCAGCTAAGGGGTGAGGAGGAGGAGGGACCATGGCAGCATCCAGCAACTCCAGTCTGTCCGGCTCGTCGGTATCATCCGGTAAGTTTCTCCCGGAATCTCTGCCTTCCCTCCATGTTTAGCGGAGGGCTACCTGCCCTCCGAGCCCGCTGCGGGCTTCCCTCAGTGGGCGGTGGAGTCCCTCCCGGGGGCCGGGCTCGCCCCCTCCCCGCGCTGCCTTTGTACGGGGCGGGGGAGCCCCCGCCGCTCCCACCGGCGCGGCGCGAGCAGCCGCTGCCCCCGGCGCGGGGAACAGTGCCCAGCTCAGGGCACCGACTGCTGCCGTGCCCCTGCTGTGGCACTGGACTTCTAAAATAGTGGGAACCGTTTCCCGATGAAAAGAAAAAATGCCCCAGGGCCGTGCAGGGGCTGAGCTCCTGCTAGTCCTGGGGCTGCTGTGCTTTCCTATCCTCTCCTAGCGCTGCAGAGCCACAAGAAAACAGAAAAGTTGCATTCAGGAGCAAGGGAGCCTGAAATTGAAAGCAATGATAGAACGGAACTGTCCTCTGCTTCTTCACTCATTGGATTATTTTAATGCTTAAGTGATAGTAGAGCGAAGAAATTGGCAGTGTAATACCCTGGCGCTTACCGGGCTGAGGAAGTAAATAGAAGGATGAACAACTTTGGGGTTCAGAGGACTGTGATTCAGTGTTTGTTGGAGGTGCCAGACTGAGAATTTGTAAGAGCTCTTTTTAAACACAGCAATATGTGCTGTGAAAATCAGACGAGCTCCTTTGACTATCAATACAACTGTAGAAAAATATAAATAAATGTAAGAAGCAGTGAACAACTATTTCTTTTAAAGATGGTGCATGGCTTACACAACTTACTGTATGTGTCACTGTTCCAGTATGCGCCACTTACTGCCAGATCCAAAGAAAGAACTGGCTCCTTAAAACAAGCATTTACTCCAACCCTTTTAATAGATAACACAAACACTATGAGCCTGGATTGCCTTAACGAGAAAGCACCTAAAAGAAGTAGGCATGAGAAGCTGTGTTGTGTCGGTGATGCAGGAGTTACAGGACTGGAATGCAAACAAGCAAGAGTCAACCCAACTCAGTAGCATGCCAGTTAAGAATCATGTTCCCATGCACTTGGCTTCCTTGCTCCATGAGCATGGATCTTTCCTACGTACCGTTCCAGCCTCTGAGAACAGTGCTCAGTGCACTCTCCTGAATCCCTATGGCTGTACTGAGTCAGGACTCCGGGATCCATCTCCCACACTGAGCCCTTGTGGTCCAGGTTCAAATGCCTGAACTGCGGAGTGGAGTGGGAATTCAGGCACGTCCTTGCTCTGGGCATCTGATATGGGTGACTCCAGGTGGTCTCCCCTTCAGTGGGTCCCCAAATTTAGCATCCAGCCTGGGAGCTGAGCTCTGTGCTTTAGATGAACACACTTGAAAGTTAGGCTGGTGCTTGACAGCTCTCTGCCTTGTGTGAAGCCCTTTGCTACGCTTTGTGGCCTAGCTTTTGTTCTGCATTTTTTGCAAGGACGAGCACAGCTGAGCCTTGGCCCATGCTTGGGGCTCTTAGATGCCACAGTGGCACAAGTAATAAATATCATCAAGTGCTTCATAAAACAAGGGAGTGCCCTTCACTTTCATACTTTGCAACCTTGAAGTACTTTTTGTTTTTTCCAGAGCATTGAGTCTGTTTTTCTCCATGCACGTACTAATCAGTAGTTAAATTTGCTGCAGCATACTGAAGTTTCCAATATTAGCAAACACACCATATCTGAATGTGTGCAGCTGTATTTTGGCTGTCTGTGGTTTCAGTTCTCAGAACTCAGCAAGTCTTAGAGCATACTTTTTACATAATCTAACCAAACAGTCTTGCTTTTAAATTTAATTTGCTGGGGTTTATGTGTATGTTTAATTTAGCAGTATGAAGACGTCCAACTGACAATTATTTCTACTCAGCAGAAAAGGGAAGGTTATAGTATCGTGCTACATTTTACTAAGAGAAGCAGAGTTTGTGGCTGACGGCAGAACACTGAGCTGCAGGAGTCAGCTCCACCACTGACTTGAGGCTTGGCCTTGTCAAGCTGCATAACGTGCTGCTGCATCATTTGTCCATCTCCAGGAGCAGTGTAGAGTTTGTCCATTCAATACAGAACTTCTGAAGCCAAATTAAAGCATTCTTCATATAATGCTTTCAGGTCTTGCAACAATCTGGGAGCAACTATCCCATTTGCAAATGCATTTTTAGCTTCAGCAAAGCGTGTTGTTTGTTTGTTTGCTTTTTAAGATACACTCATATACAAGCATTCTGAGAAGAAATAGAATTGTTCTTCTTGAGAGTACATAAATAATTCAAATTTGAGACCACTGCCAGGGTTTGCTCTTGTTTTGAGGTAACCACAGACGTCCAGGAAGTAGCATCTATAACATCCAAATACAGGGTTAGCTTTGAGCACTGTGGTGTGATACTTAACGAGTCTTCTGTAACTTCTGGGAATTTGTGGGGTGGTAGCTGAGGGATGTGCAGGAATACATGTTGAGCTGGTTGATAGCCAGATTCTGCTCCATTTAAACACAGTGTGCTGCTGAGTATCTTCAGGTTCTGTCTGTTCAGATCAAGATTTTGGTCAGCTTGTACTACCTGTGTGGAAAGGCAAGGGTTAGCTAGAATCTGTCTTAAGGAGTAAAAGGGTTTATTGACCAAGTGATAATAGGGGAGATTAGTGTTTCAATGGCAGATGGAGAAATCATCCCTTCAGAAAACTGAATGAAAATTCCCATCTCTTACTTACCGTTCTTAAAATACAGATGGTTCCTTTTCTTTAGACAGGTATTCATTACACTGGTGAGCACACCTGTGTTGTGGGAATGAAGTAGTCACCATAAGCCCTGGGGGAGGGGGGAAAAAAGAAAGTTCAATAATAATAGCACTGAAGCCTGAGAATTTGTTCCTGCAGGTGACCATTTGCCTCCTAGCATTTCTTTTTTGATCCTTGCCAAATCGTGTCAATGAGGATGTTAAGCAAGTCAAAATGCTAAACAATTCAAAACTATTTCATGTGAGAAAGCTGCCCAAGGACTTCATGGTGTAGCATTTTGCCTGCCCACTTACACTTCTGTAAAGGTGCAAGTGGGATTTACAGCCTTCACTTGAACTTCTGCCTGTGTAAGACCGGAAGATGGCTCAGTCCTGGAGATCTGCACAGTGGCAGGACGAGGAGGCTTGTTGTGACTGTGCAGATGTGGAGCTGACCCATGGAGAGCTATGAGGTATAATCTAATGCTAATGCAAGGATTAGGTGCATTAAGAATCTGTTGCTTCTTGCTGTTGTTGCTGTTGTTGACAGCTCAAGGACCTGTCTCTTCTTCAGAGTTAGTGTCTGGTGCTGGTCCCAACAGCTGCTGTGAGGATGCTAATTGTGGGCTCAGCAGTGTTAGGCATTTGCCATGGGCCCCATCTGACCAGAGTGTGATGGATTTTGTTCAGTAAGCTTGCACTCAGTGGCAGCAAAATCTACAGCAGAGAGTGTGACATTTGTGTTCCATTTCTTCACACATAACTCTCTGCTTTTGGAGACAGACTCTCCAAAGCTGCTCTTTGACTACCAACAGTTGTGTTTGAATGTGGCTGAGGGATAAAAAGCTACGCTATGCCAAGGGAAGAAGGTGGATCTGTTAAGCAGTTAAATTTTCTTCTTTGGACCTTGGGTAAATCTGCAGAGCATATGAAGTGCAGAAGTTATAATTACTTCCCCTGGGAATTCCACTTAACTTTCCCATCATCTCTTCTATAGCAAATGCCCAGGCGATCTGTTAGCTTCATGCCTTGCAAGCCCCTACATTTTGTTCTTCTCCCTAGATGAAGTGCTGATTCAGCCACACATGGCATCTTCTTATCTATCCTCTAAAGATGACTGTGTATGTTTCTGTCCTTTCCTTCAGGCTGCTTTTTCCTTAAGATAGACCTATTCCCTTGCTGCTTTCCATCTTAGTACAGTTTCTTATTCATTCTGAACTTTTTAATTTTTAAAATTTTTAATTTTGGAGACTTTTCATCTATTCCTGTCAAACCATTTACTTCTACTTCATCACCAGCTGCCTCTGGTTTCCTCTGCTCAGCATCCTAATACTGATTGTTCGTGACTGATGAACTTTGAGCTCCACTTTCTGAGATTTAAATTCAATCTTCATCACCTTTGCAGCTGTGTCTGCTCTGCTTTTCTGGGGAGAAGAGGGAAAAAAAAAAACCAACCAGCATGATTCTCAAACAGGTTCCATGCAGCTCTGTTCCTGAGTGTCAGGAGTCTCAGACTCTGTGCTAGCTTTAGGTGCACAAAGTGGCTGGAAATCATAGAATCACTAAGGTTGGAAAAATCCTCTAACATCAGGTCCAACCATCTGCCTATCACCACCATGCCCACTAAACCATATCCCTAAGTACCACATCTACACATTTCTTCAGTTGCCATCAAGACTTTGAGCCCTTTTAAAGAAGGGCTCTGCTTGAAAAGCCTTCTGCCTCCCTGCACTGGGCAGGGGTCTGTCAGGTAAGGGAGATGTTGGCATCCACACTGAAGGTAAATGTGAACATGAGTCCTCTAAAGGGTAGCATGCCATCAGGCTTTCTCCTCCAGCAGGACTCAGACTGCCAAAATCTTTCCCTTTACAAGGAAATGCAAAAATATGCGCCAATGTACCCAGTTATCTGTGAGCTCCAAAGATAAATTTGTGGGCATTAGAGAAGCTGTGAAGACTGAAGAGACCACTGCACACCTTTCCATTCCCATCTGAGCCAAAGCTTCTTCACATGCTGTGTGATACCTGTCATTAGGCTAAATGATGGAGTTGAAACGCATTGAACACACACGGACAAGTTTTCTGCTGTGGGCCTGAGGATGGGTTTGTGTGTTTTGTCAGGGGACTTCTACTTTTTTGACTGTCTAATAATTATCTGCTCTAATAAGATACCGCTTCTCCCTGTGAAGCTTCTGTTTTTGTAAACTCAGATATCTATGTAGAAAATGATGGATCCAAATTCTACCTTTAAAAACACCAGTCTTTGGTGTTTTGTTTTTTTTTTGTTTTTTTTTGTTTTTTAATTGAAAATAGAGAACTACATTTTTCTGTCCTGAAGCTCATGGAAAAAAGACATTTAAGTATCATTTAAACAGTCATCCTAAATTAATAATGAAGTTTATGGTTTGAAAACTCGTTCTTGCTCTGAATTGAAAAGCAACAAATTGCTTTTTTGTAAATGAACAGAGATATGTTGTTTAAAGGCAGCATAGTTCTCAGCTATGTATTTTCACGCATACTGTGTGTTTTGATGATAAAAAATGGCTTACTGAGGGAAGGAGAAAAATCTTTGATGGTTCCAGTAACTTAACAAGGTCAAAATAAAATATTAAAGGCTCATGACTCTCTAGGGGTCATGAAGGTGCTATGATGTGAAATAAGCAGATATATTGTAAAAATGAAAGTCAACATAAGCTGATTTTAATTAAGATGCTAGCAAGTGAGAAGAAATGAAATTACTATTGTACACAGATTCAGAGAGATTCTAATTGGGAAAAAGATTAGTAAATGAAAACAGATGTTTATTCTCAATGATCTAGTAGAAATAGTGTTGTGAAAATGGTACACAAAAGCTATTTAAATAACGCTGCCATTATGCTGATAAGGTGCTACTTTTGATTTTTAAAAGAGTAATAAGAGTTTCTTTTTGTTCTTTTCCCCCATTCCTTATGCCAAGTTTCCGCTGACCAGGGTGTTCTCGCTCTAAATTAAAGCTAAAGTCTTTTGTATTTGATGATTATGAAGAACTCTCCATTCTTATTAAAAATAATGAAAATTCAAAAGGGAAAAATGGCAAAGTATCCCATTCTCATGTAATAATTGATCCAACAGTTAGCAACTGAATGTGTAGGCTGTGACTGCTGAAAATAAAACAAGCTGGAAACTGATGTAATACATCTCTGCTTCACCATTTAGCTTATATTTATACACACTGAAGCAAAAGTCTTATTTTTCGTATGGATCTGCTTGTCTCGGAGGCATATGTGTAGGATCAACCGAACAGTCTTTCATGCTGTCATTATGATGACCTTTTTGGATACCAGTTCAACTGACTACTCCTTGCCTTCTGTTTGTTCATTTTAAGAAGGCTTAGCTGTGCCAAACGCTGAGCAATGATAGGAAGGAACATTTGACATTACGCACAATCCTCCTAGATGGCTGTGCCCATCGTGTTTTACAAAGCACTTTTCAAATTATAATCATTTGGCTATCATGGTGCGTAGGTGAGGTTTTTTTAAGCAGCTGTTTTAGACAAATATAAATGTTTTTTTGCATTGCTTTGTTTATATACAACCGAGGCATACCTTTGGCTAAAGGGCAGCCGTGGCAGGGTTTGCCTCTCACAGCACTGAGCGCTGGCAGAAGGCGTTCCCATGCTGGGGAGCCAGTCTGTTGTGGTCTTCTCTCCTACAAAAGGAAGAGATACTTCAGAGATTAAATATTTGGAGAACCGCATGTTAAGGAATGGCACATTAATATTGCATGAAGAAGCTTTTGTTGCAGGGAAATGTACCAGGATTTACACAAGAGGAAATAAATTTGTAGTTCTGTGTATCACATTCTTCGCAGGTGTAGTCACAGTTTGTCAAAGAATTATACACAGTAGCCAGTGTAAAGGTATACTTTTAACTGCTATGAGTAATAACCCATTCTTGCTGTCTTTTTCTGACCTTTGATTCTGAGAATGTAAATTTGAATTTTATATTTGGAGGCAGTTATTGCAAACTATGAATCATGCACAATTCAGCAGTAAGAGTTTCATCACCCTGTTTTACTCAGCAACAGTCCCAAATCCTGGGGCTGGAGATGAGTGTAGTCCTGATACAAGCAAACTGATGCTGCAATAATGCCCTTGTAACATTGATGGGCTTTAAAGCTTGTCAGTGAATGTTGAAATGTGACAGCATGGTCTCATGCATTTGTTGAGGTAAGAACAGGTTAAAGGGCTTTTAAAATGCAGAAAATCACACAAGCGTCTCTTGCTCTGCTTCTGTTGTTATTGATCAAGGTCATCACGAAACGATTAGTTCAGTAAATAAGACATCAGTTCTGAGGATATCTTTATCAGGCAGTCCTATTCTCCTGAGACAAGGTGTCTCAGTTAGAGTATTGTTACTGACAGTGGGGAAGGTACTAGGTGGGCCCTTTCTTCTCGTCAGTAAATCGCACGTCACCTGCTGTGACCTAGTGTCAAGTCACATTTCTGAATTTCTTCTTACATGCTTGTCGTGTAGCTGTTCCTCTCCTTCCTCCTTACCTTCTTCTTGAATGTTTAAACGTTGCTCTTAGCTTAAAAAAAAAAAAAAAAACCTGTTATGAAGTATGTTTGTGATGTTATGCTTTTTTATTTCATCAAAGAAAAAAACTGAATACTAGAGTTGGAGAACTTTGTAAATGAGATTCGGCTTGCTAAGCAGATGTTTAATTGCTAAAAATTTGTCTTATCTTGACAGATGAATTGGTTAAATGTTTGGTTTCGTTTTATGGCAAGAAAGGAAAATGAAAAATGAAAAGCACACCATGTACGTGCACACTGGGAAGAGCCATCGCAAAGGCAGGCAGAAGTTCCTAGAATAACGTGGTTCTGTGCCAGCAACATGCTGGAGGGCCTATGCTATGATCAAAAGGAAAAGACGTCCAACAGCTCTTTAAGCATTAAGTTTCCCTTCAAAAGACGCGGAATCTATGCTGCAATATTTTTCTACTGTGTGAAGCAGTTATTGAATCCACCTTAATTCCCCAATAAAGTAGATGAGTGTGCTCCAAAGCAATGAGAAGAGGATGAGGGGATCATGAGAAGCCCAGGCAAATCCTCCATTTTCAGCTTTTCCAAGGAACCTGCGTGGCTGCCGTTAAAGGCAGTTTATTGTTGTGTGTGTGGCTGAAGTACTGCCTCACTCAGCATGAGAGGTATTTAACCCTGCCTTTTGGGGTGACTGGTCCTGCATCACTTTGTGACAAGATGTGCAGGGTGGATCCTGAGGAGTGCTGAATGTCTTTGCAGGTTGAATGTGAGACAGGCAGTTTCAACATATTGTATGTGAGCATGTGTAGGTCAATAGTAAAAGTCCCAGCTCCCAGCTGGGAGTTCAGGGGTAGGTGCTGCCTAGCATAGAGGTATATATAAACCATGAAGCTCTCTGACGTGAACCAATTAGAGATGCTAGTGGCTGATTTGAGCCTTCAGCATGTTTAGATGACTTTAGAGGTGAACCATCCAGTGCTGTTAAACATAATAGTATTGTCTCTGTCTACTGTCCCTGAGCTCTGTATGTAGGCTGGGAAACTGCTGGTGAGGTATATGCCCTATATACCTGCTGTATCCTTTTACCCTTCTTTAGGTATCTGTTGATAGTCACTGTGGGAGACAATTTGTCCATCTGACCTGCTGTTGCTGTTTCTACATGTAGAGCAGGTAGAGTTACTGCTGAGTCAGCACGCTGTGACTTTTAGGTCATGCTTCCTATAGCCAAGAGCTCTTAAAGGATAGCAGAAATTTGGAGGTTGAAATATGGGATGCTGACATTCAGTGTTCCAGGTTTAAAACAAAACCACAACTATGTTGCAAAGAAATCTGACAGGAAAATCCTATTAACAACATGCTGTATAGAACAGCATATCATTAATGGCACATACAGCATTCATCTGTTTCTGCCTTTGGCAACTCAGAGTATATCAGGGATAAAGTTGCTTAACTTCTTTGTGAAGTCCTTTTGATGTTGTTAACTCGGTGCACAAAAATCAGTCAAACAATCACATTTATCTGAAACTCTCCTTTAGAGTGAAAAACTTTTCCCTTCTCCTCAGCTTTATGAACATACAACCCAGCTGGATTTATGACTCAGCTGAAGCTTGATCACATTTCATTCTTTTTGATTAATGTATTACGGCTAGTAATTAATGAACTTCTAAGAGCTAGAGCAGAGGTTTTCATATGAGGTTCCACAAGGTTCCAAGATTTAGGGCTTTACAGAAAAACCTGAATGTTGGAATAAAATTTCTGTAAAATTGAGGATTTTTTTTTAATGTAGTACATAGAATCATAAGGCTGAATTAATTATTTGTAAAAGATCTTGTTTTTCAAACGAAAACCCCTTTATGAGCACAAGGTATTCAGTCCTGACCCTTCAAGCTGCTTGGTGCCTTCTGTTCCCACTGCACTGAGGTAGTAAATCAGCAGCTTGCAGGATTGGTTGGTTGCCTCTCTGAGTATTTCTATGTAGTTTGCATTAAAGCAGCATCTGCTGTTATGGTGGGGCAAATTATTATAGGCTGCATAGAAAACCTCCCCTCCTCCAAGTACTGGTACATAAATACATTTAATATTTGGTGCATTTACATCTTATGCATAGAACACATCATTTCATAGATGATCAATTTTCAAGGATTAGGTACAAGATTTAAATCATACATAATTTGTCTAAGTACTTCTTTCTTAAGAGAGCATGCTCTGCGTAACTCCTGATCTCCTGCCAGGCAAACCAAGATGATGGACAGCTTTTGGCATCATGCTGTGATAGCTCTGTATTTGTTTTATCTTGCAATCTGAAGCACGCAGTTAGTTTGTTGATGAAATTATTTGCAGAAAGAGTATTGAACCCTTTGATGTCTTAACAAAATGGAAAGACAAATTTCAATTCTAAGCTTCCTTTGACTATGCTAATTTGAGTCTAACATATCAGTGTGTGTTGAAAATTGTGCTGAAGTTTAGACAATAACAATGAGTGATGACTTAAATAGGAGTGGCTGCCATGGATGAAACTTCTTTGCTCCTGAGTGAGCACTTGGGTCTTGGAGACAAATTAAAGCTATGGACATACTGATAGACAAGCATGCTTTTTTCTCCTCTACCATTATAACACTAACAACATCACAAAACATGCAAGCCCCTGAGAAATAAAACTGCTGAACTGGAGAAGTACTGAGGTAAGTAGATGTCAGGCTGATTAGAATTTCTGAAATTATGCAGAGAATGGGATGTTTTTACTTAGTTTGTAGAGAGAAGAGTGCAAATTTCTGGATTACCTTTACAAAGTGGGCTGTTGTGCCAGACCATCTCTTTAAAGAGAAGTAGAAATCTATACGTTTTTAATATAGGAAGTCTGGGAATCACGATATCAGATGAGTACATCTCAGCATGTAAGAGAGGGAAGCGTTAGGTGCACTGACAGCATCAAATTTTGGGTGTCGTTAGCCCATGTTGGGCTCAGGATGTTTTGGGCATTTCTGAGGGAGCGTGCAAGCAGAAGAGGCCTAAGATACCCAAGAGCATCACTTACTGGTTGTGGAAAAACTAGGTAATATCTTTTCTTCCTCTGATTGAATCAACAGCTCACCCTCAAAGGGAGGAAGCATCTTATGCAACGGTGGGATTTTAGGTCCATACATGATGCAACGTGATT
The DNA here is from genome assembly GCA_013396635.1 of Penelope pileata. Lineage (NCBI taxonomy): Eukaryota > Metazoa > Chordata > Aves > Galliformes > Cracidae > Penelope > Penelope pileata. Next base: position 91,876 of record WBMW01002252.1, read on the forward strand.
TCAAGAACAGGAGAGTAAGATTTATATGGAACTCAGAGCTTCATTTCCATTGATGCAGCGCCTGGTATGAGAGCCATGGTGGCTTTCTGTATTGCACTTCAAGTGATTTTTTTCCTGCAGTTTGGAAATGTACTATGAACACAAAAGGAAGAAGTTCTGTATGAGTGCTGTTGGGTAGTGCTACATCATATTGCCAAACAGTTGTTTTATTTCCTTTGAGAAGTGATGGATTACTTAATTCAGTAAGCTCCAAGAAAAAACAAAATCTCTTCCCAAATCCATTAAATTACCTTATACCATTGATTTTTAAAATAAACTTAAAAAAAAAAAGTAAAGTTTAACTGCAACCACAAAGGGTTAAGGGTATTATTTTTTTATGATTAATGTTACAGTAAAGCTTTGATCACTGGAGGCTTAAGAAATCAACACATACTGTGTGATTTCTGCTGAAACTACAAAATTTGGCAGATGTGTAGTTTATACGTGGGTTTATATGCACATTAAAATTATTTCAGCGTAAGATCTTAAGAGTTATAATGAAATAAAGTGTTCAGATATGGAATTATTCTGGAACAACTATTCTTGAACACTGTTCTGCTAAGTTACAGTAATGTAAAGCATTGACTTGAAAGGAGTTGTGTGAAAGGTGTAGAAATATAGCATTAATTATACTCATTTGTCAAGTAACACTAAGCTTCGCTTTTTTCTTTTTGCCTTTCTACTGGATTTATTCTTGAAAGCTGCTTGCTCCCTCTTTTCAGACAGAAAATGCATTTCTGTCATCAGAAAATTAAACCTGAATGCTATTTTTCAAGGCTTTTATTCTTTTATTTAGTTTGGTGTTATTTAGCACACAAGCTGATCACTTTGTGGCTAAAGGAAGAAAAGAAATTTTAAAAAAAAGATAAAATAGCATAAAGATAAGCTAATTCATGTCAGTAAAACTTTGCTAAACAAAATAGGCTGTTACTAGTTACAGGCATTCCTATCACGAATGTAAGTACAGTCTGGAGGGCCACATTGCTGAATGGTGTTAAATAGGATATTGTAATTACTACTTTTTCATTTAGGTTGAGATATATTTCCAATGCGATTGTGGCCCCTCCATGCAAGCAGGTTGGTGACTGTACAAATTTAGAGTAGATGACAGTTTGGGGCCCACCATCTTGTAACTTGAAGAACGCTAGAAGCATAAGCATAGTGGGTGTGAACTACAGTCTAAAGAATGAAGAATTGGCACAGTGTTATTAATTACGTTTTGAGTGTGTGTGTGTGTAAATTTAAGAAAACAGCAGCAGGAATGTTTAGGAAAATATCAGGAATGTGCCCCTCACCCCTATGAGCTGTTTCTTTATTTCTGTGAACTAAGAAGGAGGCACGCTGCCTTCAAAGAGCTGCTGCAGAGGGCTTTGACTCATGAAAGCCTTTTCTGCCTTGTATTTGTTTAACTTCCTTTGATCTCTTTTGGTTTGATGAGTATGTGTCATCACTTGGTTTTGCAATTGCTTCCTCTTGTGCAGTTATGACAGTAATAAATATATTCACTGAAGGGTGTAATTTAAAATTTGTATTATTCACAGTTATTGGCAAGTACTGCAGCCTAAGTGGTGGAAATGAGGGGGAATCTGGTTCAGTTTGAGCTATTTTAAAATAATTGATCAGTCTTATCAATAGGCGTAATAAGCTTATCAAAACAGACTTCTCAAAAATTAAAGACAAAAAAACTCAATATAAAATGATTGTAAGTGTAATTGAGTAGTGTAATTTACTTTCCCTTTACAGGAAGAGGCTTTCAGCTTCACCTCTTAAGCAGCTTTAGTAAACTGCACGCTGGCTCCTGGCAGTAGTGTATTGATTGAAAGCTTCTAGAGTGTCTAGAAAACAGAATTGTACACAAATTTGTCTGAAAGTGATGTGTTTTACAGAAAGTTCATCACTGTCTATGGTTTGTAAGAAATATGCTAACTTCAGAAGTACTGGATATACTAGTCTTATGTAGTAATAAAGAGCTTATAATCAGCAGAACTTTTTATACAAAAAAATTATTTGCATCGTTCTGTGAATTATTAACTAAGCCTCATAGCACCTGTTTCATAACTGTTGAAAACATGGTCAGAAAATGAAATGACTCAGCTATTACCAGGGACTAGAACTAAAATAAAAATGGAGTAAAGGAAAAAAAAAAAAAAAAAGGTTCTCCAATAAGTAGTCACCATTCATTAGATAATACCACCCCGCCTGGAGGTTATTGGACGTTTTTGCCCACATTAGGGACATACTTACAACTTTTTTTTCCTTACTATAATTCCATATTTTGTTTGGTAAAATACAGTGTCACAAATTTGTCTTATCCATTGTGGTTCCCTTTATAAAATTATTTTAGGACATGCGTTGTCCCACTGAGGTTTAATTATATTTTTGCTTTTCCCTCCTTTCTCCTATGTACTCTTTCCTTCCAAACCTAGATCTATGCTGCACTCAGGCTTGAGGTTAGGATAGAATTATACTTAAACCAGCGAAGTGGCTCCAAGCAACGTCAGTGATTGGAGCAGTGTAATTCTGCATCTGTGTTTCAACAGTTATTTAGTCTGATACTGACTTCCCCATCCTTGATGATCAGACTCTTCCCTAGGAAACATTTCAGAACAGATTTATTCATTGCTACATACTTGAAGAAGTTGATGCTGTTCATTTCTGAGGCTGTTGAGTACCATTTGGAATAGCAGCTGCTGAGGTAACAATTTCAACGTGTCCCCTACCACCCTTGCAAGGAGAAACATCGTGGGCGCGCAAAATCTTTTCTAAAGTATCAAGGATGTGCAAGTCGGAAAGCATTTGCATATTTTATTTTAACAGATTTTTTTTTCCACCATGAATGTATTTCTCTTGCTTGCAGATACTAAGTCTGATTGTTTGATGTCAAGCAGAAATGACTTCAGAATTTTTTGTGTATCTAAGCCTTCATAAGCCCATGAATAAGGGCATTTTCTTTCTGATTATCTGCCAGGTTGTGACAAACTTGAAGAAATGTGATCTTATGGGGTAAGCTCCATAGTCAGCTTGGTTTACTGTATCCTGTGATTTATCAGAGCCTGCAGTCCATGTAATGGGAGATGCCAGCTCTTATTTGAGCAAAATGAAAGGAGGAACGAGAAGCTCACCTTCAGGCCTGTACCAGCTTTCTGAAGTACTGAGGAAGGACACTTTTGTAGAGAGGTTACTACATAAAATCAAACCAAATTTTAGGCTAAATTTCCAAGCTTTTACAAGAGCTAATATATTGCCTAATATATCTTCCACGTCTGGTAGCACTGTTCTTTTTAATTGTTTCTGCAAATTTACCCAGTGCAGCTGTCAGGCTACTTGGAGATTTTTGGCTTTCCCTTGCCGTCCTTTATAAAACTGGCATAATATCAGCCCTCTTCCCGTCCTCTGGTAATGTCTTATTTTAGGAGACAGTCATAATGCTGTTTCACCCGAGTTTCTTATGAAGTCTTTGATAAATATCATCTGATCTATACCAATTGTTACTGTTCATGCATTTGTTCTGTAAACCCCACTGAAAGCTCAGTGTGAAGTGGATGATCCAACCAGTCTCTTGTAAAGAAATGTTCTGTTGTGGGGGGCTTCTCTGGGCTCTGTGTTCTCTCTGTGCAGATTTCAAAATACGTGATTCTTTTCTTCTGTGGTCTCTAAGTGCTCCTTTTATGCCTTGACCATTTCTTGGCCACGCTGGCAAGCTTTGCATGCAGACACGAAAAAGGGCTTGTTATTTCCTACATCTTCTGCAAGTCATTTCTCAGCCTTTGTTTTAGTGTGCTGTACTGTGGTTTGAGTTTGCTTTGGATTTATGTATTTTTTCATTAAGCCTGCGACAGTTAATGAGTCTTTCAACTTCTTTCATTTGGACATGACTCCAGCTTTCAGAAGGATATTTTTTTTGCTTCTGATAACTTCTCATACCTTGCTGTTTAGCTTTGCTGTCTTCCTTTTCCATTTTCTCAATTTTTTTTTTTTCTGATAGGTGGCATGTATTTGCTCTGGGCCTCTAATATCATATCTCTGTTTACCATATAGCCTATAAAGGTTTAGCTCTCGTAGCTTCCCCATTTAGCTTCCTTTTAGCAAGATTTAATATATCCTCCAGGGTGACTTATAAATCAAATTTCAAAGGTTTTATCAGCCCTGTCAACATTTCCTAGTATGTGTATCAACACTACCTACAGTTACAAACCCAGTAAAAATGTCCAAACTGTAAAAACCGTACGTGAATGTGTAAGCTTGTGTGTCTGTTTATCGTATATAGGGAACGGATAATAGTTCTTGATAGGAAGAATAATTTTAAACATAGAATCTGGGCAGTCAAATCTGGTTTCTGTTTGTTTTTATCAGGTTGTAAAGCAGCAGAAAGTGTTTCTTCAGGTGTAACTTCGCCTTCTTCAGCACCCGTGGCTGCTAGAGGGGTAGCCCAGCTTCTTCTGTGTCCAGGGAGTTTGGGAAGTGAGGTTTCAGTTTTGAGATACTGAGGTCTGGAATTGGGATTAAGATGGGTTAGCATGACAACCTGTGCAATTACAAGTCTCGTTTGGAGCCAAACTCAAAGTGGTTGATCCAGCAGGTGGTGAGTATGCATTAACAAAGAACCTTTAATAAGTATGGACGAATATGGTTTAAACAAGCTTAATAAAGTCCTGACACTTAAATGCTGTTTTTTCTGTGCTTGTTTTTTATGTAAACACCTTTTAGAGAGTCAAAAACTTAAGAGTATTTGGGTTTCATTATAACATGCGGTCAATAATCTGGTCAAAGGAATGGAAAACTGAGCAGGATTAGTCATTTTTAAATATGGGAGTAGAAGAAAGTAAAAGATGTCAGAAAAGATGAAATTCAGCACACATTTGTTCTTTAAACCAAAATAATGCAGCTTGCTTGAAGTTAATAGTAGAGTTAATGTGTATATACGTGTACTCAAAATCTGTTGTGTTAACAGCCCTTAATCCTGATCTGACCTGTTCCAGGCAAGGAACACGCTCAGTTAACTTTTTTCTTTAAACTTCAAGCTTGAGCTCCCTTTATGCCAGTATAATATTTTCCGCAGTGTCTTTCTGAACCTATCTGTATGCATTTGAGATTTCCAGCTTTGAGCTTTACCCAACAGCGAATTTATTTTTAGACCTTGCAAGAGGAACAGCTCAGTGGAACCAGTGAGGTCTGGAGGCAGAGCAGCCTGGTGTGCCCTCGCTGAGAAGCACCCTTCCTGCCTGGCCAGGCTTGAGCAGTCCCACCAGCTTGTTTTTTCCTTCTCACGTCAGTCACTTCATATAGCTGTTACCCAGAGGCTTTCCAAAGTGCTATTTCCCTCACCACCAGCTCACATTCTGAGGGGAGAGTGGGTTTGTGTCCAGAGCTCCTCTTCGGTCCCTCTTCTTGCCCCTACTTGTGCGTATGTTCTTATTCACGCCTTTGTCTTTTGATGTCTGTAACACAGCGTGCCTTTCATGCAGGAGGAAATATTAATTGTATGCACATTTTGCTAACTCCGTAGGATCTGAGGCATTCTTAGGTTTTGATAGAGCATCTCTGGATATTTTTTTTTTGAATTCTAGCACAGCTGACCATACTGGGAGCTTTCTGAGAAAGGACAATATTCAGTATTATGAGCAAAGGAAAAATTGTACTAATAAGCACCTATTACAAAGTGATGAGAAGCCACAAGATCCCGAAGTTGAGAGCCTAGGTGCGCTTCTTCACAGGGCACTGTCAGCATCAACATTTGTTGACCATATAATGAAACACTTCTTCAAAAAGCAAATTATAACATAGTTTGTGATCACAATATTGGCACATCTCTGGAACAGTGTTTTACTAGGTGTGTGTGTGAGCTGTAATGCTACAAAGCTATTTAGATGAAATGTGCTTACTAAACAGATAGTAATACCTCTGTAACACCAAAGGATTAAAATGAAAAGGGAGGGGCAGGGGAGAAGCGTACTCACAATGAACATTTTAGAAACCTGGTTTGCTGTCTATATGAGAGTACTATTTTTTTTTTTCCCCCTCTAGTGATGCAGTCTTTTTTTTCTATTTTCTTTTCTTGTTCAATTGAAACAGAACTGAAGACTGCAGTGTTGTGTGACCCATTGTATTAACTTGGATGAGTTCCAAGAAAACTTTTCTGCTGGTAGAAATAGTGCCAATTTTCAGGTTCAATATTTCATACTGCCTGGGCTATAAAGATACTGTGAATTTCTGTGCAGCTGACAGTTTGTCCTTCCAATTCAATAAAAGAGTTACAAGCAATTGGTTAATTATTAATCCTTGAATTCAAACTTTCTAGTCCTTTTGCTTTCTGTTTTTTAATCTAAACTGTCCTCTTGAGCCACTCTAGATAAGTAACACCTGCAAAGGGTTAGCTTATCACAAGAATTTTTGAACTGCAGCTTTCAGGTTCTGAATAATTAAACTTGCTTCATATAAGAAATATTTTAGAACTGAGACTAAGATAATTTTTGAAATGGAGAGGTTACTGGAGTCATTTCCTTTTAGGAAATGGATTCTTCTAGTTTAAACACATTCCACAATTTTTTTTTTTAACCTGTCAGTAATTTGATAAATTTAAATTTTCAAATTCATGATGATATCAAACAATATGACAGATTAAAATAAGGATCATAAAATCTTTATGTTGAACACTTCAGTCCCATTGAATCTTAGAAAGCAACTCATTATACACCAGATAGCCTTGAAGGGAATTTCAGAGATGACATAGATGTCAATTTACACTTTTTTGAAAAATATAAAAATGTTTGAAAACCAAACTTTTATGTCTTTCTAGCAGGAAGTAAATGCCCTTTATACTTAATTTTTCAGTTCCTCTTTGATGGAACATTAAAAATGCTTGGAAAGTGGTAAAATGGAATTGGCTCTGTGTTTCAGAATATTTGATCCGTGCAAATGTTCAATAACATATAATGAGGATAAGTGAGAAATCCAACCAGGAGCATAAAGAGAGGCTCGTTCTTGCAATGAGCTCCATATGGATAGACATTTCTGCTTTTGCAGAACATCACTGTTATCAGCAGGTCCCTACGTAGTCCATGGATCGACAGCATAGAGCTGATTGCATCATCAGAATGAAGTGACAGCATGTCTCAGTTGGTTGGCTACATGTTGTGTGATATTCTTGATAATGAGGATAAAGCCTGTGATTATTTTGTTTCCATTAGCTATTTAGCTGTGTGCTTCATGGAGCTATTCTGATAGTCTTCATTTACTGCCTGGGATAGCACAGGCTTGGGTTTGGATTAATCCTAGCAGCACTTAGGGAATGGCTGATGGACAGCTTGCGGAAGGGAGGATGGCAGTAAGGAATACTGGAGAAGCATCTGAATCCTCTTTCCTTTATCCTGAGTCCTCTAAATTAACCACTACCACATAAGCTCCAGTTGCATCCTGCATGAGACCCCACCTGTAATGCTTCAGGTGCTGTCTCTATCTGCCTTTCCCACACGCTTACTCCTGTCTGCTGGTTACTCTGTAGTTACAGAGGTACTGGCCAGGAAACGCCTGCTTTCTGATGAGGTGAGCAGATGGGTGTTTGTCTGCAGGGTGATCTCAGTGGGGTTTTCCCCTTGATCCCTATCAGTGGTGTCAAAGCTTTTGTCTGTCTCCATGTGCTGAGTCTCCATCCAGCTGTGGAATTCCACCAAACCTACAGGAACTTAATGTCTTTGAGGTTTTCTCTGTTGAATGGTAATTGAGCAACAAGTTCAGAAGTTACTGTGATCCTCACTTGCCTAAGAGAGAGAAAAGACAATGCTGTCATTTTGGAAGCAACACTAAGTCAAAACTGAACTTTCCAGAGATGTGAAAGCTAGTTTGTTATGTTTTGTCTGTATGAGTGAGTGAATGTGGTGCCTTTCGGTTTGATTAGTTACATACTTTCTGGAAAAAAAAAAAAAAAGAAAAAGGGAAAAAAGCATTCATTAGAATTTGAAGCATGTCCACAGTTGTAACAGTATCAATATTAACGAACATTTATAGAATCACAGAATGGCTTGGGTTAGAAGGGACCTTAAAGATCATCAGTTTCCAGCCCCACTTCCATGGGCAGGGCTGCCACCCCCCAGCTCAGGCTGCCCAGGGCCCCATCAACCTGGCCTTGAGCACCTCCAGGGATGGAGCACCCACAGCTCTCTGGGCAGCCTGTGCCAGTGCCTTACCTCCCTCTGAGTAAAACATTTCCTCCTAACATCTAACTTAATCTTCTTTCTCTTAATTTAAATCCATTCTCCCTTGTCCTGTCACAATGTAGAAAGTCAGACTCTCTTGTTTATAAGCTCCCCTCAAGTACTGGAAGGCTGCCATGAGGTCTCCCCAGAGCCTCTTCTTCTTCAGGCTGAAGAAGCTCAGCTCTCTCAATGTTTCCTCATTGGGCAGGTTCTCCAGCCCTCTGATCATCCTCGTGGCCCTCCTCTGGACCTGCTCCAACAGCTCCACATCCTTCTAGTGCCGGGGGCCCCAGATCTGGACACAGTACTCCAATGGGGTCTCACGAGGGCACAGCAGAGGGGAACAATGACCTCCCTCTCGCTGCTGCCACCCCTCTTTTGATGCAGCCCAGGATGCCGTTGGCCTTCCAAACTTCCTGATTAATTAAAACACTGAGAAACTTCAGCTTCCTGTGATTTCAAGTCAGAATTTTTCCTTTTCCTTGCAATTATTATCCTGGCAATAACTACAGTATCTATTAGATCTGCTTAATGAAGTGATTGGATGTGAAAGCCTTCCATCCATTTCCAAGATGATGCCAGTTTGGAGGCCAGGTCCACCATATTGTTTGATAGATGGTGCTAATACATTAAGCTCATGGAAGGCTTTTATTTTAGTAAGGAAATTAAGGAATACGCTGTAAGAAGAGTTTGGGGGTTAACTCTTTGGAGGTTAAATGCAGCACAGAGCAAGGTGACCAGGTCAGCAAGGGAAGTTAGGAAGCATCTGCTGTTGCAGGAGGAACTTGTAGATTCAGGGGACTGTAAACACCCAAGAGAAACTTGGCAGTGGTACTGGAGTCATTGCATCTGGTGTAAAATTGGTCATGAAATGAACCATTTTGTTTATTCATGAAATGGAACCAGTGTGCTGGGTTATGTCTTTTTCTAAAATCTGGCACTGCAAGCAACCAGTGCAAATCCAAAGGAGAACATTATCATCTCCTTCCAACCCAACAACAGGCTGGCTTCTGAGCGGTCACTTCTTGCTCCAGCTGTTTTGTGAGCAGCTGTGATTACCACCAAAGTCAGTAACTGCATTTTGAGAGTTGAGAACGCATTGATTCACACAGCGGATATAGAATCCACATTATTTCATCTAGACATGCTTTTAGCTGCAGTATCTTGAAATAACAATGTAGTTCTGTAAAAATATAAATATGGCAGGTAGTGTCTGGATATAATTGTGGGAAGGGGCTGCATAACTGTTTGATTGTGATGGTGACACATGATATCAAAGCTCGGTGGCTTATGCTAATGAATGGTCTCACACCTTCCCCTGCAATAAAGCTGTGCTTTTAAAATAAATACTTGCTTGTAGCATACATTTGAATAATGAACATGGGCACTAAAGCTCCTAGTTACTTTTTATGTACTTTTTGGAATACTTAATACTTCACAAATGCAATCAAATATGATGTAATATTTTCTAGAGAGGTATTATTTATTCTGAAAAGGATTTGGCATATTATAGCTGAAGGAGTTCCTTTCTTTCTTTTTTCTTTCTCTACATTCAGCGAAGTACTCTGTAAGTTTTCAGAACTTCTTCCTTCTTAACCAACATATGGAAAAGCCACAATGTTGGCATGAAGTTATCTCCTAGTAAGTGTGCCAGTGGAGTGTTATTTTGCTGCATTGTTTAATACAGGAAACTGCTCTGTGTTCCATCTGTAATTTCAGATTTTCTGCATGTTTTGTTTTGGATTCAGAATGCTAGTATTGACGGTTCCTTCTGTATTTTGCAATGCCTAATATAAGGAATAAAGATATAATGAAAAATTTCCTGCCGATCTTGTAATTGTCTCCTTTATGTATTTATGACAAGTTTTCTGTGGCAGATATTTAAGGTCTAGGAAAATATTCTAGGAAAAGCTGCAATACAGAAATGCCAACTTCTTATGTTTGAAAGTCTTCCTTTATATTTTCCAGATTTAATTCTTTGAAGTTTTATACTAGTGCTAACATTAAGATCCATCCTAGCCATGTAACAGAAAGCAAAGCTGTCAGTTAAGGTCAAATACTGATTCTCTGCTAAAGGCACTGACAGGCAAGACAGGAGGAATGGAGCGGGATTTCCACATCCCACTTTGTTTCCTGGTTTACTGACTGAGTAAATATGATTTGGGAAGCAATTGAGACAAAGTATAAAGGCTTCAAACTCCATTTAAATAATAATAGCAAACATTTTTTATAGCTTACTGTAGATAAAAACCTGGCTGTGTCGAAGTCAGCATTAAAAGTCCCCCTGACTGGCAGAGCCAGGATTTTGCAGACAGTGCTGGAAGCAGTCAGGACATTCATTGATTCTCCATTGCTCCGTCTAAGAGGTGGGTAAGTTTTGTTACCTCTAACTTGCAGACCAAGATAGCAAGATGGAATAACTTGGTCCTGGCTTCACAGAGAGTTGCTCAGCACAGAGACGGTCATTTGGGGTCTCACTGGTCTCAGCAGTCAGTTCTTGGTTGATGGCATCTTTTACAAAGCATTTTTGCAAAGTGACCCTGCATATTAATTTGATATTCCATTCTTTAGCCTTATTTTTGCTTGCACATCTCTTTACTAACCTTTTCATTTATCGTGTACTTCTGCAGCAATTTTTTTGCCTGAGTTAATTTACAGTGGTTCTATTTCTGGCCATCAGATTTCCTCTCCTCCTTTTATGGCCATAACAGAGTCCATTTGTAAATCATCCCTCGTACTGTGCTGGCTGCCTTTTTTCTGCAAAACATGAGTGACTCTGTCCTGTCACTATTATGCACTGACATTTAGCAGATGTATTTTCATTGTTCCAGAAGTACTATTTTCTTAACATTTTAAAATGGTTTTGTTATTGCTAGGTGCTTAACTCCTGATAATAACTTTACCAGCCTCCAGTGTCTCTTTGTAAACATAACAGATGTATTCTAATATGTGTAAATATTTGTTGAAATCTTTTTCCTTCATGTGGCAATAATCTGTACAAGCTTAATTTTTATACTGCCGCCAGTTGAAGACAATTCAATTGGGTGATATGAAATTCATTTATCTCTCCTTGTTGTGTATTGTATTCTACACAAAAACTTAAATTACTGTCATAACAAAGACATAATCTGAACAATGGTGGACAAGCCAGCTATATCCAACATCTTACACTGTGCTTGTGCTATCTTTCTAAATTTCCTATTCATTTCCCCAGTCTGTTACTTGTTGTACTTGTTCCCAGCCAGTTTAACGCTGGCTTCTTTCCCCTATCAAATTAGATCTGTTGGAGTACTGTGGCATGTATTGTGATTTAATAGTCATTAACTGGTTTTCTCAGTGGACAAAGAAAGGCTGGCACATCCGAACCAAGGATCCCTCTCCTTTCTCTTCTCCCCATGTGCTCCTCTTGAGCCTGAGGCTTTTTACCAGCTGGGGTCTCATCCACGTGCCCTGTGATTTGGCATGCGGGTTCATCACTCAGTAAAAGAAGGTATTTCTGTTTCTTTCACAGCTGTGGTGAGTGATTTTGTAACGGTGTCAGATGGCTCAGGGTGAGCGGTCTGAATTGGAGTTTGAACACAAATTTCCTTGTATAATCTATGTCTTGTAGTTCTTGACATCTTGCTTTTCACATGTACAGCAAAGTTAAGCTGAAATTTGCAAGTTTAATTCTTTATAAGAAAATGAGATATTGTGCAAGCTTGCCAAATAAATTGTCACTTGCTTGCTGCTAAGCATTATAATCAGTTTTGGCCCCAACTTGTACCTAGGTTCTCCTACATTTTTATCAGGGACAAACCCCAAATCCAACCAGTATCTCTTTCTGGGGTCTAGGTGGAAAATCAGTGATCTTTTCCAGGACTTCAATGCAATCTTTTCCAAGATTTCAATTTAATCTTATTTTTCAAAACATCTTTGCAACAAATAATTCTGTGTGATTTTTGCTAATGTGGTGGCAGTTGTTTTTTGGAGTTGCCACCTTTGCTAGCGCCTTGGGTTGCTCTTGTTTCCAAAGCACATGCGTGTTCCATGCCTAAGCTCTAGTGTAAAACTCGCCAAAGTCTGTATCCAAACTATTGCTTCTTAGTGTACCCTTGCCTGTGTCATCACATCACTGTTTATCTCACTCATTTCCAAAGAGGAAGGGAGGGAAAGGCAGAGGAGGAACTACCATCTGTCTGACCGGCTTAATTCAGTATATGTTCAGTGGCTGTCCTGGGCTATTCATCTTTCATGCTATTATCCACTGTTCATGGACACGTAGCTGACATACTAGCACTTGATCACATATATTTAAATGCTAATAGTTGCTAAATTGGTAAGCACTCACTCGCTGTGCAGTTTGTTACTATAAGAATCACATGGATTAGAACTATTGCCGTATCTGTTTGAATAATCTATAGGTTGCTTTGAATAAAAAGTGGGAATATACTTTTGTAACCTAAGCATACCTAGGGAAATACCGGTCATGTATTCATCCAGAAATTTTGGAAATGCATCCAGATAGGTACAAATCATGATATTAAATTAACCCTCAGGGCCCTGAAATATTGACTAATGGGTAACAAAAGGTGATAGTAGGATTCGTTCAAAAATTGTGAGTATTCAAGGGTGCTTGATTCTCTGAGTTATCACTGAAATCCAAGGGTACTTGCTTTTTATGGAGGAATTCAGTATTACTGGAAAACCATTTCCATCATCTCTCACTCTTCCTGCATTGTGTTTGCATTGTGAACAAGCCAGATGGTGCCTTGCTGCATGTGAGCAAAGCAGTAATTGCAGTTCTCAAAGTGAATGACTACATTCTGCAGCATGACACCAATTTTATATGAAAATGAGTCCGCATGTATTGACAGACACCAGCGTAGTGAAACCGTGGCCCACAGAGTGGGAGTGGACTCGCATTCTGGCTATTCCCTCCTATTATTCCTTATGTCCATTAACAAATGTCTATGTAAATTAGGGCTGTTTGAAGAGATGCTGGCTTGTGATGGTGTTTCAGAAATTATTCCTCTTCCTCCCCAAGGCTATATGTTTCAGGATTCTGACAACTTGCTTACAATGTTATGAAAAGGCATTGAGTTTAATAAACTATTCTGTGTTTTGAATTAAAAGTTTTTATTGGTGGAGCTGGAGATGATTTTGCTGCCATTTACCCTTTATCATCTATTCCAAAACATTTGTTTCTGAACTCTACACAAAGTTGTTTCTGGCTCCCAAATAATTTTACCAAGTTTACTGTTAAAGGCATTTTTGCTCCCCACATTCCCCTCAGTGATTCTTCTGCCAGAAATCCTGTCACTGATCTGCTTAGAAATGAATAAACATCCCTCCTTTCCTTCCTTCTCTTGCTCTACACTTCTCACTTTGCGGTTCTTGCTGTCCTTTCCTCCTCTCACCCTTCTCTCCTGAAATCACGGTGTTCAGCTACATGGTCTTTCTGCCTCCATTTCCCCCACTTTCCTTCCCCAGGTCTCTTTCTTTCTTGAGGTCCAAGGCTTGCATCTAGTGGGATGAAATGGGGAGGCAGGTTGTCAGCTCCAGCAGGTCTTAATAGGAGAGGGCTGGAAATTGGGGAGGGGAAAGGGGCTGAGAATGTTGCTAGGGATTAGGTTTCCATCTGCCACTCTCTCATCTGCCCTTACTCTGGTCCTGTGCTGCCAGTGCTCTCTTCTTTTGCTGACATGGCCCTGCTGTTGAAAAGAAGGAAGAAAGCGTGGGCTTTTGTTTGTTTAAAAGCATAAAAGCAAGAGGGAATTAAGCTCATTAGTTGTTCCTTATTAGGCACCATTGACTGTAGGGAGTAAGCTTGAGTAAATTGAGGCTAGCAGAGCTGTAAAACCGTTCAATGGCAGCATTTAAGAGGAAGCTGAAAGTCCATTTTTTCTTTGTGCAAATTTGAAAAATACAAAAACTAGATGATTCTACCCCTCAAAATGGAAATTTGTCATAAGAACAGTTAATTGTATCACCACTTGCTTTTTCCCTCTTACTAATTTGAAGACTTTTTAAACCACAATTTTGATTCATGCTTGGGTCCTCTTTGCAATGTGCATTACAGTTTGGATTGGATATTGCAGTATGACTTCTAAGAGTGAATTTGTTACTCTATATGAGCGCTGTAAAGTAACTGCTATATAAATAGAAAAACTTATATCTGAAGTCCATGAGCATAACTATTTGAGAATAGTGTTCCATTTTTCAGAATGTGTTTATCGGGATGTTGTTTTATTTGGGAGTCAGGTTTCTATTTTCCTGCTCTTGGCTTAATCTTTGATCAATGTTGTGCTAGAAGGCAGATTTCATTTTGTGTTACCTGCTCTGATTAAAAAAAATTTCTTGATTTTAATCTTAAAAACAGAATTCCTCTTGACAAGTTACTGGTTTGAGCATAGTTAGAGGTAGGCTTGGTGCTGAGGGTGCTTAGTTAAGAGGATCTTTATGATACAGAGTGTCTAAGTGCAGAATGTAGGTCATTTGTTATGAAATTTTAGCTCTCAAAAATAGGCATCGTTTGACAGTGAAATAGTACAAATTCTGAGATAAAGGTAGAAAGCAGCTATTGGTAGCCTGGAAATTCAGAAGTAAATTAGTGATGTCTATTACTGCTACTGCTGTTTGGACTCAGTTGTCGTTGTGTAAACTGAAGTTATTAAAAGGAAGTATTGCCCCAGGAGAACAGTAATTAGTACCTTCATAGTACATGTACATGGTTTGTGAATGTGTGTGGCTTAGAAACAAGAGCAATGACCATACAGGGAAAACTGATAATATTATGAACGGATTGGAAACTGAGGCACAGGAACAGTCTGCAGTCTGCGCAGTGCAGAGCCAGGAGTCAAACTGAACCCTTCTAAGCCCCACTTCTTGGGACATTTACAAATTCAGTAGGACGCTGCTGAACAGAAGGGAGCGTGTCCAGTAATGTCCAGCAAATGCTACCAGACGCTTATGGAAAAGATACAAACACACCGCTTCCTCCAAATACTTCAGAGCATGGCAGCCACATGCTCCCACACGTGGCACCATGCCCAGGAGCATTTGGAGGGTTGGGAACATCTTCCAAACTTTAATCCCCCTGCTTGCCCTGCCCATTGGACTAGAAAAGCAATCATGCAACTTGGGCAAGTGCTACGTGTCTGTAGCTTCAGCAGAGTCAGACACTTGGGCACTGGCACCTCACACAGCACCACATGCAGGGCCGGTACCAGTGCGTCACGAGACGGGACTGTCGTCACGGCCAGCTCTGGTTCTGCTGTTCTGTGACTGATGGTGTCTTTCAAGCTGCTGGCAGGCTTTTTCTCTCATGTGTGGATGTGGGAAGCCAATTTGCATCAAAAATGCTGTTCAGTTAGGATGGCAGCAGGTGCAGGTGTTCTCTTGCATGTAGGACACGTAGAAAAGAAAAATGGGCACTAGATTTCATCTCATGGACAGCACTACAGTTTTCCCTTTCTTTTGTTTTGAAAATAATCAGTTTGAAAGATTTATTATAAATGAGCTAATTGGTCCTGGCATTCTTTGAAATTATGAGCATGAGTGTGTGTCATTAGTATGTCTCTCTGCGTGGGCTTTACCGTACTGTAGGTGGTTTACCTGCTCTTGAGGAAACCAGTTCCAGTGAAGACATTTTCACACAGCTCTTGAGAGAAAACACAGTTGTTTACAGTACTTGTAACAACACCTTTGCTGATACGTCTCATTTTTGGTATACTTTTATCTACATGTCTAAAATTAAATTAGGGCTCCATTACTAAAATTAGACAGAGGAGTCATTGGATTAGAAGTGCTTTCTTTCTGATCCTTAACTGAATGAAAGGAGCTTCTTTTGATAAAACTGTAATAGAATTAAATGCTCCACATCTCATCTCCTGAAATCTTCTGAATGGGGTATTAAATTTATTATATCCACCAAGCTTGCAACACCTTGAAAGGTGGATTAGAATTTTCTGGACAGGGAAATAAGGTTTGCGTGAATGAGAGATTAGTCATTCAGCCCAGGATTCCCATCGCATACTGGATTTTTGTTCAAGGTAGCCTTTCCTCTCCACCTTGCACAGACAGAATCCCTCTTGTATTCAACACAAGTTTCGCTTGTTTGAGGCAGCATGCTTGCCCTCAACTTCAGCAGATGACGCTGATTCTTAATACAACAAAGCTTGTGCATAAGTATTTTTGCTAATTGGCACAATAGCATTCAGCATCATTCAGCTCTGACATCATAAGAGCTTCAGGATTAAATCCACTTTTTGGCACTATCACACCATGTATATGTCATTGTATGATCAAGTATTTGTATGTTTTTAAAATAATTTATTTTCTACTCCAGAAACCCTCCATAGCTGAATCTCAGCCAGGTTCTCTTCTACTGAGGTCTTTGGCTCAGAAGCACTGACTGAATGAATCTTCAGAAGAGATTGTACAGGAGAAGGGCAGCAATCCCAAGAGCACCTATGCCTTTAATGGGCCTGAGCTTGAGCACGGGACAGAAACATCAGGAAGTAGTATCCAAACTTTACATTTCACAGTGAGATATGTCCTGTTAGCTAGCAAACAATTATTCTAGTATTGAAAAGCAATTTTTTCTTTATTAGAATCACAGTACATGGGTATGTTTTTCCATGATTTAAAAAGCAGCAAGACTAAATGCCTTGAGAGCAGTTTCCCTTAGGAAACCAGCTCTCCACAAGAGCTTCCCCATGCTGTTGGGGCTAATGGAAGGCCCTGGCCAAGGAGATTGATAGCTAATTGATAAGTGGCTTTTTTCAAACAGTTTGACTTGCTACCTAAGCCTGTCCCATGATCTGAGTTTATTGTGGAGCTGGGGTAATGCAGCAGGATATAGGATGGGAATGAGTTTTCTTTGGAACCAATTTAGTCCTTTACCTATGCTAAATGTCCACTGTTAGACACCACAGAGTTTCCTGTGAACAGGGAATGATTATTTTTCTATGTACCCTAACATTCTGGAATTAAAAACAAAGAGAATAAAAGTCATTTCATTTCCACCATTGTAATGATTGACTTTTCTTGGGGTATAAAACATATACCTCTTTGAGTTCATCTACAATTTTTTCTTTGAGATATGCAAATATAATCAGCATTTGTTCTTCTTAGAAACAAAGCAGCATAGGAACAAAAGCTGGTGTTTAAATTTCTTTCCCATAATCAGGCCATTTCTCCACCAAGAAATTTTCTAACTGCACTGAAGTTATTTTAGCAGATGCAGTGTATTCTGCAATGTGAGCAAGCCTCTTTCATGTCTTGTGTGTCATTTTTAGAAACAGAACTGCAGAGAAGTATCTTTGAAAAATGCTAAGATATTTGCAGTTTTCATGACCTTCTTTTATTAATGTTCAAACTATTATACCTTTTATGTCAGCAGTTCCCAAACTTGCCTGCTTTGGACTTTCTCCTTCCCTCCAGACTTGAAGCATGGTTTCGAGCTGCAAATTGGAATGCTGTTCTTCAGTTACCATGGCCCTTGTAGCCCTGTTTCTGAGAGTCAGGATCCCATTTGGGCTTATGGACCCATGTTCAGACCCGATGGCCTGTGCAGCCTGGCCTTGCTTATGGCTGTCTTTCAAAGAAGTAACAAACATGATGTTTACCTAGCATAAAATGGTCCAGGCCTGCATGAAGGTGAACTGTAATATTAGACTGAACTCTTCTTATTTTAATTTTACATTTGTTCTTAAGAAATAAGGTCTTAGGTGAAAAGTTGATTACTGAAAAGTTGATTACTGAAAGTGAAGTCACTCCTTTAATCTCTTTTTAGGTTGGAAGAGACTTGAAATGGTAAAGGATAGTGAAGTTCGCAAAGGGACAGGATGTGACTGGGAACATTTCCTTGTGCACAGTGAAGCGCTGATCTACAGAGGAAGTGTTTGAGGGGTGGATAAATGTCTGCATGTATATTTAGCCAAGGCTCCCATGACAAAGGGAGGCAGTGACTGGAGGCATGCCGGGATCAGGGAGCGCAGCATGGCAGCGGAGGAGCCAGCGGCCTGCAGCGGGGAGCACTCAGCTGTCTGGCCAAGCTGAGCACTGGCAGGAGGGCCTGGCCCCAAAACAATTCTCCTATTTGCTTGGTGCCATTTCAACAGCCATACTTTAGATAATCCCATTTTTCATGTATATTTCAGTGAAATATATCAATATATATCCAACTGTTTTGCAATTACAATGTTTTAACTGAATTTTATGATCTGTGAGGTCTGTCCCAATACACATATTTTGCAGATAAATTTGCTGAAGCACATAGATGTAATAATCACTGTTTCAAAGAAATGAATGGTGGTACTGCAGGAGAAATTAAAAGTCCAAACTCAGTTTTGTTGATCCAGGTATACAAATGGGGTATCCCAAGACAAAAGAATTAAAAAGGTAGTCTGTGAATTAAAAACTCTGTTTACAAATAGAATATTCTGTTTTTCATATATGACACACACATATATATAAATATTTCTGATTTCTGGATTGTTTATTTGAGGGAAAGAAGCTAGCTTTATTTTTTTAGACAATGCAGTGCTTTCTGGAATGCTTGATTGAGAATATATAATTTTTTTGTGACACTGACTCCATTTAACTCCGTTAAAAGAAATTTCTGCATCTGATATTGTAATAGTAATATCTATACTGCATTTCTCTTCGAAATGCAGCTGAACACAGTCTTTCCCCTGATATTTTTGACGAGTATGTGATAGTTATATCAGTATTTCCACATTACTTGTTTTGACAGATTCACTTTTTAATGGGAATTTTCAACGGAGTGAATCTTTTTGTAAACAAATGCTTAATAAATTAAAAATTGACTAGCAGGCAATGATTGCTAAATTATAGTGTAGGAAATAATGTTCTGACAGTAATTCAGATATTTTAAGAGTAACTTGAGTTTATAGTCTCTTTCCACACGTTGCTGTTAGCAGCAAACCAGCTAAAGAACAAACAATTCATCTCCTCAGTATATTTTTGCCAGTTTCCAAACTAAGTATTGTCAAATGAAGAACAGCACACTTCTGGTTTCTAAAAGCAGTTTCCGCTTCTTCCAGTAGCTGCTGTGTTTGGGTCTTTAGTCATTTGTTGTCTTTAAAGTGTCATTTTTCCTGTATGTATAGAGATCATTTCACCTCTCAGAGCACCAAGAACATATATATGCTGAAGGCAATATTTGACATATAAAAATTGAAGTAAGGAAAAAAACCCTAGCAAGTAAAACTAGGGCTCAGAAATGCTGAACAACGATAAAAACATTGCATTACACTTCAAAATACAAAAGAGTTGTTTGTTTTGTTTTAATAGCAAGACTATGTCAGACAAGGCTTTTTTCCCTGTTAAAAAGCTTTGTAGTACTAACAGAACAGGTAGTGCTATTCAAGCAAAATACATGCTAATTTCTGAATGCTTAAAATTTCTTCCTTTTTCCTCCTTGATAAGTCTTCAAAGTTGATTAGTAATAAATCATTTTTAAGCCAGGGCACAGAGGAGTATCGTACAGAAGAAAATGCAAGGATGACAAGCTCATTTACTGGCTTAGCACACCAACATGTTGAGCATATTGCCATTAGTCATCTTGAATTTAGAGTTCAGTTCAAAGAGATGTTTGTCAATGAATTTCCAAAAGGATGTGTTATTCATTTCCATAGCGATGCTGGTGGTGATTGCACACTCAGGAGAAGCTATGAAGAAACTGGAATATCTTCTTTGTTCTTGCTTTGCCATGGGAAATATGATGTATACAAACTAGGTACTCTGGTATTAAAAATAATGAATAATTGTACATGGCTGTCTGGCAAGAAGAAAGTTGTAAGTACACTTTAAAAAGCTCTCAGCTTTGTTGAGACTTTGCCAGGTACTTTACTTTGTGTAAACTCTTGTTGTGCGTTACTGAGGAGAACGTGCCCTGAATCGTTGGCTGGATCAACCTAATCTGAATGGCCTCTATGGGACTAAAGCAGGTCAAAATAAACTGAGGAAAGTTAATTCTGATGAGGAAGTGCTGGGCTGTAACAGATAGCGCAGTGCATGATGCTTGTGAAGGGCGTTCACATCTGTCCAGCATCCTTAGTGCTCTCCTTTGAAAGAAGAGCAGCATCAGTGAACTGTCATTGAGTAATGGCTCTTAATAAGCCTTTACTGGATGATGGTTCTAATGGCTGTCTGTATTTAAATAGAAATGATGTCCACTTCCCACGTGTTTTAGAAGAACAATAGTGAAACAAGTAGCATCTTCAGCGGTAGCCAGGAGAAGGAGCAACTACTGTCTTCACAAGTGAGTCTTTCAGCAGGTAATCGCTTTGGTTTGCCTCTTGAGCTGTGGGGCAGCTTTCCTCTATGCAGGAAATGAGTTTTTCACATAATATAGAAAGCAAATGGGTTGGTGGCCACTCCTGTGTCTTGTAGGAATAAAACCAGGGGGTGCCATTCTCTTAGTGCAGGACTTCTAATTTTGAATAAGTTTAATGCGGACGTGGTTGTTGGGAAAGCCTAGCTATGGGTGAATCCCAGAAAGCCTTTAAGGATGCTGACAGAGGCCCTTGACTGGGCCCTAGGTTAAGTGGAGGGAAAAGAGGTTCTAGAAGGATTTTTGAAATATATGTAAATGCATGTCGTAGGGGAAAAAAAAAAAATCCCTAGAATCTGAATTTAATCCTGTCGCTTGAGAGAGAATGTTCTAGCTACTTTGCTACTCAACTTGCCAGCCTGAGATGTTCTGATCATCCTGCAGAAGAGGGATAAATCTTCCTTTTAGAGCTGTTATGGTCAATGGCAGGAAGTGGTGGTGTCACCAGAAAGCATTTAGAGCGTATTCTTTCAGAAAACAGTACATCTTTAATTTCTCAGAGGGAAGATTTCTTGCTAGTGGAGAGGAAGGGCTGGCTATAGGCAGAGTAGATATGGAAGAAAAATCCTGATAAAGTCCCCACTGTGTTTTGTTAAAGAACACTTTAATAGGTCCGATTCAGCAGCTTCTCAGGTAGCTAGGTCTTGTGTGGCCATGATGCTCAGTGGAAATTTGGCCTTGGTGCCCCAAGTATTCCTCTGTGCTGGAGCTGAGTAAGCCTGCATAGGCACTTTACCTTACCTTCGTTGCATAAGCTCTACTTTAACAGTTCTATTATATTTGCAAATATTCCTGCTAGGTGAAGTAAACTTTCTGTTACTTTTTCAAATGTGTCAATAGAATTAACTGTCAAAATCAAACTCTTTTTAGATGATGTTCTCTCTGAAGTCTTTTTTCCCAAAGTTACTGAAAATCAGAGCGAATACCATCTTCCTCAATCTCTGTATTTAACACGTTGTATTTTTATTTGTTTTGACATCAACTTTTTTACACCAATGAGCCCACGAGCATTTGTAACTTCCCTAACAAAAGTAATTCCTTCCTCTGTTAATGCAGAACATTTCTTTCCTGTAGAAGCACTTAATCAAAAATTGATTATACCAAACTGATTAAAAATGTCCAGAGGAGCCTGGATATGAAGAATTCCCAATACAGTGAATGGAAATCAAGTGCAGCTGGATCAATGTGATTCCTGTTCTCAGTTATTTATATAACTAACAGGAACTAGGCTATGCTAATAAGCAAGTCAGCCTTTGAAGTACAAAGCATATGCAAATGTGCAAGCCAAAATTTGGAGTTTAGAATGTAATTAAATGAGTGGAAGAAATACTGAAGATGCAGAAAAGTTACGTGACTATGGCCCACTTTCAAAGTGGAATTTACTGCACTTTTTGAAGTCAGTCTTCATTTTCATACTTCTGATTGTAATTTCAGTTGTTAAACAGTACTATAAACTATTTTGGTTCATGGATTTACCTTTTGCACATTAGTGTTTATACATCCTGCCTGCCATATATGTAAATAAGGGACTTTTGCACTTAGCCTTGCAATACTCAGATCTTGACAAGCACAGCAGTTTCAGGAATGCTGAAACCTACATAATTTTGCTCCTTAAATTCTCATAATTTCTTTCCAGCAGCAGCACTGAGCCAATACACTCACCAGTATTAAGGGAAGTTTAAAGGGAAAGGCTGGCACAGACCTAGGGGTATGGAAAAATGAATGATGAGCACGTGGAGATAGAAAATTAAGAACATGAGAAAAATGTACCTGTGAATAGATAAAAATGTTTGTTGAAGGAGAAAAAGTCAATAGAGAGAGTATGCAAAAAGGAAAAATAGCAGGGCAGCAAGGGATATTTTAAATGCCTGAGCAACAGCAGAAAGGAGTAAATGAAGTTAAAGAAGAAGCCTATCATTTTAGTGGCAGGAAGCAGATATGTGCTTTCAAAGGATCCGAAGCCCAGGCTGGCTTTTTTCTCTTTGCTTGGAGGGAGGTTCTGCATTTTCAATGTCCTCTGAAATCTACAGGTGTTTTAGCTGAAAGCCTTATATGCTTCCTAGTGCCCAATTCTGGACGTTAGGGAGCATGCTGCAAGAGGTTGTCACAGTCCACTTTCATAAATAATGATAGTTAATGAATGGAGTGCTCTGTAATGTGGGATAGAGTAAATCTCACATTATCCAGAACATGAGAGAAGTTATTCTGGGAAAATGGAGTTTGTAATATGCAATGGTATTGCTCATGTGGGCAAGTGTTGCAGTATTAGGCTGTATAAACATAAAATCTAAGGATGTGGTCTAAGGATGGGGTTAAAACACATTTTCATAAGAATTCATCACACATCATACTGCACACGTTGGAGAAAGTTACTTCACTGTGTACAGCTGTGCTTAGAAATTGAACAGAAAGAAATCAGTAGTTCCCCATCTCTGGGTGGATGCCTCAGCTTGAGCACGCCAAATTCAATAACCCAGCTCAGTACTGTTTGGCCCAGCCTCATCCTGTGCTCAGGGATGATTTACTGTTCTTGCTTACTATCTGGGGATATGTGAAGCTATAACTAACTACCATGTCTCTCTTGCAGAAGGTGCCAAGACCATGACAAATCCTCAGTTGCTATTAAGTAATTTTCCTTATTGGTCAGGAAGAATGGAAAAAAATGTTTCATTCTCAATTTAAAATTTAAAATGTGGGTAATCTATATTACAATAATACCAAAATTGAATCACACAAATTCTAGTTTACCCCCTTCATATAGTGTTACTGCGGGAGTAAAGTTTTTGTTTTCCACCCTTCTTTCGGTGCAGTGAAGGGAGCGTTTTTTGTAGTTCTGTGTCCCTATGCAACTATCATTTACATTTGAGTCTATAACTTGTTTTCTGATGTCTACTACAAGGAAGCAAGGCATGACTATATGTCAGTGAGAGATCAGAAGTGTAAAGTATTGAGAAATATCCAATCCAGCGCTATCGATTGTATTTGTTTGTCATGCTTCCTGTGTTTTTGGTTTGCGCTGGACGTGAGGATTTTCTGATAGGAAGCTTGATTCTGAAAGCAGTGGAGCATATCAACAATGAAATAATTGTATCAAGGCTGATAGTCACAAGTTTTACCTGCAAGGATTTTGTTTACTTTACAGGCTTGATGCTTGTCTAGACTTGTCTGTAATGCTACTAGCTTCAAAGCTTCACAGGTACAAAAGGAACCTCCCTTTGCCTTCTTTACCTCCGGCACTGTGGTTGTTTGAAGCTGCTCTTTGTTTTCAGTCTGTAACATCATAATGTTAGTCTGTATATAACATAGCCATTCAAGTTCTTTCTACTGTGTGTAGTAATCACATTTATGAGAATGTTGTTAGAGCTGTAGACACAACGTTCATTGATGGTGTAAGAGAATGGTGTTACCTTATCTGTAATTTTCAAATCAACTCTCTTCAAGAGTCTTGAGTGGTGGAGAGCATCCCCAATAATTCAAAATATATGAAATGCAAAGTTGAAAAAGAATCAAAGCAAAAAGATTCTGCATCTCAAAATGCAGAATACATTTTGAGGACTGTAATTGATTATTCTTTGATAGCGTGGAACATCCAAAATGATGCAGTTGGTAAGCCTGCAGGAATCCTGTTGTGTGGGTATTTAGAATAACTAGGCAACTGAACTTCTAGGGACATCAGCATGCAACAAAGAACCTCAGTACACAGAACTGAATGTATGTGAAGATTTTCCCTTGACAAAAAAGAGATGAGAACTTGAGATTGAGAAGTGACTTAAGTAACAACTGGTGAATAATATGCCCTAGTTTTAGGTGAGCAGCGTGGTGCTCTGAGAGTTCTGCTGGAAGTTTCTAAAGCTGAAAAGTTAGGATCCAGAATCTAATCTTTTGAAAACATGGTCGGAGTGCCAGCTAACCTCAGATTTACAGTGCAAAGTCCTCAGTATTTAAGAAGTGTGAACATTTACTGTTGTGCTGATGAAGACAGATCTAGGAGAAAAGATGACCTCATTTTTAATATTTGATGCTCGAACACAAGTATTTACATGTATTTTGCTAGGTAAACAGACATTCTTTATAACACCAGCTTTTTGTTCAAAGATTTGCATGTTGCTTTTCCTTTTATTTGATTCCCAGCTTTAATTAATTCTTAAATGTCCTTTATTATCTGATTCAGATAGGCTGTTCTGTCATAGGATGTTGACTTAGTATCTGAGTGTGATAAGAGACACACTTAGTAATCAGGTGTAGGCTAAAGAGTGTGTAGAATGCCATTTGAATTTATGTGTATTTGCCGTATCTTCATTGCCTGAACAAAAATAAATAAATAATAAGGAAGGAACCCGGCAATTTCTAACAATGAGTAACATGGCTGGCAGGTTAATTGCAGGCTCAGGCAGGAATATGCAAAGGCTGAGATGATTCACATTTGCAGGAATAAAGGGACAATGAATGAAGTCTTTGGCTACATATACAGTTATGCCAGTAAGGTCTGGCACCTGAGAACATGAATATTATACTTCCTTGATTGGGCAATCACCATGATCCAGAACAAGTTTTTCCACGAACAGAACTGAGTTTCCTATGGGTTTATAACATACCCCAATGCCCAGCATGACTTTCTTTTTTTTACCTCCTCTCCATGTGCTTCACCACGATGTCTGCAGCTACACTACCTGTGGTCTTCACTGCTCCCTTGCCTCAAAGCAGTCTCCCATGCTCACCCTAAACTTAACATTGCTTCCTCCCTTCATGATCCCTTAAAAGCTAGCAGTATATACTGCTCTTAAATTTACCAAATCAAATTCTTAAATCCCTACTGGAGCCTCTCTTGCATACAAGTCACAAATTGTACTTGAAATTTTGAGCAAGCAGCTGATAAAATTTAAAAGTAATTTTAAGGCACCATTTAATTGAAAAAAATTTTGAGATTTTTCAAGCTGGAATCCAAGTGGAAATTTTGCAGCTTGAAAACATATTTGATCTCTGTTGGTCTGCAGATCACAATGGCTTTTAAAAATCTCTAATCCTTAGGATGCAGAGAGGCCTTTGACTAACTCTCAGTTATTAACTCTCACCATCTGAAGAGGAAACTGAAGAATTATCCATTCCATTGCTTTGATATTTACAGGTGGGTATTTGAGTTTTACCACTTCTTCCATTCCTTTTCTGCATACTGGATTAGGAAAGCGCATTTAATGTACCCATGTCGAATAATGGGAGTGGTGCTCTGTTGTGGCTTTGTGACCAAAAGATTTTGCAAAATTTGCAAGGTGGCACAGAATACTAAGATGAATCTGGACAGCCTTCCAGCACGATGTGTTTTTAGCTGCAATAGCACTCCACAGCAAATGCATAATGAAAGGTAGAGCACTGACTGCATTTGTTGTTTCAAAGCACTACAGTTGCACTTGTGTTTCCCCTTGGTTTTGCTTTATGCTCTGTGACAGCTGAGTCACTTGGTGAGGGTTGATTAGATCTGCTTTTTTTGTGTGTGGCTTTCTCAAATAGCCAGAGTGATGAAAAGAGCTGGAATGAAAAGGAACACTGCCCATAGTTTGGTTTCTTTGCTGATTTTAAATGCTGTCAATTTTTTTCCTTTTTTTTTCTTTCTTTCTTTTTTTTTTTTTTAATAGCCTTCTGGACAAGCGATGCCCATTCAAAAAAAAAATACTTTCTTCTTTAAAGGGTAGTTTCTAGTTGACTATGTCAGAATTGGATTACAGTGTCTCAGAAGGCAGTTGCTGGTGGTTTTTTTTGAAGAGTCATAGGGAACATATAATTGGAGAGAGGCATTGAGAAAAGGAGCCCCTGAGCTCTGGGAACACATAAGGATCAGGAGCAGCCCAATAACTTCTCAGTGTGTGTCACTGGTGAAACTGAGACTAAACTTCAGTGTCTGTCCTGTTAATCTCCATGGAAGAGGACGTTGTAAAACTGAACAACAAACCAAACAGCCTGAGTAATGCCCCTTGTGCAAAGAAATGCAAAGAACTCATCAGGCTTATTTTATCAAAAAGGAGTTCGAGAGCTTGATTACAAAGTAGAAATTCCTTAGCAGAGAGGAAATGGGGTGTACTGAAGACTTTGTTAAGGTAGCGGAAAATGAATAATAGAAAGAGAAACAAGACAAAGTTGAAGTCTACCAGTGCACACAGCATGGGGGAAAAATAGGAAGATTTAGAGACAGATCTGTGTGCAGTCACAGGGCTGTGATCTCACTGCAATCACAGAGACATGGTGAGGCAGCTTGTATGACTGGAATGCTGTCATGGATGGCTGTGTACTTCTTATGAAAGACAGAACAGCAAGGTGAGGTGGTGGGGTTGCTTTTCAAAAAGATATATTTCTATCAAACATTAGTAAAAATAATGAATGTGATATATAGGATTTTATACAGTCCCTCTCAGGCCTTTTGTCCTGTGAAACTTAATAAAATGCCCAGATCACTTTGGTTGAAGCCAGGATTGTAGCTGTTAATACTCCAGGTACCTATTTCAGGTGCTCTTACATATGCTGACACATTTCAATGCAAATTCTTCAATGGTTAAGTTCTTGGTGCAAATTAGTCACAAACTTACTTCACTGTAACAATTTCTATTTGTCTTTTAAGCCTCTTATCACCTCTCAACACTTTTATTTGTAAAGCTGTGTTGCTAATTAGTACACGCATGGTACTGGAAACAGTGGTAGGCAGTGCTAGAGAGCCAAGAGAAAATGGGTAAAATATTGTTTTATAGGCAATTCACAGTAACTACGTGTTTTTCCTGAGCTGAATGAATGGCATTGTCCTTGTGGATGCAGAGTGAAGTGTATTATGCCATTTTTCTGGAAGTTTATTGCTTTAGCAGTGTCTCAGAGTTGGAGAAGGGAAGGTAGGAGGGAGAAGAGATTTTCAAAAGCATTAGAAAAAAAAACATTTCAAAAGGTATGCTAGTGTTAGACAATGACAGAATTAATCATTGATGATTGGTAGTATGACTGCAAGAACTTTTTAAAATGTCAGTATTCAGAGATTATTTTCTTCTGAAGGAAGTTTTCAGCAAGGATTATAGGGCTTTTGCGTATGACTTGGTAAAAGTTACTGTACAGTTTTCAGGAGTTAGGAAGCCTCTTTGTTGTCCATTCAGTCTTCAGAGTGATTTTTAAAAGATAGCTTCATTTTTTGTTGTTGGTAATTTCTTTTTGCTTCTGTATGGCCTTTTCATTCCTTGGAATGGAGCTACTAGGAAAGGTCAGTGAGGCAGCACAGCTGATGCCTGCTGGAAGGGGGAGGTAGCTTGGCATACAAATCACTTGGTGATTAGGACCCTCCTCAGAAGAATCTGAATGCTGTAATTAAAAGCAATTTTGTGTGCAGCTTTGGTTCTGGTCAGGGCTAAGCACCCTTGCTTTTAACTGTACTCAGATCTGAAAATGATCAGTCGGGGTGTAGGGGGGACAGTTTGTGAACTTACACATCCTGGACTATGTACCTTGTCAGTCTTGTAACGAAATCTGTTCAACCTCTTGACCTGTACCCCTTGCACATTGGTCTGTACAAAAAGGACAAAAAGCCTGTTCTTTTTAATAGAATGGACATAGGGAGAAACACTGGGTGAGTCTGAAAGAAGTGAACTGTCAGTAATACATGGGATTTGGTTCAAGACTAGGTACAGTACTCTAGTATTTAATTTTCTCAATTTATTTTTTCTCTCTTTTTTTTTTCTCTAGCTGTTCCACTATATCAAGTGAAGCAGCATGTCTTTTTTGTTTTGTTTTGTTTTGCCAGCCTACCTTTTAAAGCTAAGTTTGGGTCAGGCGTGAGAATGATCTTCTGTTTCCTTCCCTGTTCCCTGTCATTAGAAGGGCTTTGGGAGCTGAACGCCTTTTCAAGGGTCATGCATTTCCTTTTGTTTTCCTCCCCAGTGTAGTGGGATGAGCTGCAAGCTGGCAAATTTTATTTCTCTGAAGCTTTCCCTTTGGAAGCTAAACAAAATTTGTACAACAAATACAGCCTCAAGTACCCAGTCTGGGGAAAGGCTGCTGTTTGATAATGCCCCTATAGTATCTGATGCATGGTGTAGCAGTTACCAATTGCTTTCTGGAGCCATCTTTATGAGGGTAGCATGACCTTTTGCGGACCTGGGAACAGGGATGAGGAAATCTGCACTAAATGGGTGACACTGGACAGAAAAGTAAAACTTCTTTGTTGTCACAGCTCTGTTCATTTGAGGAAAAACATGTTCTAGTATCAAAATCAGTAGTAGTTACCAATGTTTAGTGACACCTTTTTTAATTTTCTCTGTTGAAATGTGTTTCTGCTAAGGCGACATTGATTTTCATTCTTTCTCCCTTTGGAAATCTTAGGAAGATGGTGAGAGCTTGTGTGTATGTGTGTGCATGTAGAAACAGAATCTGCTCCTAACAGGGAAGTCACTCATCCTTGTCTTAAGTCAGATACGACAAACTTTGCTTCAGGAGTACCAGTGTCTTCCATAAACACTGTTACCTGATGTTCTTTGTGTTACTGTTTTCTCACTAGCAGCTGTAATAATACACACCCACGCTAAATAATAAATAGTAAAAAATAATACTGATTGAGTCAGAAAGGAAGGTGGGCAGCTCAAATCAAAGAAGTAGTGTTTTACATCCATAGTTGAAGGTAAATCCTTCTTGTTTCCCTCAAATAAATCATTACGAAAGATTAGAAGTATTTTATGGAAGAAGAAAAAAAACTCAGCAAGTTATGAAGATGCTTGTACTCTTGAAACCAGAAGTTTTTATGTCTCTATTGAGCTTCACACGGTGGCATCTGTAACAGTACATCACAGCTGAAAAGGTGATTTTCCCAAAAAATACTTACGCTTAGAAGTATATAAGTAGGTATTAAAAAAGGAATGAGGATTACAAACTATTAAGTGTGATTTATGCAGTTGGAGATTACCTGGAAGATACAGTGGTGTTAGAAGATCTAACCCTTGCAGATTTCCATAACTGCTCAACAGCTAAAACTCTCAGTGTATAACACATTTTGTAAAAATGAGTCTTCTTGACAGCAAAGGTATAACTGATGTTGGCAGTCTGCAGAGACAATTCAAATAGATAAGCTTTGGATTTTGAAGTGTTGTTAACATGGTTCATATGGGTGTAACAGAACAGGTGGAAGATGTCTCTGTATAATAGCACAGAAGTTTTTGTCCTCCTTGGATGGAGAAGCCTGCATTCTTTTTTGGAATATTTGACCCTCAAGATCTAACTGAAATAGGCAAAAAAATCCCACCCACAAACCTACATTGAGAACTGAAAATTTAAACTGCAGCTTCTCAGTTGTGCTATTGTGGCCAATAATTTAAGGGTGTCTGTCGTTATTGCATGCCTACAAGAGAGTAAATCACATCAAGGCTGGTGTTTAAATGTCAGTTTCCTGGGATTTGGTATAAAAAAAATCAATAGTTAAGTAGGTCTTCAGTTTTCACATAAGGTTTGTTTAACATATGCAGATGCCTTTGGAATGAGCCAAATCAACGTCTCTTAAAAGTTCCTTATGAAGGAAACTTCTTAAACTCAGGATTTAGAAACTAAAACAGCGATTTCCTGTCTCTGTGTCAAAAGAAATCATTTTAATTATTTTCAATTCTGTTGCCATTTCCTACCTTTGTTTTAAAAAGTTTGAAAGTATTCTTAGTTGAAATAAGTACAGTTGCAGCTACTTTATGAGCAGAGCTACACAACAGCCAACATTGAATTTATAAACAACAGATAGAGGGGCTGAATTGTAGGAGGCTTTGGGGATAGTTCTTTATGTTAGGTACTCAATATTTTAAGGTTAAATTCCTCTGGCAAGAAAATGAACTTTGGCTACGTAACAACAGCAAAGTACGTAGCAAACATTTGTGCTGTGGATTGGAAATTAATTTTACTGTGGTGACTTCACATAAATAAAAACTCTTGAGGGGCAAATTTTGCACTCTGCTGAAATCAGTTTGATGTGTGTGCATTCATCCGGGGACTGAAATTGATCCCATGAGATCTTTTTTCTAACAGCATTCTCTTAATTCATTTGGGCAATAGTATTTCAATTCTAGATGATTAGAAGTACAGCCTTGCTCTGGGCTATGTAGATGAAATCTGTGCATGTGCATGTATGTGTTGTGCATCTCCTTTATGCATGGGCACATTCAGGACCTCTTCATAACTTTGGATGAGAAGTTCTTAAGATTAATTTCACTTCCAAAAATCTGTGTTTTTAGTCCATCTATCATACACAGGACTTAGACACTCCAGGAAGCATCTCTCTAGACTGATTATTAAAGTAATATAAATTACTGCCTGAGACTAGACTCACAAATGGAGAGAAATCCCTAGAAGCATGGTTCCTCTGTCCAAGCTTTGGACAATGCTATCCCTGTTGGAGGAGCCAAACCAGTTTATCTCAGCAGCTTTCCAGTAAATAGTAGGTTTATGTTCTGATGTCCCGATGCACCAGTATGTCTTAAATGTGGTTGGGATTGGATCAGATTAGTATAATCATTTTAAGTACAAACTACATACCAGCCTGACCCATCATTTCTTTGACATGTTCATGCAGAAAACCCTGATTTTATCTTTTTTGGAAAGAATATGCCAAGCACTTCATCCTCTGGTAGCCCTGTCTTATTCTTCATGGCTTTTGACTCAGAAGTATCTCTGCCAGTGCTGTACTGCCAGAAGCTAATAACAACTTTAGGCTTTACTTGCCTCTTCATCCACCATCATAACACCGTTTTATTAGCTCTGCACTCTGTATAACAATGGGCATTGGATCTTGACTAATCAGCTAATTGGATGGATCTTGTTAATCAGCTTCTAATCTGCTTTTATTGGAGACTTTTGGCTGAGATTTTAAGGCTGTTCAGCATGGTTGGAATTTCTACTTGGATGTAACACGATAAAACTTCCAACTCCAGAGAAACATACTATGTGTCAGTGAGCTGGACCAGCCCATCTGGAAATTGGGGGGGAAAAGGGCAAGACAAAACTCTTTGGAACTGCTTGTAGAGCCACTGATGGGAAGTGAGGAGAGTGCAGAGATCTTGGTGTGCTCCAGGAGTATTCCTGGCAGAAGCTAAGAGGAGTGCAGCTACTTATATAGCAGCTGTTGCCAACACTGAAATGTGTCATTGCAGCTTTTTTCCAGCCCATCCTCAATTGCTTATCATTGCTGTCTTGCTGGAAGTAACTGTTCTCTCAGATTTTCCCACAGATATGCTTGTGTAAGTTGTATTTTGACCTTATTCCAATCAAAGTGAGCATGGTTACTTTATGCAGCCTAAAAAACCATGTCTTTGTTTAACAGAACCTGCTACACTTTGGGAGCTGGGACGCCTGGCAGAAGGGTTGGGCAGGGAAGCTAGTTAATAATCTCATCACAGAATCATAGAAAAGTTGGTTGGAAGGGACTTTAAGAGGTCTTGAATCACAACTGTTGCCAGCAGTGTGTCTGGTGAACCATGGCTTTTTCCAGATTAGTCTGAAGCACTTTCAAGAATAAGAATTGCACTCTCTCTCGGCAGCCTTTTCTGCTACTGCCCTTCTGTTGAATTTTGTTTAATGATGTTTGTCCAATCTGAACCATCCAAGTTTGTTATGGTTGCCACTTGTTGCATCATCTGCCACTATCCAGGAGAGTTTGATCCTGTCAATACTTCAACTACTCTTTAAGCAATTGTAGGCTGCTATTAGATTGCCCTTTGGCCTCCCCTTTGACACACTAACAAAGCCCAGTTCCCTTAAGCTCTCACTGTGGTTAACGTGCCCTCTGTATTATTCATGAAGTAATCATGTTGTTCATGTTCAGTCTGGAGTCCACCATGACCCCCAGGTCTTTTCAGAAGGGCTTCTACCCAACCAGTCAACCCCCCTCTGGAATTAGCATGCCCCAGGGTCCAGACTTTGCACTTCCTGTTGAACTTCATGAAGTTTCAGTTGTCCCAACCCTCAGTTTATCAAGATCTTCCTTTCTCTCAAGGAGAAATTATGCCAAACAATAATTTAGTGTTGTCCAAAAAGTTGATACGGACTCTATCTCATCACTCAGGTAGTTGATGAAGATGATAAGCAGTATCAGCCCACTGTTGATGCTGGAGTACTCTGCTTATTACCGGCCACGAAATAGTTGTAAATACATTATCACCCTTCAGGACTGGCAGACTGACCTTTTCTCAACTGACCTAAGAGATTCTTCTTCTAGCTCCTTCTTCCTCAGCTTCCAAACGAGTATGAGGGGGCACCCCACCATCAAAAGCCTTAATAAATCAATGTATATTGCATCCACCTTTCTCTCCTCATCCACAGAGAAGGTTATTTTGTCACAGCAAGCAGTCAGCTCAATCGAGTATGCTATGCCTATGTTTACTGTTTTTGATCACCTTCTTGTCCTTCATGTGTCTGGAAGTGGACTCCAAGGCACACATTCCCTGTCCTGTCCAGGGACTGTGACCAGAATGTAGTATTCTTGGTCCTTTTTCTTGCTTTTCTTAAACTCAGCATAGTATCAGCATTTTCTGGGTGCTCGGTCCTACCCTGATCATGTGCAGTTTTTCATGGATAATGGCCACGCAGTCACATCAGCCAACTCTTTCAGCACCCTTGAATGAGCTCCATCCAGTCTTAGCTATTTGAGTAAATACAGCTAGTTTTGCTGATGAGTCCCTAACCAGTTACTTCTCCACTGTCAACTGCCAATCTTTTTCTCAAACTGTAGTGGTATGTGCAGAGGTCTAGAAGCAGGTTTTTCTATATTTCCTGTCAGAGGGCTGTCTACCCCGTTCATCTGTGGGCCTGCATTTTCCCTGACTTTCCTTTTGTACTGGCATTATTTGTAGAAGCCCTTCTAGTTTCCCTTTACATATATGACTAATTTAACAGTATCTAGCCTTTGACCTTCCTGAAGTTAACCTCTAGTGACAGAGCAATGCATTTATATGTCTTCTGTCTTGTCTTTTTAACCAACAGAACTGCTACTTGGAGAGGATGTGTATCTGCAGCGTGGGTGTTCATGTAAGCACACAGAAGCTGGAAGTGCACAGGCGGCGTTCCTGTTGCTCTCCCTCCAGGGCAGAGGAGTGCCTGTTAATGATACCATCTTAATATTTACATCATTTCAGTCACCTGCTTTTGTACACATGTAGCAGATCATGAGAAACTATTACATTCCATATCCCTGATGGCTATTTGCAGTATGACTAATTTATCTCAGGAGACACTCTGTTATAAATATCTATTATATTAGGATACTAGCGTAAATGACTGTGTTGTTCTAAAGAATTGCCCTAGTTCAACATAATACTTTTCCAGTTACACTACAGTGTTACTGCTTTTGATTTCAGTGGAGTTAAAGTGCCATAAAATTGAAATATAGAAAGTGAGCCTGTCTACTGTTTGTGTATTTTTTACTTCAGAGACAAAATAATATCAGCTGACTATACTCTGTATTTTAGAGTTAAGAAAAACTGGTGCATTCACAAATGTTTCCTTTGGTTATTCAGTGTGGATACTGATGTACGCTGTGGGCTCCAAAGCACTACAGAGTGAGCGTGTTAGGATGCAGCTCTGGTGTTATAATGTGGGAAAGAGCCTTCTCCAGCTCAGCTGACTGTTCTAAAACTCTTTCCCATAGCAAATGTTGTTGGCCATTACTGGGAATAGCATGTCTGCTTCTTTCATTATGTACTAGTAACAGCACAAATATCCATAATTTCACTAATTATATTCCTTATTTAAGCTGAATGTCTAATTCCTGAGTTAGTTTCCCTTACCAGAGTGTAACAAAAGAACAGTGGACCTTGACCTTAATTCAGTTTACCCAGTGTGACATCAACATGTAAGGTCTGCTGCACAATTGTATTTCAGAATTATGTTTCTTTTAAGAAGACATCCCAAAGGTCACCAGAGACACTTCTCGAAAGATTTTCAATAACAGCTTGTTTGCAAGGTAGAATACCAAAACTATAAATGAATAATGAATAGAGCTGGAATTGGATATATAACAAAAAGTTTTAGAAGTGGGTAGGGCAGAAATGGCCTTTTCCAACTTGAACAGGAAAAAAGAGTACGCTACTTGAAATCAGAAAAGACACCTCAACTGTGCAGCTATTTGCAAGTTGTTTTTTTCCTGGATAATTTTGTCTGCTCCATCATGCTTGGTTTTCTCTTTTTTGTTTCCTGGGAACTTTTGTCTCAGTACTTCAGTTACTTCCTGTGCTTATCTGCTCCTTCGTGGAGTTAGGGAGTACTCAGTTATTCATGAGGAACTAAATCAATCATCACTTTCTCATGTCATCTTGCATTGCATCAACTTCCTTTTTCAGATGAAATGGATGGGTGTAGCACTCTATGGCATCTGGCAGTGCTGTTTGCTGGCTTGTTTTTCAGTAGTGGTTTCTCAACAGTGGTTTAAACATTGCAGTTAATTTATGTTTATCCATGCCAGCTCAAGGCTTGGAGTTTAAGCACTGTTGAGGAAAAGCGGCATTTTTACTGCAGTGGTGTTGTAGCATTATCTCTACAGTCATAATTGGAAAGATTTGCATTTTTAGTGGAGCTGCGTAAGGATTAAGAGCGTAAGCAGCAGAGAGGTGGGTTGTAGAGATATAACTGAGAGCATAATTTGTCCTGCCAGCATCCCATAATTGGTAATGATGCCTTAGAAGAAGTAAAGGAAGTAGGGATTTTTGTCTGCAGGACTGCCAATTAATTCATTTACTAGGGGGCTGAAGGAATATTTTATGGTATTTGAGAGCTGCCACATAGCAAAAAATACCTTATCACGTCGAGTTTACTTTTCAGTCTGGAGCTGCACTCAGCTTTGAGTACAATTGAGATTCTATTGAAACAGAAAACAGAGACTGCCTCCAGTGCATGGCTGCATGTGCTCTTCCGCCCTGATTTAGTTCCCCAGTGGCATGAGACTGCTACCTAAGTTAGTTCATTAATATTCATTGGGTAGATCAGTATTTCACTGTTGGAGCCAATAAATTTTGGTTTAGTTTAAAATCAGAGACGATATTTTATACATTATGTTAGCATACAATTTTTATTAGCTTATCAGACTTTGAAAGAGTGATGCATTGCAGCAAAAAGCCAAGTATTTCAAGTAATTGCTATTCCATTAAGTGGCAGTTTCAGCTTAAAAGAGTGGAGAGAAATGTTTGGCTAATGAAAAGAGCACTCAGAGTGATAATAACCCTTCGGTGCAGTGAAGACACCGGTTGAAAATACCCACCTTGGTGGTCAGGACATGAGGCCCCGGGAAGCTGGTGATGACGTGGGAATAGCCCAGTCTGCAGAAGCACTTACAGGAGGAGGCAGAGAGGCTGCAGTGCCCACTCAGGCCCAGTCCTACTGCTCAGAGTAAATAAATAAATAAGCAGCAGCCAAGATAAACAGTTAGCAGCAGGTTTCTCTGACCTAACCTGCTCTTCTTTTGTCCAGAATGAGCAGTACGAGAGAGCACAAACCACATGGAAGCCCTGGGTTGGAGGGTGGCTGGTAGGTATGGCGATGATGCAGCAAACCCTCATGCCACCGCTGCAGCTCTGCTCAGCTCGGTGCTGGCCAGCACAGCCAAGAGGCTCTACTCACAGGGACTGTGCCAAGGGCGGGGAATTGAGGCAGACTTCTTCTTATTGACTTTTCTCCTCTTCTGCTCTACCATCCGTGGTGCCGCCACATTTGGGACAAGAACAGCCAATCCAGCTCTTTCTTGATTTTCTCCCACTTCCATATGCTACAACTTCTTCCCTCCTCTGCCACAGTACAGAAGTGGCTACAGGCTGAAATAGAAGAGGAGGAAAAAGGGGTGTGCCCCTGTGAGGCAGAGGGAGCAGGCTGGGAGCCGGCCTGTCTGCTGCTGCAGCCTGCTGCAGACATCACAGTTGCAAGTGTGGAAGGGAAGCTCCTGAGACACGTTTCAGCTCATAATGCAACAGCAGTTTTCTTGCCCATACCACTCTCCAGTGATGGTCTCGGCAGCTGCAATTGATTTCTGTGCCCTAGACAGAGCACTGCAGCTCTGCTGTGCTATTTTTGTTGGATTAGAAGTATTTACTCCGCTGAACTTTGCACTGAAGATTGAATTTACTTGCTTCTGTCTCCCTCCCTTACTGCCCTATCCTTGCTTTGTGCCAGTGCAGAGTGTCTTGTTTTTGAAATGTGCCCTAATATTCATGGTAGCAGAAGAATTTGTTTCTCATTTTACTGCAGTATCTAAAGGCCAGGCGCAAACTGGGGTTCTGCTGCTGCACAGGGCTCAGTGCATCGTAGCTCCATCCCCAGCAAAGCTGTCTGCCTCAGAGAGGCTGGAAAAGAGATTATGTTGCTTTTCTCTCATATAGGGACAGAGTAACATGGGGAGTATTTGGATGAGTTAGGAATTAAGCTCAATGCCTGAAGTCCCAGTACTGTCCTTAAATTGAAAACCCATCTTTTGTCATTTCTAAAAGTCAGGGTGTTTCCTCCTGATATGTTCCGAGCTGTGTCACCGTTTTCTTTGTCTAGTTTGACATGTGAAACTCTGTAAAAAAAAAAAAACTTTGACAACTTTAAAAATTGAAAAATACAAAATAAAATGAAAAATTGGTAAAAATACAAAATTTATTTTTGAAGTCAGTGTAAAGACAGAAAAACAAATACCTGTTATTCCATATACTCTGTTATGAAAAGTCCAGTAAATCTGAAGTGATTGAAAGAGTAGTGGTGCATGTGTGAGATGGTGCATGAAGACCACACCTGCAAAAATAAAGACAACCTTGGTGAGTGTACAGAGAGATGTATGTCTATTATGCTGGTAAATACTAAGATGGAACTCAATGGACTTTTTCAGCTACATTAAAATATATCCACTAGAATTCATCTGGTTTTTAAATCTGATTATGTAGTACTGGACTTTGGTCAGGGCTCCTGTGTTTTACTTTTGCTACAGGTAAAGATACAGATTTCAGTTCTGAAATAAATTCATCTTTCAAACATTTATGAATAAAGGAATTGGACTTAAATGAGATTTGAACCACTAAGTGTTTCATACTGCCTCTAGCCAGGGTTTTTGGTTGTTTTTTAGCTTAAAGAGATTCAGTAGGGCAGTTTGGGGTTTTTTTTAATCAGATTAGGTATTTATCTCAGTTATCAGCAGAATCTGTGTTCAATCGGTGGATAGTTTGAGGAGCGTACTTCTGCAGCTCTGTGGGATATGTTGATTTTGACTACTTCAGTGGTTCATGCAAATTCTGACATAGGAAAATATTTCTATATGCAAAAATTAAGTGCCTTTTCAGTGGCAAGAGTTCTGGACTGCAAGGGATAAATCAGAGAGTAGTCGGTTATGACTACTGTTACATCCTGCATGAATAAAACTATTATATTTGATAAATATGAGTTCTTGTTTCTTCGTTGTAGAGTAGGGTACATTCCAGTTGTTGATACTGAGCTTACTGAGAGGAACATGAGAACCATCTGCTGTGTTTACACCACAACCACTGGGACTTTCAGAGCCCAGGATGCTTATATATAATTCTGGACAGCTATCTGGCCATAATAAATCACTCTCACCCTACTAAAATCAGTGCAGCAATGGTAAGTTTTATGAGCCAAAGTTTGGCACTCTCTGGAACTGATGTTTTTGCTAAATTGTAGTATCAGTGGGGTATCACTCACTTGCAGCTTGTATTCATTTTTTACCTCCTGGAAAATGTGCCTTGAGTATTGGTTGTACTGCTTTATTCTGACTTCCATTCATTTTCTGATAAATTTAAGGCTAATGCATATTTTACAGCACCGTTTAGGTAGACAATGTGAGCATTTGTCAGCTATTGTACAGAAGACAGTAAGGATAATTGTTTAGATGCAGAGCAAGTGATGCAGGCATGTAGAGCACTGGATTAGGATATGCAAAAGTAGTGTGTCTGCGAGGCTAATGCTGTACAGCAGCAGCAGTCGGCACAGCTCTGAAATCACATTTTGATAGCTCTGAAACCTATATTTTGAAGGACATCACAACTTAAAGTTGAATCAATTTTAAGAGAAATTAAAACAGCTACAAAAGCTTTCTTCAGGTCTGGCATCCAACCACTTTGGCACCTAATCAATCGTCTCCTCCATTGTTATAATACCATTGGAGCGTTTTCAAGCGAGCCTTTTGAGATTAGCATTGGTATCTCCTGCTATATTAAAGGTGCCTGTAATGCATTTCTTGAGAGATGTGCTTTGCAGCTAATGATCATGAAACACCACCTCACCTTGTGTTTTTCCTTTATTCTTTTGTGCAAGATGAGTAGGTCTTGTAGCTGGAAGCCCACTTTTCACATCTCTTTTTAGCCAACTGTTATGTCATCATAAATTGTCTGTGGCAGGACTTGGCGTTCTCCTGAATTTCGCTGTCTAATGGCACCAATAGTGTGCCTTGTCTACATCATAAGATATACATGACTGCTTTCAAATCTGCTAATTCCGGCAGGGACTGATTTTTGGACCCTAATGAGTGAGAAGCTGGGAAGAAATGTAGCTATTCCAGACAACAAATTAGTTTTCAGAATGCAGAAAAGAAAGAAGCATTTCTCTGTTGAAAAAGTTTATCATTTGGGGACTCCAAACTAGACTTTGCACAGCAGCAGTGTAAGTAAATTGGCTGGCATTACATAAAATGATGCACTGAAATCAGACTGCCAAGCAGTGGGGTGTAGGCATGTCTTCGAAAATACGGTAGTCAGGTGCTATTCTCTGGTGCACCTTAAGCAGGGAAGGGTATGCTCTTGGAGAGCTGCAGTTTGCTTTTGAATTATTCACATTTCAGGAGAAATAAGTTATTACAAAACCTTGATCCAGAATAATTGTATTATTTATGTGATGTGTCACTTCAATAAAAATGTACCATAAATGTATTGAGGTTGTTTTTTCTCACGCTCTCAGAGGGAACTAAATCCCCACCATTTTTCTTAACGATTATACACAAAGCTTCCTAATGTAATAATAAATCATGTGAAGTCATCCCTGGTGTGTTTGATGCCCCATGGTTCTTATATTTTTTGTTTTTAGCACTATCTTCTGCTGTTTTCTGGCTATCTCTGTGTCGTAGTCAGATGAAACTGTTTCCTTAATAGTTAGGGGAGGATTCACTGGTACTTACTGCTCTGACATGGATAGCCCTCCTGTTAGCCTTTTGCTTTTCCAGCCCTTTTCCTTTTATCTGTTGGATGCTTGCTGCACTCTGTAATCACAAGCACTTTTAGGTCAGCAACCGCTGTGTTTTATTTTTAAACTGCACTCGTTAGCAGTTGGACATAACACCAGACCTGATTTTGGGTTCCAAGTGCTACCACAATGGGAACATTTAATGATAATAAAATGCATTGCTTTTTGTCTCTTTTGGAGTTCCACCTAATCTGACTAAGCAGTCAGCAGCTACTAGGCAGAACTAAATTAAGTATTATTACTCTATAAAACCATTTAAATGTGAATAGCCTTTTATTTAAGATGCATAAGCGTTTCTCAAACATTCAGTCTGCTACACAAATTATATGCTGTAAAAGAAGCGTTTATCACTAACTTGTAAAAATAAAATATAATATTGGTAAGTTAGCTGGAAGCTCGTTGATGTTCTAAAAAGATGACAAAGTAAGATAAGCAGCAGAGCTAAGCTGAAATTGCTGTAGAGGTCTTTCTGAATAGCTGTCAGTTTTGTGTTCTCCTAACACAATAATGGGCACTCCCAGGAGGTGTGAGTCTCATGGGATAATTATTCTTCTGAGGTTTAGATGGGTTTTGCTGTGCCTTTTCCACAGATGGGTAAGACTGCCTTATAATTATTCTCCTTCTCTTTCAGTAGATTTTTCTAATGTAGAAATTAATAGAATTAATTCTGTATACATGCACTGTACTTACATTACCTAGCATATTAATGAATTTCAAACAATATTGAATGATGCTATCAGGTGGCAATAGTAAGTGGTTTGGCTAGCTTTTATCTTACAAATTGGTTTTAAGTCTCACTGTACTTGCCTTTTGAGAGGTGTTTCTTTTTAATATTCAGGTCTATTTTCTTCTGTCTTGAGCTCTCTCAGCCTGGTTTATCTTTAGCTATCCTTGAAAATAACAAGCCCAAGGAGTGAAAATTTTAAATAAATGTATGTTCTATAGCTATAGAATATTTTTGTAGTGCCTGGTACGCAAAGCTGATATCATTACTTGCTATCTCTCTCTGAGCATCAAATAATACTGATGAAATGAAGTAAAATCTTTGCAAAAGCTTAGCTGCTTTGGGGTGGCTTATAGGGCAGCACTCTGTCTCAGTCATTAGTTACAAACTTCTTTTGTTACCAAACAATCCTGCAGACAGCCAGTAGCCTCAGCCCATCATTTCTCAAGGAGGTTTGTGCTTTGGGAGGTTTAGCTACTAGGGTGATCTGACAAGCTCCAACAGGCCTTACTGTATGATGTAACAAACCTAGAGGAAAAGCAGAAAAATCTTTATAAATGATCTTTCTCATCTGTTGTTCTCTTTACAAAATTAAATATCCATTGTAGCTGTAGTGGTGTTGGAAATGAGTGCTCGCTCATCCTTTCTCGCAGATTTCCCATCTTTCAAATGAGAACAGCTCTGCAGGACGACGGCTACTGGTAAGACTTGCAGTTCCTGCTCAGCACAAAGCATTCCCTTTAGCTTCGAAAAAATTGCATCATATCATCACTTTGGAGATTTACCAAATCTTTCCAAAGGACTGACTGGAATTTGTTTTGTTCTTCCCTCTCTGTGCTCCTGAGTACCACTAGTCTGACAACTATGCTGACTGGTTTGAGTCTTTGAACATGTATACACACGTTCGTTTTATGTGGATAAAAATAATAACAATTGAACCTTGGTCTGCTAGATGAAAACCAATATGTTATCAAGGAACAAAGCTCTCCTTAGCTACATGACAAGGAAGCAATTGGTATAAAGCATCTTTTGAGTGCCCGTAGCAGTTGACCTGGCGGCGTACCGATACCTCCATACGTGCATGAAGTAGGAGCTGGGTCACAGCTCCAGTAGTTCTGCAGTGCATTTAGCTGGTTTTCAGGTTTAAAAGACTGTGATTATACTGGGGCATTTAAAGGAATTCTGGCTCATTTGCTGTTCAAAGGGAAGGCTGAGCTGGGTCATAAAGACTAGCTACTAATTTTGGGCCACAGAAAAATATTGAGGATATGTGACTTCTGAACTTCATTTGGAGAGTATAAATCACAGAAGAAAGTGTAGTTGCTTACTAATAATGTGTTGAATATTGGTTATTGCTTAATTGCTGTAAACTTCTAGCAAACATATTTGCTAAGCTTTATTTTTGCTAGGAATATTGCTTCTTTTCCCTGCCCCTCTGCTGTGAACTATGTATTTTCATGCCAAAACCGTGGCCTTATTAATAATTAATTGCCTTTACAGAAACTGTTTTAGTGGGATGAGTTGGAGGGTTTGTTCAGAATTGTGGTACCTGAGCATACCTTTAAAAATAACTCTGAGGAAGAGGATGTTCTTTTCTTAGTGTCCTGATTTTGGGATCAAAGATCTAATGAATGAGCTTTCAAGTACTGCCTTGACTATCCTCTGAGTGTATCTGCAAGATAAGTAGGGTACAGAGAAGAAAATTTTCTTTGTGATTTCTAGAAGGGTAAAAAACAATTCCAAAGAAGTTTTTAAGAAAAACTGTGGTTTCTAATTCCTTTTAAAGATAAACAGTCTATCTCAGATGATACAGAAACAAATTTTTTACACTGGGAATTAATTCTTTCATCATATATAATTTATTTATCACACACAAAGAAGCTTCTGTGATCTGAGATACTTACATGCAGTATTCTTGTGCTTTATGCACCTTCAAAATTTGCAGAATAGGAGATTTAGATGTTAACCAGACTGCAGTCACATTTTCCTTCGTACATCACGGGTGGCTGAATTCTGTCCTCCCACTCAGTGAACGCCACCGGAGGCGTTGGTACAACTGAGGCCGCCATCTGCCCTCTGAACACTGTTCTGGATGTGTTCTGGTTTGACAATTAAAACATTATAGAAACACGGGGTTTGCCTCATGTAGCATGCCATTAACCACAGTGTTTCCCTAAGAAACAGCAGTCAAAGTTAGAAGTTGCAAAGCTGCAAAGCAAAGCTGCCACTCGTGTCCTGGCATCAGGGTGTTCTGCACAGTCCTGTTGCTTACTTTGATCAAACTTGTGGAAGACCTAAGTGTATTTTAAATTTTATAGTGTTTCATACAATGTGTTTGGAACTGTGTGATACTGTAAGAACTCATTGTCAACTGAAAGTGCCAGGCAGTAGTAAAAAGCTCCGGGAAGAATTACAGACTTCCACAAAGCAATTAAAATTCCTCCTGAGTAAGGAAACAATACATAAACCATATTCATCTGAGAAGAAATGGTCTATAATCGTTTTCTAACAATTTAAAATATTGGTGGTAACTTTTATTGCTGAGATTTCAGGAGAAATTGGAGTTTTTACGACATAAGAAACTTGTCAACGTAGAAGTATGTAGGTCACTCTGAAAGTAATGCCTCCTATTTATTTCCAGGGAAACTACAACAGGTACAAAGAGCACAATAACACTATTTGGTAGAGCGAATTCTCAGCTACAAAACACTAGTTTTCACCACAGTCACCACCATTAGCTATGCATTTTCACCAGCAATGAACAAGATCCCGCGTGTCATGCTCGTAAACGTGCACCAACGAAGGTGCTACACTGTCGCCACTGCTAAAACGCACCACCACCACCTCACTGTGCTCCCATCCACTGTTTGGTCTCCATCAGTGTTCAGAAAGCCTTGATGAATGTCAATGGGTGTCATTTTTCCTCATGGAGGAATTCAATTCCACATCTTTTCTACATGCACACTTTCATGTCAGACGCCATTGTGTCAGAGTGCCCCTCTGCTGCCATCTGTTGCATGGCAACAAAATGGAATGGAATATTGGTGGGAAGGTTTAGCCTCTGCTGCCATACCACCAACATCCGCCTCTGACATTGTGCACCAACATAATAAAATAGGAGGCATTACTTCCGGAGCACCCCTCAAATTATTGTGGAGTTTAATTTTAAAAAGATAAACATTTCTCTATTAATTAGATCAACATTAATAACTAAGAACAGTGGCGCAGAGGGTGCAGTTAAATATTTGGTGGCAATATTATAGGAAGACTTGTGAAGTATTTGTATAACATACTTGAGGAGAAGGTGGGTACCTTAGTAATGTCTGACATGGATTATTCAAAAATATTAAAAATATATACATCCAGAAAATGACTTTACGTAAAATAATAATCTGATTGGCCTGGAATGTAGCTGACACAGTTGAACAAAACTACACACCAAAGAATGGAATTAAAAGAAAAATGATTTTTTTTTTCTCTATTAGACAAAGTACATGGTTACAGCATTGCTTCTTATCCTAGGAGCTGTGATTGTTCAGAGTTTTATCAGAAAGCTGTGGGAATGATTAATATGCTTTGCAGGTGGGTGGTGTTTTTCCTGTTTTTCATGCTTTAATATAGTATAGAAGCAAATATTGCAGCGAATGCTGCAGGACCTGTAAAGGAAGTCAAGGAAAGGCCTAATTATTTGCTAACCCTTTATTCTTCTGCAGGTCCTTACGCGTGCTCTGCATGGCAGGGTGGTTCCCATGTCTGAGGCTTGAAATTCTGCGTAGGCTGCAGAGTTCAGCAAGGTCCCCAGTATCTGAGTAGCCCTCATGTTGAGTGCACTGTGTTTTGGGATTTTTATACAATTACCAACTTAAATTCTCAAAATCAGACAGCTTTCTTGAGTGATATGAACTACTAGGTTTCCTCTCGATTCTGAATCTGCAGTGGTAGCCTTTAAAAAATACTTGTATTTCTGCAAACAGAGAGATG
This sequence comes from Penelope pileata, assembly GCA_013396635.1. NCBI lineage: Eukaryota > Metazoa > Chordata > Aves > Galliformes > Cracidae > Penelope > Penelope pileata. The sequence goes on from WBMW01002252.1 coordinate 136,352, forward strand.
TGAATGCAGGGCTGAGTGGGAAAGACTGAGATGTTCCCTGAAAAGCTGTTGAAGAGTGGCTGCTGTCAGCTGCAGGGCTGGCACAACTGTACCCTTGAACAGTCAAAAGCAAAAATTTGTGCCCTTGGTCAGAGAGATGATAAAAAGATGCATGTCAAAAACAACAGTTACCAAAAGCAATGATTTGGATTTTGCTAAAGGTTAATAAGTTTTCAGAGAATGTACTGGCTCCTTTGACAAGCCAAAAGAATGGGCATCATGTCAATTTATGAGTGCATTTCTGGAACAGGGGATGTGCTGACACTATTTGAGCATAAATGTTCTAATTGAAATACTTCACCATGATCACAGTGACCCTTTTATTGCCATTTTTTGGCGTTACTGTGGTTATTTCAGTCACGTGCTTTTCCATATAATATATTGATTGCTTTGCTGATTCCAGGGATCATTGCCCGCAGAGTTGCAGGGTTACTGGTTGTTTTTTTTTTTAATTGCAATAAGTAAATGACAGGAAATATGTTGCCACATTCTGCACAGTGATAAAACTACTTCAGTGAAGCTTTTCTCATATAAGCCAACTGATGATCTAGTCTTGATTTTTAGCCAGGAACTAACTGGTCATTAGTTAGATACTCAAATATATCTGAGTGAGATATGAGCTCTGCTAATGTGATGTGATTTAACTTATGTCATATGTTTATTCCTACCAAAGAAATACCAGTCTCTCAGTCAGGCAGAGCCCTGACTGTGCTGTTTTAATTTCTGGATAACTGTGGTTTCTAGATTAAAAACATGAAAATGTGAAAATAACTGTTACATTTTAATTACACAGGCATTAAGTTGGATAATGGTAACAAGCATTGGGGCTTAGTTTTTAGTGACCAGATTAAATTTAATGGCAGCCATTAACTAGAACAGATTTTTTGGCAGTCAAGCATGAAGGAGATATTTTGTGATATATTTTTTTTCAGTATCTTCCTTTTTTAGTTTTTAGATGCAATGCTGTGATCGCTTGAATAAGGAAATTCTTAATTGTTGCTCTGTGAGCAAAATGCTTCACAGCACCTAAATCATGGAGGCTCATAACTGCTGTCCAAAATCAGAGAGATTAAAAGTGATTCAGCATGGAAAAGGCCTACCTGCCTAAGATTGGGTAATGTGGATACCACCCTGCACTATAAATCATACAGATTTCCCAGAAAATATGTAAGGCATTCAGAATATTTGTATCAGCTAACAGAGACCCCCTGTTGAGTTGTTTAGTTTGCCGTTTGAAATAACCTCTTTTGTTGTATTTCTTGGGCCCCACAGATTATCCTCAAGAAGAACTGGTCTGCTAAGGGGACTTCTGAATGTGGATTTGTGCAAATATTCTTCCTTCTGACAATGTTCTGACTGCTATTGAGGACTGCACTTATTCCTTCACTCCATTTTGAGATTTTGAAAGATAGGCTTCTACTTTTCTGATTTGTCTAACACTTTCAGCTGTAATTTTCTGTAAAATTTGCAGAATAGAAAGGCAGATGTTTTAATTAATTGAAATACATAGCAGTATTGACCATATGATGGTCATCCAACTATGACCATCAGCTGGATGGTCATAGTCTGAACGCCACTCACCAATTTGCAGAAGATGTCTCTTCAAGCTTTTGTTCCTACAAATCTAATGGCCTTAAGTTGTGCCAGAGGAGGTTCAGGTTGGATATTAGGAAAAAATTCTTCTCAGAAAATGGTCAGGTGCTGGAACAGGCTGCCCAGGGAGGTGGTGGAGTGTGTTTTCATCCCAAGAAAACACAATTTTCAAGAAGGATGCAGATGTGGCACTGAGGAACATGGTTTAGTGGACATGGTGGTGACGGATTGACAGTTGGACTTGATGATCTTAGAGGTATTTTCCAACCTTAATGATTCTATGATTCTAAGTTTAGTTGGGTGTTCAAGTAATTCATATCCCGTGTGATATGTTGGAGTAGGTCCTTCACAGTGCACAATAGTATTTAATTTGATACTTGATAACTCTTCTATGTACATTTACCTATTTGCAGGATCTTTTATCTACATTTTAGTAAAGTAGATATGTGCATAAAACAAAATTTTCCATGGACTGACCACTTATCTACAAGTGAAAGGATACTGATTTGAAATCTGAAGCAAAAGCAAGAGATAGAACAATTTAGGAAGACTGATTCATAGAATGGACTAAATGAGCTGCATTTACAACAGTGGTTTCTAATAGCAAGTTTATGGTAGGCAAAAGCAAAAGATACAAAATAGCTGTCAGTTTATATTGTGCTATTACAACTTGCTGTTTCAGCCTAATCATTGTGCAGGATAGAACTCCACCCCTTTTGTGAATGTTTTTTGACATTTTAAATTACACACCATCTCTGAATTTTTTAAAAGGAGAATAGCACAGTGGGAAGCTCCTACAGTCTGAATGAATATACCAATTATAAAGTATGTTGCAAATAAACAATTTGATCCCTCTGTTGTTGTGCCTTACACTGAAAGTTAAACTATCTCATTAAGACAGAAGTTGAAATCTCTTTCAAAGTTCAGTTGTCCGTTTGCGGGTGAAGAGAAAGTTCAGCAATAAAGCTGGCAACTCCTGGCTCCTTCTGTAGGCAAATGTGCATTCTGAATGAAACATTAAACAAGGCTTTTGACACACACAAGTGTTTCAAGAGCTACATCACTAATTATTAACTGCAAGAGAATTAATTTTGCTCTTCAAAGGAACACTGATGTTTTAGGGCTCAGAGAGAGGTACTCATTTGACAGGATGATTATTTGCAACTTTCTCAAAGAGTAGTCAAAGGCATGCGTGTAAGGGCAGTTACTGTATGGAATAGAAGTAACCATAACACCCAAATGTATTTGCCAAACAACAGTCGCACATAAAAGTGCCTATTCAAAATAGTTAGCCAAAATTGCTTCAATATGAGGTACTTGCACATGCATCTATATTCATTTGCAAGAGGGTAAAACAAATGAAAATAGCTGTTCACCAGCCAGCTTATTGGCCATTAGGGGACTGGATAACATGAAAATGAGCTTTTGTAATTGTTAAGTTTCAAGCACTTAGTGGAAATTAAATAACGCTGTGATGTTTTACATGTTGAAAAAGAACTGGCCTTAGCGTAAAAACTCCCTCACTACTCTTTCCATACAGTAATGTATGCCTGGAGCTGCCCAGCTGGAAGCAGCTCTGAAGAAAGGGACTTGGGAGTCCTGGCGGGCACCAAGTTGAACACAAGCCTTCCTTGGAGATAGCCCAAAACCATCTGGATCTGCTCCTAGGCAAGCAGTTCTAGGTGGCCTTGCTTGAGCAGGGGCTTGGACGAGGTGGCCTGGAGAGGTCCCTGCCAACCTCAGCCATCCTGTGGTTCTGTGATCTCCATTCCCTTTCTAGTCAATTGTATCATATAATCCTGGCTGTATGAAGGAGAATATAAGAAGCAAACGTATGCCTTTAAGAATACCAATACCCTTGGTCTTTCACATGGCATTTTACTCCACAGTTAAGTTATTCTTATATAAATATATATAAATAAGAAAAATGTATTTAATAACATGCTAATTTAATGTTTTGGAAACAAAGCTATGATAATAGAAATGTGGTATTTGGTAAAACTGCAAAATCTCTTTAAGGGTAATATACAAAATGCATTAAAGTACTACTAGGTTTCAGTCTAAGTCATGAAAACAGCAATAGAAGATGAAAAAATTAGTAACTAGACTTGTTCATCCGGTTAATCATTATCTGCACGCTGCCGGTAAGCCTGTCTCTTCCAAATTGGCTCTTCTTCACACATTAGGGTCTTTTCTTGCACACACAGGTCATAGTTTTAAAATTAGTTGTTACTGGAAAGGAAGTCTAAAGTTCAGACAATGATGGCAGAAAATCCAAGCTGAGGCAGTGCTTCCAAGATGAAGTGCAGACATTTTTTTTTTTTTTTAGTAATATTACAGTAAGGAGAAAGGCCAAAAAAAAAAATGTTTTCCTCCTTTTTTATGCTGGCTATGGAGAAATTAGCAAGCAGTTGTGATGACCCTTTGGCAGCTGTCTCGCTACTGGTCTGTATAACTCTTTAGTGCTATAGGAATCAGTACTTTATTGGGATCTCTAAAATGGGCATGGCATATAGCTACAGTTTGGAGGTTTGTTACTGCTCTCTTTAGAAATTCCACTTGTAAGTCAAAAATGTTTGAGTTTTGTGACATTATTAGTGATCTTTCCTATAGAACAGTTTCCTCTTTCCAGTGCATTATCAGTCTTGATAATCTAAAGTTTTTGCTTAGTTAGTATCTTAGTAGAGCTGCTTTTTCTAGGTCAGTTCCAGTGTCCATAATACACAAACACGAACATTGGTGTTACATTATTGTCTTCACAAAGTACAAGGAAAAAGCAATTCAGCCACGCTAGTGTCTTTCACAACTACTTCCAGAAAGGTGGCACCTTTGGTACAGAGCCAGGCACGGAGAAGAACAAGGCTTGAAGTCTGCGGATAACTTTGCTTACTATATAATTAATATAAGCCTCATTTCTCAGAAATTGCTTAAGAATGGCTCTGTGTTAACCATTTATCATGCATCATTTACAGAAATGGCCTTCTATGTTCATGTTTCTTTTTTTAAAAAAGTCTTGTGTCATTTTACTCTTTATTTGCTTAAACTTTGCCAGCTTTTCAGTATTAAGTTTGCTGTGATCTTTTTACACTTACTCAACTCTACAGTGCTCTCTCTATCAGCTCTGAAAATAAATTATTCTTAGGATAGTTTTATTTCTCTTTCAATAATATGAAAAGTAAGGCAAACTAAATGAAGAACCAATCTGCTTTTCCTTATTCCTACTTTCCCATTCTGCAGTGTCATTTTTGGTTTGACAGTTTTCTTCAGCTTCTTCTGCTGTCCATTTTAACTATATTAGCCTGTGGCGAGGAACATTTTGGTAGCTGTAATACTCCCCAAGAGTCACCATTCACCATTCATTTTGCCTTTCTGTTTAGTGTTTAACCAACTTCTCGTTACTTTTTTGGGCCTAATAAATATTCACCTTTTCAACTGTTCTGTTTCAAAGCATTTAGCTAGTAATGTTGCCTGTAAGAGTCTTTGTGGAAGTCTCTCATGCTTTTTTTTTTACCAGTTCAAGTTTTTCCAGTGTGGGAGCAATGTGAGGACTCTTTGGGATTTCTGTTTTTCACATTTCTGATACAGTGTTGGTATTAATACCTGAAATACGAAAAATGACCTAAACTTCTGGGCACTGCATAGTTTGTTCAGAGTGCCTCTCTAAACTGAGGTGTATCATAGCTGACCCTGTGACGTTTGGTTGAACTTTTCGGAACTGATACTCCTTTTGTGCTTTCAGTTTCTCCTGTGGCAGCTGCTCTCGACCTTGCGTTTAGCTCTTACTTCCTAAATTTAGACATGTCACTGTTGAAAGTGTGAAACCCTCAAGAAAACAGCAGTAGGAGAGATCTTGTCTTGTCACCTAAGAACATGCCAGTGGAAAGGTTTTTTTACGTACCTGCCTATCACAGTTAGGATAAGCCTTATGATCAAAGTTCACATGAGAATACAATTTAATGAGATCAATTCAGGGCATTTGTCATTTATGCCAAGTCTGACTTATTTGTTGACTGATTTTTGCTAAGCATATAGATCAAAACTGAGATCCTTGCTGAGATCATTATCATGTTCAGAACTGAGGACAGAAGCGGAAGTGTCACGTGCTCACTGAGCTGACCACTGAAACTATTACTGGCAACCTCCATGAATATGCTGTATTAAGCCTAGTGAAGGAAGGTGAAGCACACTTTAATTAGCAGAGCCACCTTAGAATAAAAGAGGAATAATGTTTAAAAAAAAAAAAGACACATGCCAACGGAGGGGCCCAGTGGCATCCTTCCACAGAGGGAGCAAAACATCAATAACTGGGCTCCACTAAACATTTCTCTGATCCTTAAGCATGACCTCTGTCTCCAGGTTGTATTTAAGCTAATCATTCTTTCTTTCCCTGCAAATGGATGCCATCAAATGTCATGCACAATAACTTGACAATAAATGGCATTAATAATACCGCCTGTGCAGTGTTTTGTTCTCTGGGCTCTAAGAAGATAACATCAGATGGAGGGATCACAGAGGATGCTGTAGTACCTTGTAAGGAAGAACATGGAGCTAGCTGGAGACCCATGTTTTTCCTCCATGTGTACTGCCCTTGAGAATTACTCCAGCTATTGAGGAATGGTTCTGCTCACTCTTTCCTGGGCTAACAGATGCATAACTCGTGACAAATCTGACATAATCATGGACAGTTTTGTTTCATGACTATCTCCAAGATAATTGTTTTCCACCTGGATTATGGTATTTCCACAGCATCAGTCTGTCTAAAGCTAGTGAAGCACTTTATGACCGCTTGTAGATAAGCTTCCATTGTTCAATTTCATGAGCTCTTTCTAAGTAATTTGGAAGACTGTAGGAACAACTAATACTCATTTTCTCATTGTTTCTCTCACTATTATTTCCTTTTCTGAAGTCACAAGTACAGATAATCTAATAAATGCATTATCTCAATGTTTCTCCTATTGGAAAAATAGCTATTAAGTTAACAAGCAAATTCAGAAATCCTGTTGCAGTAGTACAAAAGTATGGAATAGGAATATAATACACAGTATTCTGGTTTTATGGTAAACTATACAGAGAGCAACAGATGTATAGAAGAAAACGTGGGTAATATATTATCATTATAGTGTGAGAGGAGAAAAAATTAGCCTGCTCTTGCATGAATAAATTTTGCTGGTCTCATGAATAGCTTCATGTAATTTAAAATAATCCTTCTGTATAATGAACTTGCAAGCTAATTACTCTTGGATTGCCACAGTATGGTATAACTCTGTCAGTCTGGAAGCGTTTTAAATTTTGCCAAAGTTGTGAAGTGGATCCAGCTGAAACCAGAACTGAATGGGTTTCCCAATCAATATATCTGCAAATTGTTGCAGCATATTATTCCAGGCAGTAACTGTGATAATTGCTGGGTTTTATCCTTTCTTTAAAACAATAGAGTTAAAAGTGACAGATGGTAGTTAATGATTAACATTCCTAGTAAACAAACTTTTGCATGGATGTATTTAAAGTGGTTGTGTGTATATAAATAGACAGGGAGCGTGAGCTATGCAACTATAATTGAATTACATTAGCATAACTTAAGCAAAAGTTTGGTAAATACCAAACACCTTAATTAACTTACACAGTATTAGGAGGTTAATGATATACCCCCTATAAACGATTCTTCAAAGTGTTTGGCAACATGGCAGTTCAGAGCCAAGCTAATCCAGAGTACTCCACCCTTTGTAGCTGTTGTACAGCAATTTAGTTAACTCCTGCACTTCAAGCTTGGCCTCTACTGGGATTTCTGGATGTGTAAGCACCAGCCTTTCTTAGGAAGGGCTGGAAAGGTCACTGTGGAGTGAGGTTTGTGGGCTCATATACTCAGCATGGCATTGAAGTGGTGCCAGTCTCCATTCCAACTTGGAGAGCCTTCTACACTCTGGGCTCTCAACATGGCTTAGTTTTATCTCAGGCTCTACACATCGACACTTTTAGACAGAACCTCTGTTCCCTCTGCCAAAATTTACCCAGCAGCACTGTATAATTCTTGCAGTAAGAGAAGATACCAACTCTTTTTGTGCCATCAGTTGATAAGGGCTATAACTATCTGTATTCAGTTGCAGTTTTTGCAGTCCTTCCTCTTTCTAACTTTTTGTTTATTAGTGTTTTTGCTGATGCAGCTTCTGGAAAATGTGCAAATTACATCTTATAGTCAGTTCAAGAAATATAATTGAATCTCATTGCTGAAACTGTCAAATCAGTGCATCAGAGTCTAGTCTGATCTGTGCATCTTTTTAGCCAAGGCATATATTGTTCATTGATACGTACTCTAAAATCTTAATAGTGGAGTTAGAATCCTGATTGAAAACCAGTAGTGATTTGTCTCTTTATCATGCCAAGTAAAGTAAACAAAGAATGTTGCTACCAGTCTAGTTAATTATTTTAAAAATACTGGTGAGTCAGGAAACTATATGCAAATTGGTAAGAAATTAATTCTTGTTGAATTTGAATGATTTGGAAAAAACACATTGGATCTACAAGTGGTTGGAATTTATATTCTTCTCTCACATAGAAAACAATACTGTAATTGAGCTGGCATCTCTCTTGGGAAAGAAATGAGAGTTTTGCTGACAAGCTGAGGACTCTCAACAGAAAAATGCATGCTGTACAGATTGACCCAGTGGCCAATTGACTGATTTCCTTCTCTCTGTTTAATTCTATTTTAGATGCTGAAGAATACCAGCCTCCAATATGGAAATCATACTGTGAGTATACCAGAAATTTGAATAATCTTAGTACTTCACCAAGGTGTCACTGTTATGTCTTTTCCCTTTCTTTCTTGGGGAAAACAAAAACAAAAACAAAAACAAAAACAAAAACAAAAAAACCACATGAATGTGCAAGATGACTGTAGAAAATACTAAATGGGACAATAAATGGGACAACAGTGAAGCCTGAACTTTTCTCTATTGAGCAAGCACAGCAGGATTATGAGTGACAGATTTTCTGGGTTGCTTCACTAATGTGTAAATCCTGGGTTTCATGGCTTTTCTGTTGAGATTTTCAAGGACTCCAAAGGTAGAGGTTAATGCTTCATATGTTTACTGAAGGTCAGACTTGAGTGTACTTATGGGTCATCGATTCACTTTAAGATAATAATATTTTTGATCCTGAGCAATATAAGCTGATTTTTGAAGTGGCAGTTTAGAGGTTGGAGACACCATTACCAGTTCTGAGAACCTTCCTGTCTGCTAGTAGAAAAGTCATGTACATAAAGTGCAATGCAAAAGTCCATATTTTATGCTCTCTTTGCTTTGTAGCACAGATGTAAGACAAAATACTGCCTTTTAAACCCTTGTTAATGATGGCCTTTAAATCTGATCTTATTTTAAACCCATACAGAAACTTTAATGAAACTGTAGCTTTGAATGTTTTTGTTTGTTTGTTTTTCTGTCACTAATTTCAGATACAGAGCTATCCTAAGCAAAAGTTGGCCCTTTTATTTTTAGAACTTCAAATCTGGTACAGTAACAATATAAAAATGGAAGTACAAAAAGACAAGGATCATAGTAGTTGCATGTGTATACATGTATAATTCCAAAGACTTGAGTAGACTTGTTGGCTTCACTTTCATGCATATTATACTACACTTCAAGACATCACCTACATGGGAATATCATTTTACCTCATAATGGACTGAATTCTTTCATCCAAAATTTGACTATACCATTAAATTACAAAGAGTGCTTCTAAAAACCTCTTTTTCCAGGGACTTTTTTTTCCAGCGTTTTAAATACATATGAAAAACCTACTTAAAAGTCATCAAAAATATATTGATTTTAGTTGGACCAGTCCAGTGTGCTTTGTAGAGTAGTTGGAGAAAAGAAGACACTTGAGTGTGTTCTTTCAGAAGAGAAACCAGGCTTACTTAAAATCATTGGAAAAACTCCCACTGGCTCTGATGAGACCAGGGTTTGAATGACAGTAAAGAAGCTTTCATTTATAAATAAATAAATAAATAAATAAATAAATAAAAACAGGGAATAGGCGTATGACGTCTTTACGTACCTTCTCTTAGTCACCTCACTAGTGTAGCAGGCAGGTCAGTGCATGCAGTGAAAAAGTTTGGTTACTTTTGCCTGAGAGCTTACCGGTTGTCCAAGGAAACTTTAAAAAAACAAACAACCACAACAACAAAAACATAACAGAATATGAATACATAATTTCCTATACAGATATTAGTGGGAGGCCGATGTTGTGGTAATGACAGAGTCATCAGCATCTGAACCCCATACATGAATGTCTTAGGAAAAAGTTACATTACTCCGAAATTCAGATACTAGTTTAAGGCTACAGATATTTAGTGCTGAGACTGCTTAGCCACAGACATATGTTTTTCATTGCAATATTGGGTAAAATATATTTCTTCACTCTGCTAGAAAAATCACAATCTGTTAAATTAATTATAGAAATTATGACCAAGGTTAACATTAATCTATGATGCAGTCTACTCCTGTCTCATCAGTTTCACATTTTTAAATTAGTATATGCATTTTACTCTTTGTAATCTTTTTTTTTTTTTTTACACTTGCTAACATACTGTTAAGATGCTCTGCATACAGTTTTGACTTCTTTTTAAACCACTGCATAAATCTAGGTGCACTATGTGGTCTTTTATTGACATGATAATCAATGCTTCAGTCCTCCCAGCTTCTCATCAAAGGCAGATTTTCTTTTTTATGCAGGCAAAGTATTCAATTAAACAGTATTCCACACATCCATGGGCAAATGCTGGTCAAAGTGGTTACAGCTTTCAGAATCCAATTGTTACATTTGTCATAATGCACGAGCTTGTTTCAGCTGATTTGGAAAAGATGGACAGTTCTAATTCAGAAGGTATTTACTTACTTATGAAGAACTGTTGAAAGGAACATAGGTTTTACAGACCCACACTCTGAAGTGAAGCAATGTGGCAAGGTGCAGAGCATCAGCTTATGCCATGGTTCAACTCCTCATAACGTTCCCCTGCTTTCTTCCCTTCTTCAAATAATAAGCAAAACATCCAAGGCTCAATTTTGTTAGAAATTAAGGTCTTGTTTGTGCCATGCACTTAGGTTCCTAATTAAGCATGTGAATAATTCCATAGAAATAGCGCAGCTCATATTGGTGAAGCTCAAAATGAGACCAAAGAGGGTAAAACTAAGGAACTCTACGAAGCGTTGTGAGGCAGAAGGCAGTGTATTTCTTTGCTGCTTTATAAAAACAATGATATGAACTTTTCCTCTGCATTGGAGCATCACTGAGCAGTAGTCCTAGATGAGTTAAAATAGAAAGCTTGAGTTCCTGGCACACTGCAGAGAGAAAAAAGGATGAAGCCATTGGTGATGACAGTCCTTCTTCCCTGTCAGAAGAGGTGTAAGTGTCAACTTTCGCATGTCACCCCTTTGTTGCTTACACAGAGCAGATTTCGTAATTAGACAGTCCTTTCTGAAATACATCACTTGCTCCAAAAGTAATGCCTCCTGTTTATTTTCATGGAAACAACAACAGATACAAAGAGCCCCAAGCCATTATTTGATAGAGCAAATCCTCACCTACAAAACGCTATTTTTCAACACAGTCGCCACCATTGGCTATGCATTTTCACCAGTGATGAACAAGAGCCTGCATGCCATGCTCATAAAAATCTGCACCAGTGGAGGTGACATGCTGTTTCACATCTGCTATGATGGCATCGTTGTTAGGGAAATGTTGCCCATGCAGTCCATATTTCATCAGCCCAAACAGATGGAAGTCAGAAGATGCTAAATCTGGACTATACGGTGGGTGTGGTAGGACAGTCTAACCAAGATTGGCAATGTGCTCCATGGTCTTCAAACTGGGATGGGGCCTGATGTTATCAGATTGCAAGACAAAGGTTGTCTTCCTCTCTGGCCTGACTCTGGAAGCTTGAACCTTCAGCTTTGTCAGCATCGCAATGTAGCAGTCTGAGTTGATGGTTTGTCCAGGTTCATCCCTTTCCTACCCCATAAGACAGTGCATATCACTTTACCCACTTTACCCACTGAGAGTGCATCTTGAACATTTTCTTTGATGGGAAATTCACGTCAGCACTCCATGACTCCATCTCATAGTGGTGACACCACATCTTGTCACCAGTAATGATGAGATCCAGGAAACTGTTACCTTCAACCTCATATTGGTTCAGTAGATCCCAACAAACTTGCATATGGTGTTGTTTCTGTTCCTGTGTGAGCAATCATGGGACCCACCTGGTGCAAACTTATTCCAACAAAGCCAGCATGGTTTCAGGCACATTGAAGCCAATATTTATCTCTGTACACGGTTTTCTGGTTGTAATCCGCCAATTTGCATGAATGAGCCAATGGACATGCTCTTCATTTTGTGGTGTGACAGCTGTGCATTGCCATCCAGTATGTGACTTGTCTTTCATGTCACTGTCACCACTGTTGAAATGCACCACTCCCCACCTCACTGTGCTCACATCCACTATGGTCTCCAGAAACATTCAGCAAGGACTGATGGATGTCAGTGGGTGCCATTTTGTCCACATGGAGGAATTCAGTTCCAGCCCTTTGTTTCATCCACACTTCCATGTCAGACACCATTTGGTCAGACTGCCCCTCTGCTGCCCTCTGTCACATGGCAACATCATGGAATGGAATATTGGTGGGAAGGTTTGACCTCTGCTGCCATACCACCAACATCCACCTCTGATGTCATGGGCCAACATAATAAAATAGGAGGCATTAATTTCAGAGCAGCCCTCATATATTAGAGGATTTACCTTATCCTCTTGCTGGAACAAAAGAGATTTATGTATTCTAACTAGTTACTTTATATCTCAAAGAAATGTTCCCCTAGTAGTTCTATAATCAATTAAAGTTTTGTTACCTTTGTGCACTCCCAGATAATTGTGATACTATGAACACTGGCAAGCTATTTGAATTATTAAACTGATAAAGATTGTTCAAGGGGCATTTAAAAGATATTTGTTTTTTTCTATTGCACTGCTGCATTTTGGTTCAATATTCTGTCCATTTTATTACTACACATTTCATTTGCATCTGATGCTGGACAGAAAAGCTGCTTCTAGTCTGATGCTGTTCTTTAAGCAGTAATAATACATTTTCTTTTGCATGGTGTTGTCTTCTTATGAGGTTAATTTTCTCTGGGCTAGAATAACAATCCATCATTTTGTTCATGTGTAATCTTTTTTTATAATCAAAGTGAGTTTATCTCTAGCCTGCCTGTCAGTTCTAAATACTGAGATAGACTGGGTCAGATGTCAATCATTGCTTACCACAATATTAAGTAAGTTTTTCTATTACTTCAGTCAACCATGTCCTTATAAACGGGATTCTGTTTTAAGATTTTCAGCAGTGATGGGGAAAATGAGGGAGAAAGGTCACTGGAGGAAGTGAGTAAGGGAGAATCAAAAGCTGAACTTCTGTCCATCCAGTGGACTCTGCTGAGGTCTCAGCAGCATCAGCCCAAGCAGCGAGCACCCAGCAGATGAAATGAAATCAGGCAGAGCTGCAGGATGTTCAGCACTTCTGAGAATGAGGTCACTTAATGAGGTGTCTGTGCTCATTGGAACTTAGCTGTAGGGCACATTTTTATTCAGTCACCTTAGCCATAACATTTCACTTATATTCGTACCTCATCTGCAGATTTTCATACAGCAATCATCTGAAGCAGTAACAGGAGAGAACCTTTCTATACCATCACATTTGCTTTCCTCTGTAATGCTACAGTCTGTGAAATGCTGTCTTTTCCTAGTTCTTTGCTTACCTGCCCTTTCGCTGTTTTTACCTCCTCCACCCTTGCCCTGCTGTGCATCTTTTCCAGGTATTCTTGTCTGCTGTATGTCTGCCTCTCCCTGTTGTTTCTCTCACCTCGAACTGCTTTGCTTCCCTCACCAACATGGCAGTTGTGAGTCTCAATCCATTTTTTCTATTCCCCATCTGTCTTCTCTCCCTCAGTCTAATGGTTCTACATCTCTCTCCAGTAGTTCCACTGGACTGTCTCTCTGTCAGTTAATGTCTTTCCATTTATAACTAATATGGCAAAATCTGTATTTGTTATCTTTCCCAGGAAACTATTTCCCTTTCATGATGCTTTCTGTGATTATCAGCTCTCACAAGCTCAGTAATGTTTGTTACTTGAGGCCCTTTTCTCATCCTGAGCATTTAAGTCAGCATGGAGATTATTATTACTATTTGTTTAGTAGTAATCTTTTTTTATTTTCCTCTGATGTATTTCTAAATTAGATATCTTTCTCAGTTCAGATTATTGTGCAGATTAATTACCCATGCCTCTCTGAGAATGACAGCAGTCTTCTTCAGTCCATTCAAAACACAGTTGTTAAGATGATTTGTCCTTCTAGCACTCGTTATGAATACCTACACTGATTCATGCCACTGCATCCTATCAACATCCTGTTTTCTGTGTTTGCTTTCAAGTCTTTTGTATAACTGCCCTCTCTTGTTAGTCATTCACAGAATCACAGAATCTTCGGAGGTGGAAGGGAATTCTGGAGGTCATCTAGTCCAACCCTCCTGCTAAAGCAGATTCCTTACAGTAGGTTACAGGAAAGCATCCAGACGGGTCTTGAATGTCTCCAGAGAAGACTCCACAACCTCTCTGGGCAGCCTGTTCCAGTGCTATGTCACCCTCAAAGTAAAGAAGTTTTTCCTCATGTTTGTATGAGACTTCTTATGTTACAGTTTGTGCCTGTTGCCCCTCATTCTGTTGCCAGGCACCTTTGAAAAGAGCCTGGCCCCATCCACTTGACTCCCACCCATTAGATATTTATAAGCGTTGATAAGATCTGCTCTCAGCCTTCTCTTCTCCAGGTGGAACAGTCCTAGGTGTCTCAGCTTTCTTCACAAGTGAGATGTTCCAGGCCCCTCATCATCTTTGTAGCCCTCCACTGGACTCTCTCCAGTAGTTCCCTGTCTTTCTTGAACTGGCGAGCCCAGAACTGGACACAGTATTCCAGATGTGGCCTCAACAGGGCACAGAAGAGGGGGAGGATAACCTCTCCTCACCTGCTGGGCATGCTCTTTTTAATGCGCTTCAGGATGCCATTGGCCTTCTTGGCCACAAGGGCACAATGCTGACTCATGGCCAACCTGCTGTCCACCAGGACCCCTAGCTCTGCAGAGTTCCTTTCTAGCAGATCAGCCCCTAACCTGTACTGATGCATGAGGTTATTCCTCCCCAGGTGTAGGACTCCACACTTGTCCTTGTTAAACCTCATAAAATTCCTCTCAGTCCAGCTCTCCAGCCTGTCCAGGTCTTGCTGAATGGCAGCACAGCCTTCTGGTGTGTCAGCCACTCCTCCCAGCTTCATATCATCAGCAAACTTGCTGAGGGTGGACACTATCCCTTCATCCAGGTCGTTGATGATGTTGAACAAGACTGGACCCAGTACTGACCCCTGGCGAACACAACTAGCTACAGGCCTCCAACTAGACTCTGTGTCACTGATCACAGCCCTCTGAGCTCTGCCAGTCACCCAGTTCTGAATCCACCTCACTGTCCACTCATCTGTCCCACACTTCCTAAGCTTACCTATGAAGATGTTATGAGGGACAGTGTCAAAAGCGTTGCTGAAGTCAAGGCAGACAACATCCACTGCTCTCCCCTCACCTACCCAGCCAATCATGACATCATAGAAGGCTACCAGGTTGGTCAAGCAAGATTTCCCCTAGATGAATCCATGCTGATTACTCCTGATAACCTTATTTTCTTCCACTTGCTTTGAGACAGCATCTAGAACAAGCTGATCCATTCCATCCCTTTTTTTGTGAAATGCTGACTCTTCTCCCCATCCTTGCTTCTCCAGTGAAATCAGTCTCACTGATCCTTTCAGTCATTTCAAAGACTTTTCTCATTTCTTATAAATGCAGCATGTCCTAAGATAGGCTTCATATGTGTTTCTCAGACCAATTTCTTCATACCACAGCTATCAAGGTTATTTTACAAACAGCTTCATTAGCTTAATTTGCTATGTCAGTTAATATTTAGCAGTTTTGATTATTGAAAAATTGGATTTTTATGAAGTATAATATTTCAATTAAAATTTAAATGAATAAATTGGGGAAATAGATCTTTCATATAAAATGGTGAGGGAGCAATCATATGCTCGCAATATTTTGAATCAACAGAGTACCTTTTCCTTGCTGGAAATGCATGGGAAAATAAAAAAGTTGTCTTTAATATGTTTACTGTTAAGCTTTCTGGTATTAAACATCAGTACCTTGCTGAATCAGCTGTTACACTGATTTAAAACGTTCAGAAATGGTCTCTTAAAATCTTGGTGCTGGGATGCAAAATAATCAGTTTTAATAAGTGGTCTCTGAAGCAAAGTTTTCTGCTTTACTTGAGAATTCTTTTGGATACACAAGTCATTTGATCACAAAAGAGAAAAAGAAAGGCTTAGAATTTTGCTCAATAACACAATTGAAAGAAGTAAGCAAGCCCAGAATTGTTATGATGAATCTTCTGCAAAAGTAGCAGTAGGTGTGGCAGTGCTGAATGAAGCAGATTAAGTCCAAATTCATAGTACATGTTCAGAGCTGGAACACATCCATAGGCGTTAAGACAGGAGATATGAGGAATCATGAACTCTCTTGCTATAACCCTCCTATGTACCAGGGGTGATGACTGGGCTGAGAGAGGATATGCATTTTTCCACCTTGACGTTAACAAAGAACATGGTCCCCAAAACCTTTGTATTGCCTGAGAGACAAACTTGGGTGCAAACTGAAGACTTTCCCACCTCTCAAGTTTCATTGCAGCTGTTCCTAGCTCTAAAGAGAAGATGCAGAAGAGAAGTTGCTGAAGAGCAACACCTACCATTTCCATTCCCTTTCTGTGATAGGGCTCCTGTATTTATCAAGCCTACCAGCAATTATTTTCCTCCCATTATCTACCAATATCAGGGCATAAGTCTGGGCTTCATAAGCATTATGAAGAGCCTTGTCCTAGAAACCTGGTCTGTGAAAAAAAATTCATAGACACAACATGGTTTTTCCAAATACAGCATACAGAAGGCCTTCCTCAAAGGAGGCAATCCAAACCTTTGGGATTTTTACTGGAGTTATGGAGAGACAGTCTGTCTGCACTGGAATTGATTACTGTCACTGTATGTCAGCTCCCTCTCACGACTTCTGAGTGGAAAGGAAGGGAAGGATCTCATTAAATACATGAAGTGAAGAGGCTGGGGGCCAGGGTTCAGTGGCAACTTGTGGCCTCAGCTCTCTTTCCTGCAGCCCTCAGAAGATTCACAAAATTGATCCAGAGTCATTTGAATGTGGCATAATTGCTCTGAAAGAAATGTTCGCTTGCCCATAAATAGTCACGGGGAAATCTTAAAAAGAAATAAATTATGAGATTGTGGTGAGCCCTTTCAAATGGGCTGAACTTTTTTTTTGGCCTATCCAAAAAGCACGAGTGCTGCTAGTAAGTGTTCTGTTCTTCAGCTACAGTACATGCAAAAGTGAGATTTTATCCTGAGATACACCTAATGAATCCTTCTAGCCATTTTTTTTCCAACATAGAGACGGACTAACAGCTCCAGAAGGAGATAATGATTCTAAGAGTTAAAACAATATTCAGTTTTACTAGTTTGCAGATCAGCAACAGATTTTTGTATAAATGGCTTGCATACACCTAAATAACTCAGTTTGCTGTCCTTTCCTATGCATTTGCATTTTTCTCTGTAGCCTCTGGCTAAAAGACTCATCTGAATAAAAGTTTGTCTATGTTGCAGTCTTCTAATTATCTGTACATTTTTGTCTTTGACAGTGTATCAGTTACAACAAGAGGCACCACGTCCCAAGAGAATCATCTGTCCTCGGGAGGTCAGTTCCTCTTTCACTGCACCTTGTTAAATCTGATGAATTGTCAGCAGCATATTATTACTGAAAATCTTTTGTACAGTCTAAGCCATTATTTTATTTTTTCTGAGCCACTATTTTATATAATCATTTTCCTTAAAGTTGATTAATGGAAGCAGATTAATACTTGCTAATTAGGCATAGAGGTCTGATTCTGCCACTAGAAGCACCTTATTAGACAAATAATCCTTATTCATTGCATATTGTACTCTTCTGTATACTACCTCAAGGTTTTTTTTTGTTTTTTTTTTTGTCAAAATGAAGCAACAGCAGGTGTATTTTCTTCCTGCGTCTGCATATTAAAGTATGTGTGATATGTTTCAACACAATTCATGTAGTTATAGTTTGTTGAATGCATTTTGTCAAAATTCAAGTTCAAGCAAAAAATAAGTTCAAGTTAAAATGGATAGCTGGAGATCTGTCACAAAAGCTTTAAAAATCGAAGGATATTAAGAGAGACATAGGACTGAACATTTTGCTCAGTCATCTTGTCTCCCTGTTTTCTTTTTCTGTCTTTCTCCATCTCTACTTAGTTAAATATGTCAGCTCCTCAAACTGCCCTGTGTAATAGTAATTGAAAACATATGTAGCCTTCTCTGCTCAATCAATAAAATTGTGATGGCCTTATCTTCTGTAATGTCAGGGACAAATTTTGTGCAAATAGAAATGTAATGCTAGTAATAGAAATACTGAAAGTGTGAAGTGATTACATGAGGCATAAAAGATTATGTGAAAAGAGATAGAAACTGTGGATCGTGGATATGATATATAGCTTTTTTCTCAAACATAATCCTGAGCTTTGACCTGCTTTCCCACACCATATCCACTGCAGTAGAGCCCTAGTACAACACCTGTCAGATATTAAGAAGTACAGACTCAGAGCAGTTTTGTGGGGGCAGAAGGTTTTGTATCAAGGCACAGGTGGATTAAGTGAGTTGCCCAGAGTCATGAAGTAGAGTCATTATAAGGTCAGGAACTGAATCCATTTTTCCTGAGTCCACCCATCACCTTCACTGAAAGGCTGTTGCATTTCTTTCTTAACTGCCATCAGTTGTCTCACAGCAGGGCAAGCAGGATCTTGGCCTTAGAAAGTCTTCAAGCTCTGTTGGTTCTGGATGTTCCCAAGACACATACACAGGATGGTCAGAAGGGCAAACAAAACTTGGGAGTGGGTGAATCCTGATGTCATTCTTTCTCCCTGTCAAAAGCAAAGCTTGGGAAGAAAGATCGCTCTTTAGCCCTGTGGGACTTCTGTGAAGATGTGCTGCAGGGCTTTAGCAAGACCTTCCTCTCCAAAATTCTCATGCAAAGTGATATGTAGGTCTCTGTGGCCGTGATATTTCCAAAAGAAGAGAGAGTTAAGGTTTTTACTAAATAAGTATCACACAGCAGGTATTAAACTATTGGTGTTATAGCTGAAAATATTTAAGGTAAATAATTTATCTATTTCCAATGCAGATTTAGAGGAGCTTCTTACTTTGTGCAAGTCAATAGTTTATCCAAGATCTTATTTATCTTTGTCACACTGAAAGTACTTTGAGGAAGAACTTGTCTTCAGAAAATGTAATTAAAAAGCATAGACTGCTGAGAACCCTTCCTACTATTTGAATTCATCTTCATAGGAATATAAATGACTTAGTCTGTAGGAAATTAATCCAAAATTTGTTATGCCTACTCAAATTAAAACATTTTTAATTTCCCTACATGAATGAAAATTTGGATCAAGGTAAAATGTGATTTTAAAGTGGAATATGCTCTAGAAACAAGAGTATCTACATAAATAAGTGGACTAGATGTGCAATTGTGAAACCTTCACTATTATACTGCATTGAAATTGTTTCGTTAGATACAGGAACATGTTATATACAGTTGAAGTTACCCTTTGCTTCCCTTTTCTGATGTTTGAAGACCACACATCATTTAATTCCTGTTCAGGTCAGTTCTAAAGATTTGCAAAAGGAAGCTAAGGTCGTATTGTACTGACCAAATTAATAAATAATTGGCAAAGCAGTGCATAACGAAATGAGTACAAAATGTCTAATTCATATAATGTGGGTTTGTTTCTGACTAATGAGCCATTTTGGTGGCTCACTTTGTGGACTGACAGCAGTCCTATTTTGGTTGGGTTTTAATTTTTTTTTTTGACTGAAAATAAGAAACTTCATTCAAAGGGTGATCTTTGATTGATTTCTTGTTACTTAGATTTTGGATGTTTGTGTAGAACAACAACCTGACAGCTAGAAGCAGATTCTCTGGCCCCAGATCTATATATATATATACGTATACACTAGACCACTGGTGATTCGCTTTATTTTTCTGTATTTATTTTTATACGTAAGTTGGCACAGGGTCCTGACATCTAGATTGTTCCTTGTGGTTCTTATTGTTGGGTCTATATAGCATAGATCTATGTACTGGTGTTACAGAGCATCACAGATTATTTTAAAGAAAACATTCAGCACTGCATTCTTGTAGCACCCATTAGCTTCTCTTTAACATACAGATTGTAGGGTGAGTGTATTTATTGTTTTTCTGCGTTTTAGTTTGGCATTAGTGTCTTGTAATGATTGCATAGGCTTGCTTCACTAAAACCTATCTTGTTAATGTTGGATTTCTATCAGTTACATAGAAAAAATATGAAAATCTAGTTTATTGTCCTCAGTGAGAAAATATAGTAATTGGCAATATGATAGTTATTTAGCATGCAGCAGAATGCTCAACCAACATCTGGAGAGCGTCAGCAGAATGTGTGAATGACAGTGGAAAGATTTCTCCCTCCATGTGAATATAAGAGGTGGACTTCGTTGAGGATGTTCTCTTGTGTAATTTAGGATTCAAATTACTTCAAGCAAATGTGGTAAAAGTTGCAAATTATTTTAAATCCTTCAAGCTCATGGAAAGATGTCTTTCATTCATAATTGCTGAATTCTGCATTTTCTCAAGGAAATTCAAACATCTGCTGAAAACAAAACCTGTAGCACCAAGAGATAAACTTGTGAAGAGTTGGTTGTTTTTGCTTTTGCCACTTGACACTTTCATCATTCTTTTTTACTACTGCCGCCTTCCACATTTCCTGCATTCATTTGCTCCTCCATTACCTCTGTATTGCTCTGTAGTCACAAAGGTATTAGCCTCAGATCTCTGCAGTTCTACCGCCTGATTTGTGTGGGTTTCCTGATTAGCTATACTGCGGAGACAGAAATCACCTCTCCCAATACACAACCAACCAGACTAAAAGCTGAGACCTTAAATAAAACATGAACATTTATATGTTTGTGTCTTTGAGCTTTGCTATCACGATTGTCTTTTTCTTTTCTTCCTGCATAAATATCTTGTCAGCAGAAGCAGGTCATTCCTGCAATGGGAATCATATTGAATGAACTGTTAGGGCTTCAGGTACCTAACGGCTTTTAATTAATCACCACTGGCAGCATGAGTAGTGTGAATATCTCCCTTCCCGATAACATTGGATTCCTGCCAATATCCTCATTTGTAACCATATTCCTTCCAGCAATGTTTTAATGATTTATTTTTTAAATAGAAAAAGTTTAGTTTAAAAGTGCCATTCAGGTGGAAAGTAGCTCTTACATATTGTGCTTGCAGATGCAAGTGTGATGGTAGGTGCCAAAGAATCAGATTCATTTTATGGTGAAACTGTATTATAAAGCATCTTTTAGGATATTATCTACAGAAATGATGATGAAAATGGCATTAACAGAAAATAATTTAAGTATTCAATTTGCTTTTTTATTACAAGCATCTTTTTTAAAAGTTTATTTTTAAGAAACAGTTCAGTGGCAGTCTATTCAGAATTAAAATATCTTTTAAAGAAATTGAAGCTTTAACAAAATAAGAGAATGAAGGAAGGCTGGTGACATTATGTGGAACATATTTGGTAGCTACTGGTAAACAATAGATCATTTGTTTAGCATCATTATGTTATTCATACCTGTGAGTGCCACTCTTTTTCCAAGAAAGTCTTAATTGCTGACAGCATTTTTTGAGGCTGATGAGTCGGTCTGATGGGTTGGACCATTAATATTCCTAACAGTGTTTTGGCCAAGCCAGTGTCAGCAACAGTGGGAGACTTGTCTGAATTTCCCTAGTGGAGGCAAAGCCTTAGAGCCTTAACTTATATTATTATGTAGAAAAATGTCAGTTAATTGCCTTCCTCCTTGTTCTGAATTCCAAATAGGTTGCAGCAACAGAAGTGATTTTCTCTGCTTTTAGAGTATCAAAATTATAGTTCCTTCATTAATACCAAATATGATTGCAAAAGGGGAATCTTTCTGTGATATATATGTAAAATCTTTTTTCTTTGTTTAAGTGATTCTAAGAGACAAAATAATGATGATGCATCTGGACTGTGCTGCTGAGAATCTTTCACTCTAACCATCCGGAAGGTCAGGAGCTGTTTTGACCCATTGGATATCCATTACTCAGATGCATCAAAACAAGTATATAGTTAGTGACATTTCATAGAGCATTACTGCTGAAATGGTCACCAGCAGGTTTATAATTACATTGCCATTTTGTGCAGTACCAGCAGAGAACATACAGAATTATTACACATCTTGAAAACTGAACCACTGTAAATTGTTCTTTGCTTGATTATCCCCGAGTCTTCTGAACCTGGGATTCAAGCTAATAAACGATACAATTACTTGAGTATCTGTTAAACAATTGCAGTATTGAAAAGTACTTTAAAAGATGCTTTTGTCAGTCCTAATTTCAGGTACAAGAATATTTTATCTTTGTACCTAAGAAAAAAAACTTTGAAACAGCCAGTTCCAGAATTAGGTATACTTGAGCAAGGTTATTGAAATTAAGTCTTAGTAAGATGTTTGCAGAGTGTATCTGGCTGCATAATAAGCATTTAATCATTGCAATAAGTCTTCCATGAATTCCCTTATTCTGCTCACTTAATGACCTTTACAAGCTGACTATTTTCATTTTTTTCTCTGCCCTCATATTTCTAAGAACAACGTCCATACTGCAGTAAAGTGCTTGAGAGCTGTAACAGGCTTTGAAATTGGCCATAAAATTGGTGGTAAATATTGAGAGTAAATGGGAATTTTCATGGCATTTGTTCAAATCACTCTACTGCAAAAAGTCAGGCAGTACCATAAGAAGATGTCTCTTACTGTCAGTCCTGAGAGCTTATCTAGAATTATTCAGAATATTACATTATCTTTTCCTTAGAAGGAAACCTTAGAACACACACAGTGACACAACAAGATACCCTATTAGCCAGCAATTAAATGAAAATGGGCAGAGATGTTCCGAAACCTATTTTCATTAATGAAAATGTTTGTGTATGTAAGACTAAATGGAGCCTACATCCTCAAGTTCTTATAATATTGCTGCTACTTTGTGTTTTTATAATCCTGTCTTTATGGTAGAAACAAAAAATAACAAGGAGGACACAGCAGTAGTCTGTGGGTTGCAAGTGGAGCTTAAGAACAATTTTGAATAGACACTGGCAAAAGGAGAAATGTTCTTCAGCTGAAACATGTAGTGAAAATAGAAAGCTTGGCTGCGCTGGAGGCGAATGAAAATAGATGAAGGCCAGGAAAGGTCTTTGGTTAAGTTGAGGTAGAGGACCAAGATAATGTTTAAATGCATTTTAGCCGGCATCTCTCCAAAGTGACCACATGTACGCTTTCCTATTAGGTAGGGTTTTACCCAACGTAACTTTTCTATGGTGTCTTCATAAGATGTTTTTGACCCAGGGAATGGCCATGATTTGCATTATTGGATGGAAGAAAGAAGGGAGGCTAGTCCAACATTCACAAAAGCCACATCATTCTGATCTCAACAGTCAGCTGACTACTGAGCAGAGGAAAGCTTTCTAAGTTTTCTGCAGATTCGACAGTTAAGCTTTCATTGGAACAGTGATAGCTAAACAAAACTAGAATAGGTTTATCTATTCCAAATGTTGTCAGGTTTTATTTTCGAGTGTTCTAGGTTGCAATTTGCAAATTACTCTGTCACTCCACTTTGCCAGAGAACTCTGGTATGAATCAGTTGGTGTATTTATGGATCACTATGAAATTGAATAGGTAAAGCCATCTTTTTGGAAGACAAGGTGGCAACTTCTGACCAACAGAAGTTAGTCAGAAGCTGTCTTTATGGACTGATGAACTTGCTATTATCCTTCTGTTTTGGTTGAAAGTTCACTTCAGAAGTTTCATCCTTCTCTCCTTTTCTCCTTGATACTGTGTAGTGCGTATGTGTATTTGTGATTTTGTTATTCCCATGATTTTAATTTACTTTTATCTTAGTTATACACTGGTCTTTTCATCTAGTTCTTTTTATTTCGACATGATGTCAAATTTAAGTAGTTTTCAAATGAAAATAAATGAAAGCCTATTCCATCTCTCAACTTAGAATTTGTCAATAAGCCTAAGTGTAAGAAAATTCTGTGTGCTTGTACAATTTTACCTCACTCACTGTGAGTCTCACTGGGTTTGCTGTGGTCTCACTGGGTTTGCTCTCAGACTGGTGGTCTCACTGTGGTCTCACTGGGTTTGCTCTCAGACTGATACTTTGTGAGATGTTTTAATAGATACAAGTAGAATAAATAGAGACTAGTTATTTGTCTGTATGCATCTGTGTATCTTCCTTCCAATCTTGCTATATATGCACGTATGTAACTACACAAAGAATGATCAAATCAATCAGTTACGCATTTCTGTTTAGAGTGCCAAGGAGAAATAGGTATGGTCATAGCAAAGTTGATATTAATTTCAAACAAGGACTCACGAATTTTCAGGGTTCAAAATGAAAATTTAGAAAGTTTGCAATTAAATTTTTTATTTATAATTTTGTTACCAAAATATTTGCATATACGTTTGAAATACCACCATGATAAAATAATATGTACTGACGCATTTCAACTATACTCTCCTTAGTGTTTAGCAGAGGATCTAATAAGACCTACAAATTTTTCAGATTTGGGAAAAGTAGCTAGCAATAGCTAAGCTCCTTTATTCCCCTTCAGACCTTGCAGATAACCTGACTTAAGAGAGATGTCTGCTGTTCCCAAGTACAGAGCAGAAATATTCATGGAGTTAATGACGGGAGATTAACTGAGTGAATATTTTTCTTTCTCCTTGGATTTTTGCTTTCATCCTCCCACTGTCCTCATGAACAGGTGTTCTCCTGGTGTAATGAAGGAGCAGTACCTATCACACCCCATGATGGGGCTTATCCAAGGCCCTCTCCTCCTTATTTTCCACCTCTCCTGTCCACTCTTAGTTTAGATGCCCTGTTTCCTGATTTTCCTTCCACACCCCCTGCCCATGGTTTCTAACTGATCTCTCCTGACTGATTTCTAACCAGTCTCCAGCAGACTGGTTGCAAATGTTTGTTAAATAATTTGCAAGTACATTCTCTAGGCCCCTTGCTGAAGGGACGTATTTTTACATCAGATAGTAACAGTGGCCTGATTAGGAGCCATCGCTTTTGGGGGTGTGTTAGGGCTGATAACATAACACAGTGCGTGTGTGAGGATGTACTGTGGACTGTTAGGACATGTCATATGAAGTCTTTAATGCTTCTCAGTAGTTACAGAAGTACAAGCAGCATTTATAGCATTGACATGGCTTACTGCATTTATCTGCTGCTATTGGGGGTATCTTTCCTCCCGTTTAAATGATTCAACACATCAATCTTGGAAAAAGGGAGCATGGTTAAATACTATATTTAAGTTTTTCATCTAACATTCAAGGTAACATTGATCTTCCTTCTTACATGTAACGATGCCCTCACCGTGTGAGTGGAAACTGCATAACAAAATAAATGACTCCTGCTTTTGTTATTGAAGTTGTTTGAACCTGACCTTGTCTCCCCTGACTATTTAGCAGCAGCCTCCGTGATTAAGATTTATTTCGGATTATTTTAGCTCATGTTCAGAAGCACATTATCAGGTCAAAAAATATTTGTACTTTCTTTTCTTATTCAATTATTCTTTTCCATGTTAAAGCTGAATGTATACAGAAATGTATTCTGTTCTACTAACAGTAGCAGGTGTCAGTGTTGTGGAAAATTTTATAACCTTCTGGAGTTTAAAGTGTTTTGTCTGGTGTATTGATTACTGTATGCTGGACAGAAGGAGGTTGCTGAAGGTCACAGATAGGAAACTAACCCAGGTTAAAAATACCCTCATAAGAGAAGCCTTACAGCAGCTCTTTTGAAAGTTTGATACAAGCAAGCAAGAAAGCAGACAAGCCAACCTGACTCTTGTTAAAGTCTTTGTCTTTAAAATGATGGAAATAACCTTGATGGAATGGAAGTAATGGAATGCAGTAAGTGCCACAGAAACAATCAGAGCTGCTGAGCTCCCCGTATTTCTCTGTGATGTGCTGAGGAAGGATCCCTGTGCATCTACGTTCTCCACAGGTTACAGCAAGCCATCAGACCAGACAAGCAATAAAAAGTCTTTTCAATTCTTCACTTCTGTCTTAACTTTTATGTTCTTCCTCATAGTGAAGAACTCCAGTCTTACATTCTCCCAATATTGTAAGTTTTACAGCACAATATTTTTTTTCAAAGATACCCAGCACAGTTTGGCACTTCACTGTTTTATGCTATTTAGGTAAGCAGTGGCCAGTTCATCACCTGATGGGTTGGCCTTCTGCTCTGCAGTAATTCATTCAGTGTGCTGCCTTCTCCCTGCTGCCTGCTGTCCTGAGGCGGGCAGGGACATGCTGTTGCTGTGACTTTGTATGTGCTTTGTACAACCTATTTGGTCTGCTCCTTGCTGATCCCTATCAGCTTGAGAGCAGGCAGAGATGAGGAACAGGCCAGATTATATGTCTCGGGGCTGGAGGAGACTCAAAACCCTGCATCGAGAGATTTTTGCACATACTCTTCTTAAAGGCTTCCGCAACTGAGGATTTCATGACCACCTCTGCTTACTTATTTATTGCTTAGTTATTTTTAACACTTTCCTAATATCTAAGTTCTATCTTTTTATGCAGTTTAAGCCTATTACTTCCAGTCATGTCTAGTAAGCACACAGAACAAATTCTTTTATTTCCTCTTGAAGGCTGCCTTTCTCCTACCAGTCTGCTACAGCCCCTCTCTGTCTTCTCTTCAGCTAATATTTTCATGTCTTGCACATTTGCTGAATCCCTGTTCACTCCAGTTATTTGCTGCAGTCTTTCTTGAGACATGGCGCCCAAAACTACACTCAGGATTCCAGCCAGAGGCTTTCTGAGTGGAAATTGCAAAGAGGGGGATTACAAGAGGTGTCTTGTTTTTACGTCCCAGTATGGCATTCTGGTTTTGGCAGTTTTTGCAACAGGCAGCCTCAGTGATTCATGTTCGTTTAATGGTATATAATGATGCCAAGATGCTTTTCTCTGGAAACCTGTCTAGTTGTTGCCCCTGTGGTATTTTGAATGCTCTTGACATCTTGCTCCTAGCTACTGTCTAGGCTCAGAGGCACCACAGTCCCTCACCATCACATGGCTCCTTCGTGGCCGTAACTCTGTCATCCTCACGGCTCTGTGACTAAGTGGCACAAGGAGCTTCAGACTTCCAAAGCTGTTCATATGATCTTTCTGAAGAGCTTCTGAAACTCAGACAGGGTAATACTTTCTGGTGCCTCGTGCATTGCTGGTTTCTTCCTGAGGAGTATCTTTGTTCTTCCTTCATCGTGTAGCCAAAATATATGAACATACTCATAAAGTTAAGTGGTCTGGATCATGTGAAGCGTGTCCCATCAGTCATACTGAATGCCATTGACTGGAAATCTTACGAGGAAAGAGCAGCTTTTCATTAGGTATGCATGTAGTGACTGCCTGTAATTGGCCTGTCCTTGGCCGGAGAGTACAGATGTTACCTGGCTGCTACCCCTACTAGCAAAATTAGCAACAGGCTGTATGATGTGATGCTTTTCTCAAAACCAAGAGTCACTTCTCTTCGAAGACACTGGTGTCAGCAAGCCTGAAAAGGTAGTAATAAGAAAGATGGGAAAAGGTTGTAAAAAAGGTAGATAAATATTCCCCAGAAAAACTAATAGTCTTCCAAATTAAATTGTTTAAGAGGCATTGATGTAAAATAATTTGTCCTCTTTGAGGGTAATTTGTGTGCTATTTGATCTAAGTAGAAATTTCATTAAGAAAAATTTGGAGGCAAAAAAATAGATATTACAGAAGGAATGAAATACAGCATGTTTTTTTACTCTATTATACATCTATTAATGTGGGCTTAATATTTTCCTTAGTATCTTTCTGTTGTTGATTCTGAAGTTTGCAGTTGTCTCATGATAATTGTGCCAAAAGCTGAACAATTTGGACAATAATCTCCGTTTTCTATACAGTCTGGGTTCTTTTGAAGACTTCTCTTCCAGCATTCTATTTCTCTTTTACTGAGTTGAAAGCTGTATTTGTTGCTATCAACTAGAATCACTGAAAAATAAACAGAATTTTTTCAAACAGAAAATGTATCTGATTAAACTTCCTTTGGGAAAACGCCTTTCTGCCTGCACTGAGTGACCATACTGACATTTTAAACTCCTGGATCTTGTTTCTCTGCTCTTTTTGTGTATTGGGGAAATGAACACAAAGCTATGCACCTTCTTGTTTCCCTTCCCCTTTCATATTTTCCTTGTGGGTTGTATTAAAGCAGTGGTTGAACTATGTAGACCTATGATGTTATGTCATGCTGGCCCTTCTGAATTAGACAGATTGCTGTCCTGGAGGGATTTCTCAGTTTTCATCCCAACATTTCTTGACTTCAGCTTTGGCCACTGGATAAAGAAACATGTCTTGTGCAATAAGGCTGAAGAGAAATTAATTTTTTTTTTGAATCAGTTATCTTATTTCTGTGATAGTACTTAGGCAGAAAATTCTTCAGGGTATCTTTAAATCTTCAGTGCAGTGTGGCTTGGATGTGCTTACAATGCTTGGATATGCTTACAATGAAAATCTATCACATTAGGGCATACTCACCTCCTGCCTGCATGATTCCCAGTAGTTTTGTGATGAGTTATCCTGTGGAGTGGTGTAGGATTTTAATACAATAATCTGTACATTAGCAGGAGTATGTCATTCTAGGGCTAAACCATCCTGGCCAAAAGAGGAGCCACAAATCCCAGGGTGTTAAAATTCAGTAAACTTCAAAATTATGTAGAAGTAGCATATCAAATTAGCTGAGATAGTGTGTTTCTATGTAGAAGGCTTATTTCCTTCTCAGTGTTTAAACCCCTGTGCAACTGATTCCATACCTTGAAGAATAGGCTGTAATGGTGTCAAAAAAAGGTTGCAAAACTAGGCTGAGTGTACAAGCACATCTTTTTTGGGGGTGGAGAGAGACTGTCTGGTTTGGCAGGCTCAGGGTCAAGGACAGGCTAAGGATAGACTACGCAGAGCCTCTCAAATGTGATCTTCCAAATGCCTTTGGAGAGAGCCTGCAGGGCTGAGTTTTGTTTATCTTTGAGGGTGCTTCAAGATTAGATGTTGAGTAATGCTGGCTTTCTAGGACTGCTGAACTATTATCAATTTAAGGCTGTTTCACCATAATTTGTATTTCCTGATCAACTTGACTTTAGTTTTTAACAATTTTGGCATTCACTGATAATTCATAATTCATACAACTGTGCATTTCAGTACTGATTTTCAGTGCTTTCCACCTGGTTTCTGGAGCATCGGCCAGAAATACCTGCTTTGCAACAACATATTTGGTTTGAGATTGGCAATAATACCCTTTTCTAAGCCTGAATATTACCATCTCACATTTCTGTTGAAAGCTGTCACTTACTTTTAGTGGAGACAGAGAATCCATTTTATTTGTCCTCTATATGGGAGTAATAAAAGCAAGCTGGAAGGCTCTTAAAGGTAAATATATATTTTTGCTAGTGAAGACCTATTATTTGCCTTATATCATTTTCTTCAAGTTTGTATTTTGGCTTTGTCTGTCTATGTGAGAATCCTAAATGATTCAGCCCCTCAGATTTCTCCCTATGCTGAATGTTTAGAAAGAGAGGTCGAAGTGATGTATGAAACCACCTGGAAAATGTGGTCACTTTTTCAACACGGAAATTGTGAGGACTATGTGAATATTGGTAAAAGTGTTCTGCATTGCCCTTTATCTATAGGAAAGGAAAAAAAACGTGTACATGTCCTCAGAATAAGGTTGATTATTCTGAGCTCCTGCCACCTGGAAGCAGTCACTTGTCTACCTGTGGGTGTTCTGTTCTGTCCCCAATGAAGGATTCTCTGTGTCAGATCTGTCTGTCTTTGTGTGCGCGCACACAAGCCCATTGATAGCAGGAGAGGAAAAGCTAATCCCAACTGAATTTCAGTCACCTTTGCCTTCTGGGATATAGGCTTTCCCTTGAAGTCTGTACAGGGTCTGCAGGCAGTGCAAAGCAGAACTACTGGCTGCTTTGATACTTTTGAGTTTCTGCTCCATCAATTGTGCTGGCTTTTGGTTTGTTTCCAAGTTCAATCCAACATTCTGGTTTTGATCTAGAGATCCTGATGTTATTTTGATCTTTTATCTCGCTGTAACTTTGTTTCCTTGTGTTTGTTCCTAGCAGTGAAGTTGATTTAGGAGCTTAATAATTATTTCAGGCCAAAGTTTGCAGTGAGCACTGAAGAAGAGAGTTTTTAGATTTCATTGCACCATAGCTTGCATTTGTGTTCCTGGATGGTCTGGCAGATGTGCAGCTTCACTTCACAAAATACTGCAATATCTTCTGACCTAAAACAAAGTGCTGACACTGTGGCCACTTCAGACACGTCAATGCTTAAAAGGTGTTGAAGCAAAGGTTTTTGCTTTATGGAGGGAGGGGGAGGAAGATGGGATTTGATGGGCTTTGTGTGGATTCTCAGAAGAGCAGATCTTTTAACTTGTGAACAGCAGGAAAACGGAAATCACAGAGTGCAGGACATTCCGATCCGTTGGTTGATAAAGGATAAAAGTGTCACAGACAAATCTGGATTTTTGCGTAAAAGATGTTGTGAGAGGGGTACAAAATGTATCTCCATTTTCTGAAGGAGATATTTTCAGATTGCTTTTGTGCTTTTATTCTATTTGTGGGGGATGTTGTGCTTACAGGCAGTTTTGAGAGTGGGTGCTAGCACTGCAACTCACTTTATCTTTCTGAGGTACATTGAAAGCATTGGGGTTTATTCTGCATATAGAATCAAGGCACATCTGTTTTTTTAAAGAAGCAGATTCTGAATCTGAGATGCTAAAGCCAAGTCATGCTACTCAAGATGAGCGTATCAACAACTTAGTTACTTTGTGAAGTAACACAGCTTTTTCTTGTGTTCTTTTATTAATTCAATACGGCAGTGTTCAGAAGTATGACTAGGCTGGTTTAAATAGTAACAAAGACCTCTTTAATTTCTTCTAATTTCTATGTGATGTGGATGGTTTTTACATGAAACCTGAACACTCTTTTCGTACTTCCAATGATCACATGAAAAGTGAACTAAGAACATATAAAAAAAAAAAAAAAGGAAAGAAATTGAATTCATATACTGTCATTTCTTAGTTATCGTATCTGCACACAGAAATGCAGTACCTGCACTTGGCAGTTCCTCTGACTTTGGTCTTTCTTCTCTTCTGTGTTGCCTTTTGCTTTTATTCGTGCGCCTCAAAGCTCCAAAATGTTTGCATCAAGGTATTATTCCTGGGCAGGAGATTCAAGGGTATGATACTGCTATTGTCAGAGCTGTGTTAGGAAAGAAATGCTGGGCTGGAAAAGAAACACAGTAAGGACTTGATTGAACTCCCATAGGACTTCCATTGAAGATTCTCATTATCTTCTACAGACTTCAGTTTGTTTTGCACTACATTGGAGCCTTAGTGACTGCAGGGTACAAAGACAGTGACTTCAATTTAGTGTGTGGTGTATAGGCTATTGAATTAAAGAAAGTGACATTTATGCATTTGGTATTGAGAAGTAAAGGACCTTCATCAAGTTAAAGCTTTTATGAATGAAATAATGAGATTTAATCAAAACAAGAACAAGAGTCTTTATTTCTGGCCAGTTAAAATGGTGAAAATGCATTGGTTGTATCCTAAAAGAAGAAAGTCCTGAAACCAGTTTTTCTTATGTGTGTGTCACTGTGTATGAAGCAGTAATTCCACATACACAGTTTTATTCAGGTGTGCACTCAGGTTATTTTAATAATTGGGAGACTTTATGTACACACCGTGTTGAGCTCTGCTGTGCTCACACGCGAACATGCAGCTGAAGTTGCGGCCAAGTTAAGATGACACTGTTGTTATGCTGAAGAGAGACTGGAGGCTTCTCACATGAATGCATGTATGTAAATGTCCTAAAGTCTGCAAACGAGGATGCAAAGATGAATTTCATACTGATTAGGTCGGTTTCAGCGCAGGGTGCGGTGCCAGTGCCCCAGCCCCTGTGAAAGCCAGGGGAGCCGTGCCCTCTGCCGGCCTCCTCCTGCTGTGCACAGCTGCGGCCTCCGCTGGGGCGCTTGTACGGGCTGGGCACTGGGCCCTGCCGCACCTACAGAGCCACTCCAGGACCAGCGGGCAATTCAGCGATCAAGGGAGTCTGCACGCTCTGGAAGAAATAAGGGGCTGTGAGGCTGGGGCTTGCTGTTGGAGAACTTAACGAAAGATTGGTGCTTGAGAAATGACTCCAAGCGTCAGAGCATCCTGAGTTTCTATACAGAATCATAGAATCATAAAGGTTGGAAAAGACCTCTAAGATCATCAAGTCCAACCATCAACCCGTCACCACCATGCCCACTAAACCATGTTCCTCAGTGCCACATCTCCATGTTTCTTGAACACCTGCGGAGACAGTGGGTCTCCCACTTCCCTGGGCATCCTGTGCCAGTGCCTGACCACTCTTTTGCAGAAGAAATTTTTCCTAATATCCAACCTGAACTTCCCCTGGCTCAACTTAAGTCCATTGCCTTTCATCTTATAGGAACGTTACGTTCCTAGAACTTGGTGCAAAGCACTTTGGGATAGTTGGGAATCCTTCCAGCAAGTTCACTGTACTTTTAATCGAGCTTGCAAGTTCTTGAGACTTCAGGGAATTTAAAACTTCATCTAAAACCAGAAACTATGTTTTTCCCAAGAATATTATTTTTTTTTATCTTAAGTTAGTTGCCATGTATAGACAAAAGATGTTTATGGGAAGATAAAGGATATATAAGGAAAATAGTCTCATTTTATAGCGTAATTATTAGATTGGCAAAAAATACGGTAAACTGTTCTTCATCCATTTGATCAGATTTTATGCAATTGCATGTAGTTCTGCTTTTTTCACCACTGATACATATTATTCTTCCCAGAAATCCATCAGTAAAACCACCCCTTCTGGTTTCATTTTCCTTTTCTTCTGTATCATTGTGTTCTGGTCACAGTTTTGAATCTGCAGAATTCCAACACTTAGATGGGTGCAGTAGTCCTCATTAATAATCAAACAATTTATTTTTACGTTGTTTATTTAAAACTGAGCATATTTTAAATATTTTTTCCTTTCCTTTGAAATCTAGGTGGAGAACAGACCAAAGTATTATGGAAGAGAGTAAGTATTTTTTTTTCTTTTAAATATCCATTAGGTGTACCTGAAAGCTGTAGTTCTAGAATTAAAAACAAACCAAAAAGAAAAAAAAAAAAAAAAAAAAAAAAAAAAAAAAAAAAAACACTCAAGACAGTGGGATTCTGGCAAATATTTTATTTTACCTTTCACTTCAACTGGCAGCTAAATGTCTTGAATGCCCAATATTGTATCCATGTTTCTGATGTTACAGTCCAGTATTGCTGCTCACAATCCATGGACTGTGCCACTATTAGAGCCTGCATATTTATGTTTGTCAGGACAGTTTGAGGGGAAAAAAAATACTGTCTTGAGAGTTTTTTCCTTTTATTTTTGTTGTTGCTTTAACCTACCGGTGGTCCTGCAATGAGCTGGGAAGCAGAGCAGCAGCATGCCTCCATCACTGCCTGGATTCGTGTGCTCCCTCCACCCTAACACTCAGAGCTGGGTATGGAAGTGTGCACACCCACTGCTGCGTGTTGAAATGCTGCTCTCCCCAGTAAAGTCACAAGCCCAAAGTACCCCAAGAGGTGGTGCATTTTTGTTGTAAGGAAAATAAGGGACTGCTAGAGTTAATTCGTTCATACTCAGCAGTTTTCTTGACTGTGAATACCTTGAAAGGAACTTGACTCAGCATTTGCAAGAAGTTTTGAGCAGGTAAAACTGAAGGGGAAACCACTGCAGCAGCCACTCTGATCTCCTGGTTAAGCACCGCTTGCAGAGCTGGCATTTGGCCTTTACCAGAGTAATCTGCAGAGGCTTAACCCCTCATCGGTGGCTAAACTGCTCAGATCCCATGTTCTCATTTTCCTCCATCCCAGGCACATAATCTGTGTTTAATGGTCCTTTTCTGCTATCAAGAGGCTCAAGAGACTGCAGCTTGCCCCTTATTACTGTGTAATAGTATTTTTTAAAATGCTATCTTTTGACAGTGGGAAATTCAGATCTACCCACTAGAGTACAATAGAGTTGAAGATAGCATCCAGCTAAGCAACCCATCATGCTGTCTGGGCAGGACTTTTAAAACTATTGCCACAGCCTTTCACCCAGGCAGTGTCTGCTTGTTGGCATCCTGTGGGGGTGTGCATGGTAGGGCTGACAGAGCTGCAGGAAGTCACCTTGAGGAGATCACAGAAATTCTTGCCACTCAGAAACATTTCAGAAACACTGGGAACAGCCCCATGCCAGTAATCAACTCAGTGCACAGTAGTGCTTGGAAAGAGGATCAGGAACTTCTAGGGAAAGAAACAGAAAATGCAAGATTACAATACTGTGTAAGTCCACAGGATGGCTGCATTTTACGTAGTGCATGTAGTTCTGGCCGCTCTCTCCCCATTCATTCTCCCTGCTTTTTTGAGAAGGTGTAGAACAAATGAAAGGCAGAGCAAAGTGATGGGCTGCAATATGAAGGAGATAAACAGCCCTTCCCCAGTGGATGCCCAAGAGGGGGATGTTCACAGTGTCCCTCTCAGGTTCATTGCCTTGGGGTGCTGAGGAGGCCAAAAGCATAGCAATATTGAAGAATTTCCAAGTGTGGTTCTTTGATTCATTAAGCGTAAAGTCACAGCTGATGGACACAACTTCCACCTTAACCAGTGACGGATGGACAGGGATGTGAAGTGAAACAACTATTTCATTGCTTCCTGTACTCTTTCTGTAAGCATTTATTGTCTGCTGCTGTCACTGACAGGAGGCTGAGTTCATGCAGTCTCGCACCACGTACAGCTGGTTTTATACCCTTACATAAATTTTCCAAAAACATACATGAGAAAGTGGGGGTTTCCCAATGCTTAACACCTGTGGTTAAAGAAATTTCACAGGTGCCCCAGATATCCTATCCCAATAGTTTCTTACATTGACCACCAGGAGAGCTTTTTTCTAATATCTACCCTGAAGTTTGCTTTATTTTATAATAAGCTTCTGGTGGTGAATAGCCTGTGCTCATTATTTTTAACTAGGCCTACAAATTGCCATGTGTTTACTGGTAAAATTGTGCTTAAATTATGTCATCTAGGGGATGCTTGTTTTAATTTGGACGCAACAGAAAATGACTATGTCCCCATCGGTACGTAAAGAAAGTATGAGTCAGTATACATCTTTTTTAATATAAAGTCGCTATGGGAAGATCACCAAAACCTAATATTTCCAGCATATATTAGTTGTGAAAAGACGACTGAAGAGAACGAAACAACTGCATTTACATCCAACATGTTTTTCTTCTCTTCTACTACCATGCCAGAGGCAGTGTTAGAAATATGCCAGTTCACATGTATTGTCAGAAAAGAGAAAACGCTTCAGGTCAGTACATTTTGGTGCCATTTTTCAGAGACAGCAGCAAAAATAGAAACTTTCAAAACCTCTGAGGAGACCATTGGAGACTTGTCAGCTAGCAAAATGCATGTAGGAGTTAAGACTCAAACTGCTGTGAAGACTTCATTTGTACATAGGGAGAGATCACAGCTAAACATTGATTATTGTAAGGTAAATTGTTCATCCCAGGGCCTCTTTCTTTCTTAAAATACAATGGCAAAAGAATAACAGAAGTATTGCTTTTTTCTAACACTGTGTGAGGAGCTTGACTGAAATAAAGAAAAGTGTTGTTCTCAGTGATGTTTCGTATCTTCTACTTCAATATATACAGAATAGAATTTTGAGTAATTGTTGCCACTTTTCTTCTCAGTTTCAACTACAAATTTAAGAAAGCAATATGAAAAGCTAAAGCAAACTGGTAATAAGAAAGGCCTCTTATTTTAAAGTAATCTCCATTCAAAATAATAATATTGCCATTTTTCTATTCTGTCCTAAAGTCTCTGCAGAAGAGATAAGGAAGAGAAGAATCAACTGGTAGAGGAGAAAAGTTGTGAAAGCATGAGACATTTATGGAAGAAGTTCTTTGGGGGACACCAGGCTGTTCTTTGTTCCTCTTCACTTGCCCAGTCCTCACTCTGGAAGCAGGAAGTTGATGTGAGGCTCAAATTATCACAAGGGAACAAGATATTGTTGTGTCCTGCTGCATCTGCGGTCTAATTTCAGTGGTTTCCAGTGGTTTCTGGGATAGAAGACATTTCTGGTTGGGTTGTTCTGAAAGTTGCTACAATATCTTCCCTTAGGTTCCATGGGATCATTTCTCGGGAGCAAGCTGATGAGATACTTGCTGGCGTAGAAGGAGCGTATATTCTTAGAGAAAGCCAGCGGCAACCGGGGTGCTACACACTTGCTCTCAGGTAAATGCTGTTTTAATTCAGATTTATAGTTCAGCTGTAAAAGTGCTTAATGGAGGAGCATCCACCAGTACATAAAACACTGCATAGTAGTGGGCTGGTTTTGCACCCACTTGTCAGCAGCCTGACAGTCGCAGCACTGCAGTAACTACATCTGTGTGTTAGCACTTGGCTAGGAGATCACTTTCCAGAAGAAGACTGTGCCTGTTTTCAGCATTTTTACTACCTAGAGTTGAGTGTTGCAGTGGGTTAAATGTGGATCTTCTCCTTGAAAACTGTGTATGAGTTGGAGATGAGGACAGAAGGGGGGATATCCCAGCAAAGGACTCAGCCAGGTTGTTCTCTGAGCTCCATGATGCGTTTTACACCAACACCAAAACCAATAGGCGATGTTTAAAGAGTCAGACCCTGGAAAATCATGAGTTCCAGCAGCGGACCAGAAGTCAGTTTTTTTCCCCCAGCTGGAATCCAAGCTCACTGTAGAATGCAGAGCAAAGCGTGGGGTGCTCAGAGGAGGAAGACTGCTTTTCACCTGAACTCAGAATTCAGGGGAATCCCAAGCTACAGCCTCACTGCCCCTCACTGGTGCCTTTCCTTGAAGATAACAGCTGCTCCTGGCTTAGCTGTGCCATCCAAAACCTGCCTACATGACAATCTTAAAGCTGCTATGGGTTGCTGGGAAAAGGACCAGATATTCTACTGGGTTTTGACAAAACAAATTCCTTAGCAATATGTTACAATGCTTATAGTGTTATTCCTTCTGTGGGACATGTGCAAAATAAAACTCCTCATTTTTATCCTCCTGCCAGTAAGCCGGTAGCAAAACTACTTTAAGGAGTTATCCCAAGTAGCTGTGATATGGTGCTGAAATCCTCCTCAGAGTTCACATTGATACACAGATGGTAGAGCTAGAATGCTGGTGAGTCATGCCAATTGCAAAGTGTTATAAATTAAAAGCAACTTTTGTCAGCTGAAAAAGAACAAGTGTAATTTTTTAGGGGTTTGGAGAGAGATTTAAAAATAAAGAATAAGAGGAACTATGAAAGGATGAGGATTACAGCAAATTCCCTGTTGTTTTGACACAACTGCATGATTTCTAAGTCCATCTGGGTAACTATTTGTGGACTCAAAACATGAATTTAATTCTAAATTGAGAATTCATATGAAAAATATGGGTGAAAAAATAAAAGACTTAAACCATTTGATTTGAATGCACAACAAAGTACACAGAAATGTGCACATTTAGTACAACATAGGACCATATAAACCAATGTCATATTTTTGAATCGTTAAGAGTAGGATTCCACTTCAGTGTTGTAGCAGAATGTGCTACTGCAACACTTTGTTTTTAAATCCAGTTTTTAAAAAATGCAGTTTACACCTGCCATGAATTTACATGCAGCTTACACCTCCCTGAATTAAAAGCTCACTCTCCCTGGCTTACTGACAGAGGGTGACTCAGACCCTTGATGAGTTGCTTGCTAAAATGCTCTTCTCTTCAGTGGCTGTGAATATGGCCATGATGATTAAAATTATCTGGTTTGTGGACCTCAGAGACATTTCAGGACAGAACAGCACTCAACCCAATTATGCATCCCATGTAAGGTCGTGTCAGCGACAACATGCCTTTCCATTGGCTGTGGTAGTCCCTTTAGGATTTATATTCAACCCATGCATATCTGCGTCATGTGGCTTGTTGCAGTTGGCCTCAGGTCTGTATCCCACTCTATGTGGTGCAGTTAGGTTTGGGTTTGAATTTGATTTGAGGCCCCACAGAGATGCAGTTGCACTGTATTCATATTCCATATGCAGTCCACATACATTGACTCATCAGAAAAACTACCTCTTGAGTGTTTTGCCAGTATGAATCCCCTCTGACACTCTTCCCTCTGTCTCTTTCTCCTCTCCCTCCTTTTTTTCTGATATATGCAGATTTGGCAATCAGACTTTAAACTACAGGTTGTTCTACGATGGGAAGCACTTTGTTGGGGAGAAAAGATTTGAATCAATCCATGATCTGGTAACAGATGGCTTGATAACGTTGTATATAGAAACAAAGGCTTCTGAGTATATTTCCAAAATGACGACAAATCCCATCTATGAACACATTGGATATGCCACTCTGCTTAGAGAGAAGGTGTCCCGGAGGCTGAGCAGAACAAAAAACGAATCAAGAAAAGCAAGTGTAACTAGTGAAGAAAATAACCCAGTTGAAAAGGTAAGTATTCAGTTTAAAATTTTGGCAATCAATACCAGGCATTCTATCGAATCTAAGAAAAAGAAGTGTTTTGTCCAAATACTTTTTTAAAATATGTTTTCAAGTACTTCATCAAGTATTACTACCCTAATGAAATGTTTATGTCCTGTTAATGTGATATTGGCTCCAAACTAATATTTGACTGGAGCTTATGATAAAAGCTTTCTAACAAGCACCAAATGTAAATGTTTTCATTGTGTAAATATATATACATACACTGACTAACTGCATCTGAAATTGTTCACAAGTTATGCTTCTTCGTCCATGTATACTCAAGCATATTCCGCAGTAGGTCTCTGATTATGAAACTGGTTCCCATCAACCGTTCACCATACCTCAAGTTTGTTCTTTCCATTCACCATGCAAAGCTCCTCTCTTCTGCCAAGGCCTTGGTGGATGGGTCTGACATTGGGGCGTTGTGTGTTTTCCTCCTCTTCTTCTCGCTTTCCTCATTTGAAGTGGGCTTTTCTTGATCTCTCATGTGCTTATATCCGATAGCACTGTATGGACAGGGGCTTATTTACATAATAATGAACTGAGAATCATGTGCAGTTAGCAGCCAGCTAAAGATGTAAAATTAGAAATTCTTTTACATATGAGCAGCAGTCCTGTACATAGTGACATGGGGATATTTTCATTTCCTGGGTGGTAAGACAGCAAGAACTGCCAAACAAAACTTTTTTTGAGGGAGGTGTTTGTGTTGAATCAACTTACTAACGTATGTAAGCATATTTCTGCTGTATGACTGATGCTTTTAGTGCTCAGTGTGCCTGGCTAGCTAGCTGGGAACTAGAGCTGGATTATATTTGGGAAGCAACGGGTGAATTTGCTGTTATATATTAATATTAAGGAAGAATAAAGATCTGCTTTTTTATGTGTATCCTCATCACTCTAGGACATTTCTAGCATAGTCGTTAACTGTTGGGTTCACGTATTGGCATTGACTGATAATACACTGGCTTGGATTTCTCATTGGTAATAATTGCTCCAGTAACTGACCTGACATGTAAACCTATTCATCCTCTGTAAGAAATTAATTCCATTAATAATGACATTTTTTAAGAAAGGCATACTGCCGCAGGGAAATCCTTTGGAGAATGGCACAGCAACACGTCCTCTGTTGAAGTTTTGTTTCAAAATGAATCCACTGGTGACAGTAGGTTTTGGATTCAATTGGATGGTATTGCAATAAGCAAGGGAACTGGATACCATGCAGAGACATGTTTCATGCTTGCTCGGTTGACTCCTGCAGTTGTTCTCTGGTTGGTTGTGGATGCCGTACCAGGTGCAAGAAAATGATTTTTGACTTTTAAGTGACTGTAACATAATAAAGCAATCACAAAACGTGAAAATCGTGCTATGTTCTCCAGGAAATTTTTGTACAAGGAAAAACAAAAGCAAAGATATTCAAAATTTCAAAACTTTCTTAGTTTTGTTTTCAATTTTTGTAGTTGAGGACCAGTGGTCTTTTGTGTAATGCAGTGCTCTCAAAGACTTTAGAGAGAAGTTGTAGTAGCTTGTATCTCATAACTGATTTTCTTTTTGCTTGGGATTAGATGTCATTTTTCTGGCTAGGCAGTCTGGGGTAAGTACTGTAAAAACACTTCTGAGACTACAGCGTGTTAGCTATTGCTGAAAGAGCTCCTGCCCTCGCTCCTTCACCACCTCCTTTTGCTGCCGAATGGTTTGATGCAGCTACACAGTAGGTGACGCTAGAAAACTCCAGATTAAAAGGAACTCAGCCATAAGGTGAATTTTCAGCCAGATCTGCCACCCAGTCCACCTCATGTGAGTGGAAATGCAGCACAAAGGAGAGGGCAAGACTTTTGTCTGATGACAGCTCAAAGAAAACACATAGTAGTAGCTTAAAGTGACTAGAGAGCTGCATCCTTATTTCCAGGTACCTGTGCTTGAAAATGTCACATTTGGAGTCGATGTAAATTCCACTGCTGATTACAGTGAAAACACACCTCAGGATCTCATTAGCAGTTGGATTAGGTCTTTTTTTGTACTTCAGTGGAATGAAATTGAAGTGTTTAAAGTATTAGTTACCTTGGAGGCAATTTGCGGTGCAAAAGGCAGTGCCACGGGTCCTTTTCCTGCAAGTACTCATCTAGATTTGTGTGTGGGCAGGCAGCAGCAGCCTGCAAGACTGAGCTCTCGCGTAAAAATAGTTGGCGTCAGCTAAGCCACTGCCTTGCTGGCAACTGTCTCTGCCTTCCTCCCACTGAGGGAAAGCAGCAGAAGGAGGAATAGCAGCTGTTTCTAACAGACTTTTCTTGCCAGGAGGAGTAGGAGCCATCACAGCTACCAGAGGAGCTGTGCTAGGCAGGCAGGGTGCCCTGCTCACAGGGTGAATACCTGCCACATCCACTGGGGTCTCAGCACCAGTAATTAAGACTTCTTCCCTGGTACCTGTAGTTTTCCATCCTCTCATGCAAATCAGTGCAAGAAAATGCTACTTTATCTGAATTATTAGGAACTGAAATAGTCACAAAAGTCTATGCAGTGTACACCATGGTTGCTTTTACTCTTTCGCTTCATTTGTTCCTGGGGAAAGTTTGTGGGAGATTGGTAGAGCAGGCAAAGATGCAGGCACTGTCGTTCCCATTTCTTCCTCACAGTAAACTCAGGTGAAACACAGTCTGGGATATGGGATAAATCACAGAATCACAGCATCACAGGATCACAGAATTGGAGGGGTTGGAAGGGACCTTGAGCGATCATGGAGTCCAACCCCCCTGCCAGAGCAGGTTCCCTGCAGCAGATTGCACAGGTAGGCGTCCAGGTGGGTCTTGAATATCTCCAGGGAAGGAGACTCCACAACCTCCCTGGGCAGCCTGTTCCAGTGCTCCGTCACCCGCACCGTGAAGAAGTTCTTCCACATGTTGGTGCGGAACTTCCTGTGCTCCAGCTTAAGGCCATTGCCCCTTGTCCTGTCCCCACTGACCACTGAAAAGAGGTTCCCCACCTCCATTTGCCTCCCGCAACTAAGATACTTATAAACATGGATCAGGTCCCCTCTCAGCCTTCTTTTCTCCAGGCTGAACAGACCCAGCTTACTGAGCCTCTCCTCATAAGGGAGGTGCTCCAGGCCCTTTATCATCTTTGTGGCCCTCCGCTGGACTCTTTCTAGGAGGTCCCTGTCTTTCTTATACAGGGGAGCCCAGAACTGGATACAGTACTCCAGCTCAATCAATGAAACACTGAGTATTTGTCAGGAATGGCACATGGAGACAGAAGAAGCTAAAGCGAATTTAATGATTGTTTTTATACAAACTTTAGATGTCCTCTAACATACAAAAAGAAAACTTGGAATGTGGTAGTTCAGTGGTAGTTGTATCAGATGTTCTGCTCATAATTGCCGTGTGTTGGACAGCACTTTAGACAAAGAGCATGCTTTGCTTGCAGATCAAAGCCTTTGCCCTCACCAACTACTCCAGTAAATTTCAGACTGCTAGAAATAAATGTTTGAATATTCAGTCTGACATATTTCTGCAGAGTAAATTCTTTGCTGCATGTGTGAAAACATAATTGAATTCTTTGTAAGCTGTGTTTTCTCAGGCCACTTGAACAGGTAAATTGGTAATATTTCAGTAATTGAACTGGTTTATTTGAAAGTGCTGCCTGGAGTATTTTGAATGTTTCATAAATGATGGGGGGAGGCTTTACATGCAGGACAGAGACTTCTATTATTTCTCTAAGGGAACAGGAGAACTTAGCACTCTGAGGTTAAGCATCAGTGCTTCTGTTATAGATCAGGCTTTTTACAAGTGAAATTTGGTTTTGTACTGAAACCAATTGCAGAGTGTGAAACTGCAGCTGAAGGCATTCATCTCCTTAGCAGATTTGTTACAGCGTACAGGGAATCGGCCCACCCTGTCGTGTCCCATGTTGACAGCAGAATTACCCAACGTCTCAGTCATCGCAGAGCTGCGCTCCCCTTTGGGGAGGTCAGGGGAAGGTTGCCACCAAGGCATGGGCTGCCAGGGGAAATGTCATGGTGCTGCCTGGGGTACCTGTCTGCTCCCATAATTATAATTTCTTGGAGGCTGTAATTAGGGGAGTCATGCCCATTCCAGAAGGAAGGTGTGATATATGAACCGGATTAAGCTGTTCAGGCCTTCACCCATCATCTTTTGTAATAGGCCTTGGAAAATGTTTATGCTTTCAGATACCTTACACTGAGGTCTCATCCGAAAGTTATTTCTGTGTAGCTTTAAAGAGGTGCTACTTTTGTAGCAGTCTGAATTGTTTAAAAGATCTTTCATCTAAAAGGAGCCACGGTTGCTTTTAGAAATGAAGTGTTGCGGAGTAACAGCGTGCTGCAGTTACTTTCTTAGCAGTGTAGGCAACTGTCATTTTAACATAATCCAAATTTAAAAGGAATTTTGGATAGGGAAACGGTTTTTTGTGTGAAGAACTTTGGAGCCCTGAGTGTTGCCTGGTTAGGACTGGGATGGAGGCATGGGCAGGCCGTGATCCCTGCTTTGTGCTCCAGCTGTGGGACACGGCCTGTGGGGCGAATTGGCATGTGGGAGCTGCAGGGAAGATAAGGACCTGGTGCAGTGAAGGCGGGAGAATTGTAGCTCACTAAGCAATTAATCCTTGTGAAGGAGAGAAAAAATTGCAGTAGTCACTCAGTAAAATACGTCGTTTCTGAAGCGTTTATCGCTACCACATATCATGCTATCAGGAAACTGCTGCCATTACTGCGTCAGCCGTCCTTATATCTCTGGCAAGGAGAGAAAAATTCTTCCTCTCTAATCCTACCCAGCAAGTGTAATTCGGGAAAATATATTCAAAGGATTGAAATGATGGAAGGAGATGGAGGCTGGAGTTTCAGGACCACTCTTGGCAGTTAAAAGCTGCTGAAAATAAACCATCCAGGTTTACTTGGTTTAGGTTGCCCTGTAGCTGCTCAGATATTTATGGTACCACAGGCAAGATTATGAGAACGGGATGCTGGAGTTCCAGAAAGTCTTTGGCAGCAGTTGAGCTGGAAATATTTGTGAAAGGAATGATACTAACCTATCTGAGGGAGGGCAAACTGCTGGTGTAAACAGTAAAAATTAAGGAAAGTTTTGTTGGTGCCAGATCCGGGCAAAACTCCCGTCGATTTCTCTCCAAGGAGGACCTGGCTCAGTCAGCTCAAGCATACCACTTGTATGTGAAATATGAGCGTGCTTGGACCCTGTTCTGCTTTCTGACTATAGTGCATGCCAGGAGCAGCAAGAGGCCAGTGACAATGATGGTCTGGGAAGAAGCGTGTAGCATTTTGAGCTAAACCGAGAAAGCTGCATGCGAGGCTTCACTTAGCAGCAGGACAGTGCAGGCAGCTGCGTATGGCTGCTTGGCATGGTAACCTCTCAGTCAGCTGTGCTGCAGCTCATTACTTTATGGACTTTTATGTGCAAAGGACAGAGCCCATCATTAATACTGTGTCTAGAACTAAGGAACTGGAAAGATAAGCATATTACAGAGTCTCGAAGGTTGTAGATTTCCTCAGTAGAAAACCCCACACAAATAACAGACAGATAAGAAAGCTATTCCTATTAAGGCAAAGGT
Source organism: Penelope pileata (assembly GCA_013396635.1). Lineage (NCBI taxonomy): Eukaryota > Metazoa > Chordata > Aves > Galliformes > Cracidae > Penelope > Penelope pileata. The sequence goes on from WBMW01002252.1 coordinate 180,482, forward strand.
GACAGGAAAGGAAGAATAACTTTGCTAGAAGTTGTTATTACTGTCCTCATTAGTCATGCTGCTCACACAGTTTCCCACAGAATGAATTGCGAGACTTCCAGGAAAGTCTGTTTTCTAACGTCCCTTAATTGGAGATGTAATCTGATTATGGAACTGAATTTTGTTAGTTTTTCCTACGTCAAAACTACACAAGAGACAGCCAATTTTAGGAGAATCTCTGTTTTGGTTCAGTTTTGATAGGTATTTACACTTCTGCATTTTTATTCACACCACGTCCCTTTTTGAAGGCCTTTCAGCCTCATCCTACCTCTCCATCTTTTGTCTCTTCCCTGAATTTTCTCCAGGTGCTGCTGTTAGCCAGCGATAAAGAAATCTTTTAAGTCTTTAATTTATTCATTATTCTTTCCAATCTGCAGCTCCTTTAAACCTCTAATGATCCCATTACAGGTTACCAGCTAGTATTTAACTCTCTGCTGGGATGTCTACCCAGATGTTGAGCATTGCGTGTCAGGTGAGGGCTGCAGATGTCCTGACAGCAGATCAGGGGGTTAAGGGGATAGTGAGCAGAAACATCTGTTCCTGCAGGCTCTGGGCTAGAACTGCTCTGCGCATTTGACCTGGCGTGTTTTGCATTGCTTAGAGAGCAAATTGAAATGTTCACTTCTACAGGGATGTTAGCAACCCATCACCTGCTTTTATTAGGGATTAAGTTCTCACTCCTGCACGTGTATCCATGCAGCTCACTAGGGATTCTCCACGGAGGGACTGATTTAGTATGGGAGATGCTCAGGCACCACGCTGATACGCAGCAGCATAATGCCTGTATGCAAGGATGGCCTTCATCTGCAGATGCCAGGAAGACATGCAGTGATAAAAGGCACATGGCATTTTTGTTACAAGAAGCAACAGGCTTACACATCTTTGGGACTTTGGGAGTAATTAATTCCTTTCATCAGTCACTCCAGCCTGTCTCGAGCAGCAGTTCCGTACACAGGCTACCCATGTAGATACTGAATTGTGGCATGCCCTGGCACAAGTACTCAGCTACATGCCCCACTGTCTTCTTTAAATAACCGTTAGCATTTAGTATTGATTTGACCCAGAGCACTCCTTGATGTTAACTACAGTGGGGATGGGGGGAGTTTATAGGAATGCGGTATGTCTGGTAGTAAGCAGTTTTATATTTGGAATGACAAATACCATCTTCTGGAAAAATTAGCTGGATAAAGATTTTCTTCTGCCTTTTAATGTTAGCATTCTTTTGTGTTTTTCTGTGTGATTCGGTATGTCTCCTTGTGGCTTCTTTTTTTTTTATTTAAAGCATCATAAATATAAAATAGGCAATGTGTAAGGAATAAAAATGAAAGATACCAAAGTAAAATCACAGAAAGGTGGTGGAAAGTTGACTGTGGCAGACCTAGCCAGACTGATACCTAATGTTTTGCTTGATTAGGCAAGGATTTTTGAGAAGAATAACGTGGGCTCATTTTAACAGTAATGAAAATTACTGTTAAGGAATCAAGAGAAAGAGAGATTCCATTGCAAAGTGTTTGCTTACATTGCTTCCCTGAGCTGGGAGCATCTCTCTGGGTTGCTGGGCTGTGTTACGTTATTACCGTCAGCTTAGGATTCATGGCTTTTGCCTTAGGCAGAATCAGTGATACGATTATGCCTGAAGAGAGCTTGTAAATTGTAGGCAACACTAATTTACACAGATGACATGATGCAATAGATATGATCTGATCCAAATGCTACTGATGTTAATGGGGAGACCCCCAGTGATTTCACAGGGTCTTGGAGCAGTTCAGGATATTGCAAAGCATACGTAGCAAAGGTGAATATGAAGTTTGTTCCAAAAGAAGCGTTTGCTTATGCAGTGTTTTAGAAAAGTAGGCTAATGAAAATGGTGCAAAAACTCTGATCTGAATACCGTAACTGTGGAAGCAGAATGTCAGATTATCACCAGCAGTGATTAGATGCACCAGCAGTGTTTATAGTAGTGCTAAAGCAAACGCTGTTTGGCTCTGTGTATTTCCTCAAGTGCAGTACTATGTCTGCAGCTAGGCTCTGCTGAATACATAAATTAATCTTTTCCTCTTGGGTACTTTCATATTATGAACAAATTAGTAATTTTCATAAAGCTAGATGTTTGTTGCATAAAAAACATGCCTTGTTTGATGTATTACAAATAAAATGTTTATATGAGGACTTTTTTTTCTTGACTTTTACAGTCTTTAAGTAGTTTGATGGTATTAAATTAGTGTAAACAAGCTTCCACAGGGATTGGGATGGAGCCTTCAGTACACACATTTCATTTATTTACTCACTGGAAAATAAAATGCAGTTTTTAAAGCAAAAATCCATGCTTGATTGTCTCACGTGAATCTTGGGACACTCTTTCAGACTAGGCATTACATTTTTACAAGTGCTTCTGAACTGCCACATTTTGATCTTGGAAGACGAGAGTTCAACTTCTTAAGAAGACATACAAATGTCTGTTAGTAAATGATTTGGGATTTGTGTCAGAAGAGAAATGTTTAAATCTTAACTGATATTTATTCTTTTTTTATATATATAATAAATATTTTTAGTGATACTGTTTGTTTAGGTCATATGTTTGCTTGACTAATTATAAGGAAAACAACAACTTGTCCTTTGCTTGTGCTGGACACAAAAAGAGATGACAGGCCTAAAATACAGTGATGAACGTTGCAGGTTAGGTAGTAACAGAGAAAAAAAATAAAAGGACAGCGAAATGCAGTGTTGGAGTGCCTGAGGGGCTTACGAAATCTTCTTCATCATGTTGCATAGAAACACAATAGGGAACATCTTTGTGTGATGGTGTTGGTATTGTTGATACCTGAGCTGGGAAAAAAACCTACTAAGGTACCCTTTAGTCCTTCTCTGTGTTTTTTTGTGCACAACAAAATATTATTTAGGCTCTGATTTATCCTATCTAGATGAAGACATCTTACAGACACAGCTAAGGAATGCAATGGTTTGGTTCCTCCTGGTGTCACCCAGAGGAGGAGAGTACATGCGACCTTACCCTCTGAATCTCTCCTTCACTGATGGTGAATTAGGTGTAGCTGTGATCACAATGTCTGAGGCTTCCCCAAAATGCCTAGTGCTGCCAAGACACACTAAGCTCTTCTTTTTTTATATCCCGTGTGCTCTGCAGATCTTCAGCCAAGGAATGTCTTGCTCACCTTTTGGCTTTCTTTGTCCCCGCACACTACGTGGCAGGGAACTGCTTGGTCACTGCTGTGCTGAGCCAGCTGAAGCTTGGTAGCCACAGCCTCAGCCACAGGGCTGGCAGAGCTCGCAGGAGCTGCTGCACGCTGGAAAGCAGCAGATTTGGCAGCTGTGGGCAGGATAGCAACTAGTAAATGGACACAGCGATGGACCTGCTATTGAAAGTTTTCTCAGCTGAGGCTTGACTACAAAGGTCAGGGACCCTGGCTCTTTATAGCTGTTAATATTTGGAAAAGAGGACACTGTGGTGTGAAAAGTACAAGTTGTAACAATGGGCTCTTTTTTGTAATATATTCTCAGCCCCGGAGAACAGTGGGATTGTGAATGGTCGTCAGCATGGGTTATAAAGGATGAATACTGCCAGTTAGACTTGATTGCCTTTTTGATAGATTTACAAAAGTACTGAATGAAAAGAATGCAGCAGATGCAGAATAATTGGATTTTTAGCAAAGTAGTACAGTGTAGTACAATGTCTCTCGAAATCATACTCTTGACATTAATTCAGATTGGTTGGTGCATGATCATGGTCACGTGGACTGAAAATAGGTAGAAGAATTTAAAGCAAAGGGTAGAGATAGGCAGCAGCTTGATAAGCTGGGGAGAGGGAGCTGATGAAGTACTTCAGGGACTGCACTTTCATTTCAGGTTTTTATTGATCAGGAAAAGATGTAAACAAGACATTACCAAAAAATCAGGATGGTTTGTGCTGTGATGTCGCTCAGCATAGGAATCTCATCCCTGGAAACATAATGAGTGTCCATGGCAGAAACATCAAGAGAATCTTGGTTAGAAAATTTGAGAAGACAGTTCGACTTGTTTTATTCACGTGAAAATGGATCAAGCCACATCCATACCTGGAGTGTCTCCTCTGTTGATGGTTGACAGGGTTGTTTGCATTTAAGCCATGTGTGCCGCTGTTAAAGCAGGGGCTAGAGGCAAGGAACAGTATCGTCATAGCCCCAGGAGGATTTTGTATCCACTAAATGTCAAGAGAAATAGCTGTTGCTACACTTTGAAAGCCTCTGCCCCTGATTTTCTGCTGGTCCATCCATCCATCTGAACAGTAACTATTGCTGTTCTAACTCATTGTCCCCATTGTCCCCTGCAGGCTGCCAGCTGGGAACAACGCTTCTGCTTCTCAGAATGATTGTAGGGAAGTTCAGAAAGCCCCTTCCCTTAGCTCTGTGCCTGTATGCTGCCCAAGTGCCATTTGGCTGGTGGTGCAAGCCTTTCCTGCTTCTGTCGGGCTTGTTTGGGAACTTGGCAGGGGAGGAGGATCCCCAGATCAGCTCTCAGTGTGACAGTCTGAAGAATGGGCTTCTCTGAAGGAAAAGATGAGCTGGAAGCCAAACTCAACCCTTTGGCAGTCCATCGGGGGCTGAACCTTCCACCAGGGAGGAAGATGCTTCTTTCATGAGAGTGCTGTATGATGGAGTTTTTTGGAGGAGAGGAGGCGGGGGGGAGAAGACTTCTTGAGATACCCCTGCTGAACTCTGTACCACTTAGACTTGCAGGGAACAGCTTTAGAAGAATCAATTAAGATGTTTTATGAATGAAGTTGTTCCAATTAAACACTAGGTGGCATATTTACTTAAGAGTTTCCAGGGACCTTGTTACAGTGCCACAGCCGCTCCACAGCTGACACCGGTGTGTGCTCCTGTGACGGGAGCAGGTTCCTGGGAATGTGCCTCTTTTTGGCAACAAACATTCAGCATGTTCTTAAAAAAAAATGCAAGACACAATTGCTTATTTCAGCCTCAAAGTCATTCTTTAGCTTCAAAGTCACTTTTATATTAATTCTTAGATTCTTAAAGGTAGTGTGGTAAGATGTGGGTGTACATGGTAATGGTCCTATAGAGGGGTCCAGTCTCAGAGGAACTGAATAAATAGTGACAGGGGTCAAAATGCAAACACATGTAGTATGACCTGCTTATTTTACGTGTCTGAGAGGCTGAACGGAGGAATATTTGACGTATTTGAGAAAATCACATGAAGGAAATCTAACATTTTTCCTTATGTGAATGTAGAGCAGAGCTTTTGCTTTCAGAGCTGATGTTTTAAGGTAATGGTGTCCAGTGATTAGGGCAAAATATTCAAAGGCAGAACATATGCCTTTCTTTTGTCTACGTGGCACTTGTGAAGGCAGCCAGGCTGCAGTTTTCCATATGCTGCCACATCTCCATCTGTGGGAGAACAAACATATGAGCTCTCAGAAATGCCTTTCACACAGCCCATCCTTGAGAAACCCCAGTGCCACAGCCAGCACTGGAGCAGAGCACTTAGCCCCTACCAAATTTACCATGTTTACTAGGTCTGTTCTAAAAATTCTTCATTCTTCCTGTCAATATTTTAAGAAGATGGATATATCCTTTGGAGTAGCTGCAGATGCCCCAGAGAAAAGATTCTTTGACTTCTAACTTCTTTTTTCTAACTTCTTTAGAAGTGTAGGAGCTATCTGGAGTGCTTTTTGCAGGAGTTGTTGCAGCTTTCCCTGGAAGCCTTGCATCCACCACCAGCTGGGTTTCTGAGACCATCAGCCTGCCCTGTTGTAACTCGTGCATTGACTATTTGCATGGCTATTTATGGTTATTCCTTCCCAGCTCTTCCAAGCAAAATGGGACATACATGAAGGGAGTGGGTCTGAGCTGGAGTTGATTTTGTTCATTTTGCCGGTGCCAAGGAGTGTGGGAAAATAGACCTTGCTATGAGAGCAGGATTATGGGGGCAAATCCTTTCCTGTCAGGCTGCCTGATATTGACCATACCCCAGACAGGCCAGTCCCATTCACAGGAAAAGTCCCATTCCCCATTCCTTTCTGTCCCCTCCTCACCCACAAGAAGCAGGCTGTAGCTATGGCATTATTTGATGCCAGGGAATGCGGTGGGGTAAAATCTGGACATCTTACAGCTTGCTTTAGGACGTGAAAAATGTGTCCAGGGCATCTGTGCTCTGGCACGAGGAGAATCTGTTCAGGTTTGTTTCACAGAGCTGAATCCATTTTTATTTTCAGTAGTGTCTTTTGATGTCCATATTCTGTAATATTTTTATGTCTGTTATTTTGCCAGCCCACAGGAGAAAAATTGGAGACCATCGTCTGGACAGGAAAGTACTGTTTCTCCTAGCTACTGCTGGGCTACATTCACAGGGCTGTGTTCTAAAATACAAGTAGACAGAGAGAGGCCTGGGCAGTTCTAACTGCCTCAAATAAATTAGTTCTATTTATTTATATATTTCAGGAAGTAGGGGGGAGATGATTTCCTTTGATTCCCGTCTTCCCCTCCCTTTAATTTGATTAATTCAATCAGTGCAGTTTCCTAAATCCATCTGGTCTATAATGCATTGCTGAGTTTGTCAGGCCAAGTGAATTTACAGACCGAGCTTAAGGCACTTCCGGAATGGGTGAAAATGAGGTATGCTGGTGGAGATTGGAATGAAGAAAGTGTATCTTCAAGGACCTTGTACAGATTATTCAGTTTCTTGTAGACCTCAAAGTACTAAGAAATTAAGGAAAAGGGCTGGATTTTGGTTTCTTTGTGGGCTGGCAGAATCCAAACTGAATAAAGTCAAGTCATAGTTTGATGTAAGTTACAGGATTTGTATAGCTTCCATATGATGCTTTGTGGGGAATTTTTGCAAGTGTGGTTTTTGAATAAGCTCTCAGTTCTCCACATGGGAGCTGTGTACAAGCTCTGTACCATCCAGCTATAGACATTGAATTTCACGAGAAAGCACAAAACCACCTGTACTTTCTCATCCTATTCCTCACCAAATTTTATGTTGCAAACTAAGAAAAAAACAAACAGGAAAAGCCTTGCTCATGTGTCTGTACCACTTGCTTCCTTTGCTGTATGCAGCATGCAGGCGATGGGGCCCCGGCTGAAATGAGAGCAGAGGCCTTGGTGCCTGGACCCCACTGGATGACAGCAGTGGGGACACTAAAGCACTGCGCAGTAGAGCGCTGCTAGAGTTGAGACACCTACCTGTTTGGTGTATTTTAAGTAGAATTTTGTAATGGGAATAAATCAGTCAGTTTAGTTCCATTTAGTATCTAGAGTTTCTACTACACAAGTAGAACGTCTCACTTGAAGTGAAATTCAAGAGCAGAACTGGGAATGGAGAACAATATCAGATAGTGCCAGAGCCATCCGTGGTGTAATACATGTAACTTCTCTAATTCAGAAAAACCCTCTTTGCTGCAAACAAATGAGGATGGTGAATTTGATTCTTCTGCAAATTGGGTTTGAGGTAGAAGATTACAAATGAAGGGACAGTGACTGAAATGTTAATGCTTTCTCATTTTATTGCCTTTCTCAAATTCTTGAGTAAAGATAAGAATCATGACATTATTAAGGAAGAGGAGATTAAATGTTTCAGCCGTCAGCAGGCTTTCTCATTGTATGTAAATTGAGATTTGTAGTGATGGAGATTTGCACTGTAACAGCAACACCTATTTTTATCTTGCCAGGTGTTGCTAAGAATAGTTTAATACTTTGAGTAGTTATGTTTTTATAGACATATACAAGAATCCAGGAAAAATCCTTGAATATTTAATGTTCCAATAATGGGATTTTAAAAACGAAATAATTCAGTATTTGATAGCACTTCCAATCCAATATAGGATACACAGAGCTAATTGAGAGAATAATATATTCCTGTAGGCTTTGGATATTTTTTATTTCTGTATATTCCACAGCTAAATTTGTGCCTAGAAAATAAGTCTCAATATTGCCAACCTCATACTATTTTAAAAAATGCAAGTGCTCAACACTCAGTTCTACATCTTTAGAAAAAAAGACAGACACAACTGAATTCAGTACCAGTATAACAGTATTTATTGCAACAGGAGAGAAGTATTTTTCACGAGACTTCCACTATCAAAATCGTACTAAAAATGGGGGTTGTCTCTGCAAAACAGAAATGGGCAAATAGGAAACATTTCTGTAATAGCTCACGTGGGACCGTGGAACATTTTGGATTAGCTATGCACCACGAGTAATACTAGTTTATCTTTTTATTATTGTTGTTGCTCTGTTCACAGTTCAGTGTGTTTTAAGATGCTATCCATGGCCTTTTGGGGTATAATTACATTTTTCGCTTGATCTGTAATTTAGTAGCTGGAGCAACAAGACAAAAGGTTATTTGGAATCAGAGCTGACAGCCAGGAGGCTGAAGTGCTGACATTAGTCTGCCTCCTGACAGGTCTATACCTCACGATTCGTCTGTGCATGTGTCTGTGATATATTTAAAAAGCGAGAAACCTGGCAGAAAGGATTCCCAGCCTACACAGAGGTGCAGGCAAATGGCACAGTAATGAGCCTCCAACTGCCTGTTTTATTTTCAGCATGATGCTTTTTTTCTTGGCTCACTTTCACCAAACCAAATGAAAATGGTTGTCACAGACAGCATCAGAGGATGGTTTTTTTACTGCTGGAAAGCACGTCATTGTTCTCTGTCCTTCCGAGTTTTCATGCCATTAGTAGTGTGTACTACTGGACTTGAATCCTCATTGCTGAGCTGATGGTCTCACAGTTTTTACTTAGAGCAGTTGGTCCATCGGTGGTTGTGTTATCTGGTGTACTGAAAACCTAAGAGTTGCTGTTGCTTTCTGCATTTGCTAGCCATAACCACTGGATATCCCTCTCTATCTCCCATCCCTCACCATGACGTTAGGTGCCATACCCATTGAATTAACTTTTGTGTTCCAACAGTTGGTGAAGTCCTTTATCCTGGCCATGTAAAAACGCACAAACAGGGAATTTAGGACATCAACACATCTCTCTCTCTCTCTGACATTTATAATAATGTGTCCCTGGGGCACTTCTGGTAATTAGGGCTGTATTGTAAATATGTTGTCATGATGTTCTGTTTGCACTATTAATGCTGAGATGCAATGTATTTTGTATATCTTACTGACCTTACAAGTCACTTTTTAAAGGAAAGGGTCTGGCAAGGGGATGCTAAGAAAGGGCTGTGGCTGAGTTGAAGGCACGTTTGTGCTAGTGGAGCTGTCAGTGAAGGCTGGGGTTGTACCTGGGCATGTGTCTATGTAAAGGAAGACAAGGCTAGGCCTAATTTAGCTTTGTGGTCGTGGTCAGCATGGTGCTGCAGCCAGGGCCTGGGATAAATCCCAATCAGACAAGTAAGATCTCCGGCAGCTTTTATTTAAACCAGCATCTCTTTATTGATCTCAGTGGCAAATGCAGATAAGACAGCTACTGTGAAGAAATTACAGAGCCATGAGAGACAGAATAAAGAGCATTAGAAATATAAAAAAGAATGTTTACTGTATTAATATGTAAGCCTTTTCCCATGAAGATTCTTCTGTGCCACATTATCAAGGACAAAACACTTTGCCTTAACCACTTTTTTAAAAATGTCTTGATAGCTCAAAAGTACCAGATCAAAAAATTGTAGATTTGCTAATACATTTATGAATGCAGAAATGATAATGCTAGAAATATCATCAGATTTAGTCTCCAAAGCTTGAGTTTTCAAATTTCATAATTTTATTGAATCTACTCAGATTCGTAAAAGATAACGATAAGCATGTGGTTTGCATCTATCCATAGCAATGCAGGCACAGGGTGAGCCTTTAAGTGAGTTGACTGAATGGTGAGATAGAGACAAAGCATGGGTTTAGACATGGGAGGTTCAGGCTCTTGGTTCACCCCTCAGCTCCATAGGTGCCACTGCCTCAGCTTTGCAGCTCTGAGAGGATTTCACAGTGTGTGCTTGGGAGAGGCTTCCTAAGCAGAGTGCCCTTTTCTCAGTTAAACACCTTGCAGCTCTCTCACCTCTGACTTTTCTAACTCCTCATGGGTATTTCTCCAGTAATGGTGCTTCAAGCTTTACCTTCCTTATCTTTGGGCCCTTCCTTTCGAACTTATTTTTTGCTTTTTACAGGACTTTGCTTTTTCTCTCAAAATCAAGCTTGAGAACTTTTGGTGACATAATAAAGAAGTTCAGGGAACTTGTTTTGGAAGAGGAGACCATCTGAGCCAGGGGCTGATGAGAGACGTGTAAAAATGCAGCCTCTAAAAGCATTAAAAATGTTAGTGTGGTAAAATCCCACAGCTTCCAAAGCCAACATTTCAAAGTAAGGGAAGCACTGGTGAACCTGGTCCTGCAGTTGTGTAAGAAAGTGTATGTTCCATCTCAGTAGTCAATGTTTTTTACTAATTTAAATCTGTCATCGACTTTCTAAAAATCCAGGTGCTGTGTTGTCACTTCAGGAGAGATTCTGATGCTCTGTTCAAGGGGAGCAGCAATAAAATCCAATATTGTCTTCCAGCACTGCAGTCACCTCCAGCTACTCCTGAGCCTCTTCCTCTTCCACCAGCCAGGAGGGATGGGGCAGCAGTTTGTAAATATCCTGCCTGTGCTCCTGAGCTTGGTGAGCAACAGGAATAGGCAACCGGAATTTAGAAAGCTCTGTATGTTGACTGCTCCAATCATTCACCACCAGTTTGCCCCAGGGTAAGGGGCATTGAGTTACTGCTTCCCCTGAAGTGAAATGTAGCAATGCACCCTTGGAAGCTGCTATTGCCACCCTTCAGGAGAGGGATACTCCAGCAGCAGCCACTGCTGATGTTTAGAAGAAGAAATTGAAGTGCCTTGGGAAGAGGCAACATCACACTCTGTCCTACTATCTCATCCTTTGCTTGTCCACTGGCTGTCCAAATTTGATAAAAATCATAGCTATGTTGTGGTACCTATCCTAATCCTGGGGAAGGAAGAAGGTGTAGCAGCAGCTCTTGTTTGTACCTCTTCCAGTTGGGTATTTGTACGTTTCCCACCTTTTGGATATCACCCTGAAGGGCAGGTGGTCAGCCTCAGACCCTTTTCTGCAATGTGAATCTCTTACCCAGGATGAAATAGAAAATAATTTTTGCAAGAATGGAAATGCAGACTTACCCAGATTCTCTTGCAAAGAGGAGCACATGATAAGAAATGTAAGTTCCTGTTGCTGCTACTGAGAACAGAGCATTAATAGTTTCTTCTGACAAGTGACATCACTTCCAGGGATGCAATGAAGAGAGAAGTAAACATCAAATGAAAAAAAGTAAAGTGAACTTCAATATGAAACAAAGATTGACCCATTGGCCACTCTTGGTTCTGTTGACCTCCCTTTTGACTTAAACAACATAGACACATTTCTAAAGTTGGAAATTGTTGAGGGATTTACAGATGATGAAGACAGAAGTTGGCTCTTTATCTGTCTTTAATCTTAAGTGATGCTGAAGTCATGGCAACAAGAGGAAAAAAAGTCCAATTTCACAGCAAAATAGCCATACCTCACAGATATGTCCTATAGGTTAGATTTATACAATAATATATAAATATATAATAAGAGGTTAGATCCAGTTAATGTATAATACTGAGCTACTGTATTCATTTTTAGGAGCAGAATTTAAGATTTGGAAGCAATATTTTAAGGTCATGTTAAATATGTGCAAATTCTTAAAGTAATTTTTAAGGAATTCCACCTCCCTAACATTTCTATTTTTGCTAAGAAAAAAAAATTCAAACATAAACATAAACATTTCGTGTACATAAATACACGAAAAAAGCATTGGTGCTGTCGTCATTGCTCTTTCTTAACTTCCTCAGCAAGGTCATCCAGGCTGGTTGTGCAAAGCCCTCACTGAGAACTATTTTAAATTTTTTCATCAGATGTGTTGCAATCTCAGCTTTTCCCTTGTTAGGAAAAGAAACTATGGACATTACAATGTGTCGGCTATGGCAAGCTTATCAGAGCAACATCAAAAAGGACCATCTCTACAAGGGTGCTCAGCATTTGTGACCCAGCCCTTGCTACTTAGGGGGCTTTGACCAAAGCCAGACTGGAAATGAGGATTCTCTCAGCAATCTGGAGAGAAGGATGCCCACAGAGGGCATAAGAAAGGGTGCTTTCCTAGGACGTTGTTGCGTCTCCTTCCCTGTACCTGAGGCTCGTAAGGAGGCATGACTGGCTGTCTCCATGTTCTTCTGCTTGTAGCTTTTCTGGAAAAGAGAAACATGGAAAGTAGAGGAGCAGGACTGGCAATAGCAATGATCCAGAGGGAAAAAATGGCAATTCTGAGCTACTCCTTGAAAAAATTTTTAAAAAGCACCTGTTCCCTGGGAGCTGGAAAGAGTGGCATGCCATGGAACATGGGGTGCTTTGTGGAGCGTGGTTTTCCTAGCAGCTACTTGTGGTACACAGACCCAAACCTCTGAGATCTGCCCCTGGGCTGTGCTCCACAAGACCAATACTTATAGCTTCTCCTCAGCCTTCCTCATTCACTGATGGCAACTAACCTCTCATGGGCCAGGCCCCAACATTTCAGGTCCCACAGGCTGAGTCCTGGTTTTGGATTCTGCCTGCCAAGTTCTCAGTTGTTGCTCTGAGAGATCTTGGGAAAAGTGACACTGAAGACAGCTTTTGCTCAGTCTTCTGTGAGAAGCTGCAGCAACAGGTTGCAAAATTAATTGGTAAATAAAATTACCTTCCAAAAGTATCCACCATGAGGGACTTTGCCCAAACAGTCTTCAAAAATTTAAGAAGAGGGATCTACTTTGTAAAAATTTCATTTGAGAAACCAATAGACTTGTTTCCAGTCTGATACACTGGAATATCTCCCCCTCACACTGTCAATTTTTCAGTCAATTTTTTTCTTTTATTTAAGCTGTCATCCAGAAAATCACCCTACACCACCTTTATTTTTCCTCATTATTTCCCCTTGCCTTCCCAGGACAAGAAAAGGTCTTTCTTTTGGCTTGTTCCCACTTTATGCTTCAGAAATCCCAACACAGACACCCTGGTTTCTACCTATGGAGCATCGGCACAGCAAAGGAAAACAGTCACCTTCTGCCACAGCACAGAAGATGCAAGAAGGACCAGCAGCAAAGGGGTTAAAGGGAGTCCCATAGCAAAGATTTGCAATGCCTTGAAATTCTAAGTGCTAAAACTCACAAATCCCTAAGAGAATAAATCTTTGCAAGTCCAGATATTTCTGGTTTACACAAAACACTTGGGGCCAGTTGTATAGGGTTTTTTCTATGAACAGCGGAATTGGTGATGTCCAGTTCCCTGTTGATTTGTGCTCTCTCTCTCTGCACTCCTCACTTTGTTAAGCCCAGCAATCCCTCCAGACCTTTGGCACATCTCCCCTTCACCCCGTTTCTCCCTCCGACACCCCCTTTTCACTGCCTGCCAAGGAGGCAGCAGCACTGGGGCTCCTCAGCCCACACACACTGCTGGGCTGTCTTTCTTGCCTCTGTCCAGCTACCAAATTTCATGAAACTCAGACATCTGTTCCTCCATCAACTTCTGCCAGCTGGTCAGGGGAACCAGCTAGACAGAATGACACACTCTTCAATTTTGTCGTTTCAGACTGATTTGAAGCCAATATTGCCTTTTTTTAAACAATATTATTTTTTAAGCTCCACGGGTCCAGTTTCTCATGGGTGTGTTTTTTACCTCAGTTTAAGTTGGATTTAATGATAAGATAAATCTCTCTCTGCAAAATACCTGGCTGTAGTGGTTCTGCTGTTTTCCACCAGTGCCTTGCAGATGGCTTCTGGGGGTTTTGCAGCATGCTAGCTAGGTACATTGCAACGTGCCAGCTTATTAGATCCTGCAGACTGGGTTCAGGTGGTTTTAAAAATAAAATCCCAAATTTTTCCTTCCCCTGACTGCTGTAGCTGGTGACAGTTTCCGCTGATTGATGGGAGAAGACATGGCTGTGGGTGAGCTGAGCAGCTCACTGACAGTGCCTGAGACTGCTCATTTGAAACTGGGAGATGGGTGATGACTGCCTCTGCAGAAAGTGGCTGATGTTTCTGTATGGGATGGAGTAAAGAAAAGTTTTCTATCATGTAGCTATTCTTCATGCTTGAGAAAGACATAGCTCCCAGCCTTCTCCCTTTTCAGATGGACTGAAGGCAGAAAAGCAATTGGTACTGTCCTGAGCACCTGAGAATAGCAGTTCTGGAAGTGGCAAAGTGCCCTTACCTCTAGCTAGATAGGTTGAAATGGAGGGAATCTCTTACCTTGACCTCCTCTAGAAGAGATACCTGAGAAACTGCCCTTTTTTTACCTCCATCCCTCAAAATGAGGGCTCTGAGACCAGGAGCATCACCCTTCCACCATCCATATGTCCCTGGCTGAGGGGCACACAGTACCCTTGCTGTGATGGCAAAAAGGGCCTCCAGGGTGGGCCTTATGTTATTATCTGAACAGATTACTGTTCAGGACAACATATTTTGAACCCACTTGCAACATCTAGTTGCCATGCCTTTTCTTGGGATTATGCATGCTCACAATGCTAAAAAATTATCTCACAAAACTGTGCATTGACTGGTCCCCTGTAGTTTGGTTTGGTTTTACTCTTCAAGCAGGCAGCTTCTAAAACATGTTCTCCATTTTTCTGACTGCTCCAGTTCCAAGAGAGATTGAGTTTCCTTCACTTCTTTAATGAGACTCTTCACTGTGAATTGCTGTCTTGGTCGTGTGGAGGGATAAATGCGTGATTCTCTCCTTTTGAAAAGGCAAAAAAAAAAAAAAAAGACATACAGTTCTGCTCAGCCTCAGCCATTTGGCTGGGAGGTTTCCATATCATATGTCACACTGGCTCTTCTTCTCCAACTGCAGAAAACTGCACAGATGAGATGGAGGGGAAGTACAAGCTTTTGACAGCATTTAAAGGATTCCAGCTAATTGAGTTCAGTGGGAATTTTTCTACACAGCATTTTTTCTTTTGAAAAATGCCAGCTCCTTGTGGAGGAGGGTCAGTTCCAACAAATAACTCACTTTAACAGAGACAGCTTGAAGGAGCTGGAGGTAGAAGGGGCCAGGCTCCGGCTGATGCCTGGCACGGTGGTGTTTGTACCCCGTGACCTTGTAGGGCTCAAAAATTCTGTGTGGGAAGTCCCATTGCCCTCTTGTCAGCAAATAATTATGAAAATCCAGCTGGTGTCTTATGCTCTCCCATGACTGACCCGTGCACAAAGTCATAACCTGCTACTTGTGCTTTGCTTCATCAGCTTTGGTTCAGCCTGGGTGATCAACCCTTTTGGTGTCAATGGGGTTTCCCAGTTCAGACTTCTAGCCTGGGAAAAGGGGGTTCATATAGCTCGAAGAGTCCAAAAACACTAGGAGAGAGACAAACAGCATTAAAGGAGCTATAAGGTACGAAAGTAAGCATTTGGAAGTTACGGAATGCCAAATGGAGGGTCATCAGCACAGCCCCAGTTGTACATTTAAATGATTGGTACAATTTTTAGTTACATGATGCCATTTCTTTTCTGTGGGGTTCCTGCCTCACTCATTGCACTGAAGAAACTTTGTTCAGCTGAAGAAGCATGGTTGTATGGTTAGAAGTGTTGTTGTCCACAAACTGGATTCAAGCAGTTTGAAACCAAAAAGAATGTCTAAGTTTTGCTTCTCCCTGAATGCCACAGCTAAAGCTGACTACAGTTTCTACTATTTCCATTTTCTGACAACTATTAAGTCATGGCTGTGGGTGAGTGGGTGGTTGTGGTTGACTATCTTTTCCTTACTGTTTATGGAAGTGAAAGGCATGTGACGAAAAGGAAAAAAAAATCTTCTCTACAGTGATGAAATTGGTTGAAAGTTGTACAGTGGGCTGGAATACATCCCTGTCCAGAGCTCTCGCTTGGTGTTGGCAAGTAGCTCAAACATGTTCAGAGGCTAATGAGGCTGCTTCTGCTGCTGAGTGCACAAATTAGATTCTGCCAAAGTATTGAGTAAATGTAGGTGAAACTAATGGGATCTGTTCTCTGAGTATAGAAAATAATACAGCGTATTAAATGTTATTAAAAAATGCAAGCTGCCACTACAATTAGGTACCAAAAAGGAGAATAGATTAATGTAATGAGTCAGCCTCTTGTCAGTGAAATGGGAATAACATCAGCCTTTCTTCTTGATGTGATTTGGGGAAAATTGTTGTGCAGCATTCAGACTCCACAGCGTCCCGTTTCCCCAGGGAGCCGGGGATAAGGGTGTGGAGCTAGCATTCAAGATTTGGAGGAGAACTTGAGAGGAATGTGCCTTATGTGAGCTGGCTCGGAGGAAAATAGTCTGCGCTTGTGTAAACATAGACAGCACCATCAGACTGGAAGGGTCAGAGCTCAGCCTGAATTAAGATAGAGCTCTCTTTTAATATTTAGTGTTCAGAAGATGAAAGAAGTATTGCCCTAGAAAAATCAGCTTTAAAATTCTGCTGGATGCTGGAATTTCTTTTTAGAAGTAAATTGGGACATTCTTTTCTTTTCTTTGCATTTCAAAGATTTACGCGCATGACAGTGAGTAATCATCTGTTCACTGAGTGCAAGTCGGCAGGATGGAAAATGAGCCACCAGCTTGTCCCATAACGTCCTGGGAAGAAACAAATAAAGCAAGTGACGCAGGGAGAGTTTGACTTCTTAAGCACTTAATGTGGCTGAATAAAGCATTTCTTACCAGAATGGGTAAGGCAGTGGTCTGCCAGCTTTGTGGCTGATACAAGCAGAATTTTTAGTCACAATGTTGTAACAGAAAGGAAAGCAAATTAATCAGACAGCTTTCCCAGAAAATGCTTCAGAGGCTCTCTCCCAAGACCACACTTAATCCCTCAGTTGTCACTTGCTTTCCATCACCCAGAAGCAAGTCTCTGCTCATCTCACAGGTATCCTGAGGATTGCTATTAATATTTTCTCTTCTTATTCCTATTTTCTGTAAAAGCACCAATGTGTACTGGGCACTTTATGGACAAATAAGGAAGGGAGTTACTTTTCGTATAAACTTGTGATCAGTAGAGCTTTGCCTGAAGTTGTGTAGAATGAGCACCTCCAGGCTGTATTTATTTATACATTACTTGTAATGATTTATGTTGTGTGCCTAGCTGTGATAGCTCTTGTTTTACAAAACCTGGAAGTGCAGTTGATGATCCACAGCAGAGCTGTACTTGCAGCTGGAATGATGCTTCAAGACAAACAGAAAGAGCAGGTTCACAGACCAGTCTTGCCTGGTGCTCTTTCTTCCAATTCACCCTCCAAATCCTATCCATCTCAGAAACTGAGCCAAGTGGGTGTTCCCTTAGGCTGCTAAGTGTGTATGTTAGAAGGAAATGGGAAAAACCAACTTCCCAGAGCTGATGGAGAATCACTGAGAGATGAATCCTGAGGAGTTCCAGTCCAAAACCGGGTCAGAATATTACAGCTGGTTTTCTTACACCAGTGCCCTCAGGAAGTGAAGGGGGCAGTGCAGGAAGGAGCACCAGTAGTATCTGCAGCAGGATGCTGGGTGCTCTGAGCATCCCAGCCCCAAGGAGGCTGGTGGCTGCCACCTGCATCATGCAGACCCCTGGTGGGTGCCTCGGGTTTGAGCCTACACAAAGGACACAGAGGTATTTCATCCCAAAGATGGTAATGCAGGGAAGTCTCCTGCAAAGTCTGCATGAGAAAAAAAATCAATGGCCTCATTGTCAGTTTAAATGGGGTAAGGCACTGCAGTCTTGTCCCTGATGGCTGGGAAGGAATGCTGGCTCAAATAACTTCTGCTAATTGCTGATATCATTTTAGAGAAAGGTGATTTATCTTCCCTCAGTAAATAGTTCAGGTTCTTATATAGGAAGCACACTCACTGACAGTGAGTGTACACAACTGCTCGAGATAGAAAGCTCTTTTAATAGTATAGCACAATCTTTTTCGACAATAACATTTGAAAGACAAGCAGGAGGATGGACAGGTGGTACTTTTGGCTAGAAATAAAAGCTTTCTTATTTTGATTTTGCTCTGAATTTAGGTCCATATGAAAAAAAAAAGAAGTGCAATCTTTCTAACTACTGTACTGTTTCCTGATATATCCACCACTACAAAAAGCAGTAGTGTGGGACTGTAATATTGAAAATAGTGATTCTGAAATTCTAAATATTTGCATATTTCTAATGAAATATCCTGATAGTTATATTTGACCTGTACGCAGTTTGTTTTCTCTGGTTTAGAGACAGACTTTGGGTACATGAGTGTGGTGTTTACTGTGCATGGCTCCACTTGCCATGCCAAGTCTTTCTTTTGTCTGTAATACGTTTTTCAAATACAGCCAACAAATTAAATTTAAATCTAGAAATGCTTATATATTGATATGCATATTATGCACTTATATGCGAATAGCATATCGAAAGATATATACATATGCAGATAGACTGAAGATAAATAGTGTAATGTTGTAGTGTGTGAGTATAATAGATTCATAAATATGAAATACTCCCTCTATTCATTGTTTTCTGTGCAAAGTTATGGTCCATCAAATAGATTAAAGCCTGTGGCTGCTGCATAGTGAAGTAGGCAGCTGCTCAATATTTATTTTTATCTTCATTCCTGAAAAAGTAGACCCGCTGCTCATTAAATTAGTCCTGCTTCTTCCAGTAAGAACAGTCTATCTCCTTCGGCAGAAGTCCAGGTTCAAGATATTTGGATGTTCTCCAGCAACACCTAGTTTTTTCTTTTTTGTTTTAAAGAAAATGTACATCTGAGCCTAAAAATGTTTCATTAAAAAGAAAAAAAATGCTTTACTGACTATGTATTCACACATCACACCTACGTCTCAGCACTCACACCTCAGCACTTCCTTGAATTTCTTTGAGTGTCCTCAGCCTTGGTGTGATCTGCCTGATAGATTGGCTAATTATGTTGGAAGTTAATGATCCCTGGCCCTTAGGCAGTCTGCTGTTGAGCTGGGAAGCGGAAACACAGCCCCCTGGCTGGCTGGCAGATCTTCCCCAGACATAGAAGATCTGAAACACTGTCATTTTCCCCTGAAAACTGCTCTCACCAAATGCCTACTTTTTCCCCTGGGTTTTAAAATTTGGGGGGAAAAAAAAAGACAAGAAATATTACACAGAACAAATGCCTTTCTTTTCAGACCATTCTAGTCCACTAACACTCTTCGATAAATCATCACATTAATCCACACTACCTTTTTCTTAATATGTGCTTCTTTCCTGTTATGCCCATAGAATGACAGACTCTATTAATGCATGCGCACACACACATATAGAATTAGACAAAATATATTGCCTATAAGTAGGTAGGTTCTTCTTGTGCCCAGAAGGGCAGTGCTGGAATTCTTGAGATAGTTCTTAACTTTGACAGATCTTGGCTCCTAAACACTTCAGTCTATTTATAAATTTAGGAAGTTATTTTAAAGATGCATTTTAATGGAAAGTCTATCAGAGGCTTGTTTTCAACTCAGATATTTGTAATTTTTCAGTAGGCGTTCTAAAAATATTTTCTATTTGTACAAATGGTTTAGTTGTGTATGCATTTTGGACTTAAAATGTTTACTATAGAAAGGGTTGGTTCTCAGGCAGACTGGGCAGACTGGGATTTTTTGGAAATTACAAAATGGAGTGTCTGGTTGTAAGAGAACATAAATAATAATATTCAAGGAAAGCTCTAGATTCTGACAAATGTTGAATAAATGGTGTCCTTTGTTGTACACATTTCTCTCTTGAACTTGTGTCGATCTGCTCTTTGAAGTTGTAGGGTAGCTGATTATTCTGGGAAAAATGGGGAAAAAAAATGTAAAACTTGTATTCTTAGTGAACTGGAAGGAGGTTTCCACTTCCCTCCTCCTCTTTGTTTGCATGTTTATCACTAATTCAGCGCTTAACCAAAGGAGAGCCATGAGCCTTAATTCTTAGGGTATTATATAGGGTGGACTTTTGAAACACTCTGGTAATTTACTGTGGGGTCCTTGCTCCAATATTTGCAAATTTCTCTTCACAGCCTTAAAAATGTATGTCTTTGTCTGTTGTGGTTATGTCCCATTTCATAAATATGAAAAAAAAAAAAGGACTTATGAAGGTGGGGCAGCTTTCTAGACTGTAAGCTCTTCAGGGCAGGAAATGATCTTTTTCTCTGTTTGCACAGCATTGCTGTTATCTTGACCTGTGCAAAGGCTCAGGCTTCTGTGCACTATTGCAATGCAAATAATAAACTACTGAAAAACAAAGAGTCTGTTCAGTCAATGGGAGTCGTTACTCAAGTAGAACACAGGGAAATTGGGTGCCACAGTCAATGATGTCCATCATGTGCTATTTAACACATAGTAAGAAAACGGTAAATGAGTTTTATAAATTAGCTGTGCAGTTCATTGATACTTTGCAGATTTCAGAAGATTTGCTGATGATAAATATAATGACATTTCTTGATAAAAACAAATAGTAATACTGTGCAGATTTACCAAAGGAAAATTCTCCTTATTTCATGACCCTACCATTTGGAATAAACTTGAGTCCTATAGGAATCCTGCCACTATAAATCAATGTAAACTGCAGAATTGCTAAGGCATACTTCTTCAAATCTAGAGCGCCTGATCATTTAGTGCATTACATGAATTACCATATAGTTAACCATAGAGGATATTTCATTTTTCTAAAAAAATGTTTCTCTAGGCAATGAGTTAATTTGTATTAACAGTTCAAGACATCTTAGGGAATAAAAATGAAACTTTACCAGTAGAATTAGCTCAGTAAGTATTTTTCTCATTTGATGCTTCATGCAGTTACAAGAGGAGAATCATCTCAGCTGAATATGAGCAAGAAATGACTGGAATATTGATAGTATGAATGGCTGAAGCAAAACTGCTTTGAAAACAGTGGCCCGAATGTGTTCAGTAGGATGGATGGCCCACATCTAGCATCAGACAGGCAATTACACAAGGGCAGGAATCCGAAGGTGAATAATACACAGGGTAATAGGCTGTGATTGTGAGACAGCAGAGATCCCTGGCTGGAGGTGAGGCCAGAGCCACATCAGTCTCATAATACTGCAGCATGTTCACTGAATTCTTCAGGAGGAATTTTTTGTTGTTCAGCAACAAGTCATAGAAGTACTGCAGCTGTGAGTTGTACCTGTGGAGGATGAGTGCTTTAAACAGCAGCTCTGGCTGCTCAGAAGAGCTTTCTTGTTGTCAAGCTGATGTTTTTCTGATAAGTCACAAACATGGAAAAGCTGCCAGACTCTGCATAATTCTTTCCCACCTGTAGCATTAACTTCCCATGACATTACTCTCTGCTAAACTATGGATTTCATCACCTTATCCTGGACTGATCTCTAAGGCCCTTTTGATCTCATTTGGTGCTAAGCACCTGCTATAGTTTTCAAGAAGTGATGCCTCCCACCACCCACTCCTGGGCAGATAATGTGTCAAAACCTGGTTACATGACCCATGCTGCCTGGGTCTAGGTAGCTGGCACCTGAATGTGTCCCAGCTCCTCCCCTTGGCAATGAGCACATACGTATTTCGCGCTATGGATACCATCGTTGATCAATGTGAACAGCTGGGGAACCAGCTATAATTGCTTTTCAGTGGCTTCATTGTTAGCTGGGAGACGCCACTTGCTCATTTCCAGTTGTTGCTTCTTTGTCCCAGGGAGCCTTTGGGACAGATGTCCCCCCTTGCCTCCTCCCTGCAGAGTCTGTGTGGCTGCAGTCACAGAGGAGGTGTAGGGCTCTATCTCACCACCTCCCATGGATTCACTTCACGTGGGTAGCAGCAGTGAGGTGGAAATCAACGGCATGGTCGCCAGCTAACCCTGCCAAGCAACTCAGAAGAGAACTCTGCTGCCTTCAGTGAAGCCCTGGTTCCCAGCAGTCTGGCCAAAGCTCTAGATCACCTGGAGGTGACTTGAAGCAACCTGGAAGTCTACAGGGGATCATAACCAGACTGGGGGATTTGTTACTGGAGCTAGGGGTATTGCTGCTCTTTGGTGTTTACATGCAGTAGTATCTAGTAGGGGCTTTTTATTATTATTATTTTTAACCTGGTGACTGCGGTGGTTTCCTTTAGAAGCGGACATTGCCATCATGATCTGTCCCATTGCTGCACATGTGGTTGCTCCTTAAAAGCAAGCTGGAAACTAATGGTAGAGAGCAGACTTTTCAGTGGACCATGCTTTGAGCTGCATATGGCACGTGCTGTAAAGCACGTTTTACCTGTTAGGTCCCAAAGAAATTTAAGATGTTGCATTCAGACCAGCAAAGCTCTATGTGATTTGTGAACTATTGTCTGTGGAGATAACCTTTCTCTTTGCAGTGTTTTCCCACTGCTGAAGTTAATGAAGAAGATTAGTAAGAAAGCAAGAAGGGCCCCCAGAGGGAAGGGCTCATCCTGCACATCACAAAAGCATCCACATCTGTTGCCCTGCAGAGTACTATCACTTCACCATGCAGTGGAGAAGGCTGTGAAATTGGTGTGTGAGTGAAATGTGGAGCACCAGCAAAACAAAAGCTGTCTTTCCCTCTATGCCGGTCTTGTAATTATGTTAAATTACTAAGAGCCCGTGTTGGCAAGTTGCAAAAAAATGCTATAAATTAAAATAAAACGAGGGCAGGAGGTAGTCATAATGATGCTGATAGAAGATGGCAGTTTGTTTAATGAAATTTCCCTGTATTATAGCAATAGTAAGCTGACTTGTTAAACTTCTTAAAGCAAATTAGATGGTTTTAAAACAAAGTGAAAAATGCATTTAAGTGATAAATTAACTTACTTTGTCTGAATCTGCAATACAAACAGTGCTTAGCCTGTTTTTAAAAATGTAGAGCCCAGGAGCTGTTATTCTTAATGTTGCAATTTAAAAAAAAAAAAAAAAAAAAAAAAAAAAAACATTTAAAGTTCTCTCCTAATTTGGAAATTAACTTATTATATGGAAGTAATTAGCGTGGTGTGAAAATGCGCTGCCTGAAGTAATATGCATGGAGCTGTGGTTTTCTTTTGGTGCAGTGAAGCCTGATTTTAGTTTTTGTCTTGTGCTCTGGAAAGTAATTTGTGCAAACATGGGGTTTAAAACCCAGCATTGTCTGCTCCTTGCTGAGTAAATCCTTCATTAATGCCGTCTATATTAAGCACGTCTCCGCTCCACCAAGGCTGAAGCGCGATGCTCTGCAAGCAGCTGAGTCTTTCCAAGGCATTCCTTCAGGGGCATTGCTCCTGAATGGGCCTGTGCAAGAGTATGGCCATGGTGGGGCTCTATTTTGTGCTGTCTAGGTTAACTTTGTCCTTCACTTGAAGTCCTGAGAGCAAGTATTAAAGTAGAAAAAAGGAATGATTCACAGCAGCCTGCTGAAGACAGAGATCTTATGTTATTTCCCAATTCAACCATGAGAATTCCGTTCTTTTCTGCTTGAAATGATAAAGTATTTAGAGATGTGCCTTTTGTTTCAGTGGCAGAAAAGCCGCTCACGGTGGGGCTGGGGCTGTCACTGCAGATTAACAGCGCACTGGGGACCAGCAGATAAACAGAAGGAAAAAGAATGCAAAGCCCCCGTGTCTCTGTGGTAAGCTTGTACAGGGAATACAACTCTGCCTCAGTAGGGGATCACCTTTGAAACTCACATTTTATGAAAGCACTGTAGTGGAGGGTTAAAGTAGTAAATGGAAAATTCTACACATTTATTTTCACTTTGTTCTGAATTGTGATAAAAGTAAAACACTCAGCTTTTTATGAGCTAGTCCTGAGGAAACAGGATAAAAGGCAGAAACAGATTTGAGTGAGATTGACTGAAACCGTTCCAACTATTTTTAATGTTTTATTAACTGTTTTGAACAAAATGTTTCCAACTGGAATCAGAAAATTCCTTGTTAAGATATTTCAAACTTACATGTTCCCAGCTTAGAAAAAATAAATGGAATTTGGGTCTTGGTTGGAACTTCCCAGTCTGATGAGTCACATTTTCTGCAAAGAACAGTTTCCCTGAAAAATCCCCCCTGCCCAAGCTCAAACATGCTGACTATCGCACAGTCCTACTCTTCAGATTGCTGAGGTAAAAAACTGGCAATACTTGATGAAGCACGAGTCCTCCCTCTGTTCCCTCACAGTCGCTGGCCCAGCTCCATGGTGTTCGGGAAGCCTCGGCTCCAGTTGAATTAGTGCGGTGGAAGGAAGACATGCAGCACAGCATTGGGTCGGGCCCCTCCAGTGTATGCTGTTGTTACCATCAGCATTGCTGAGACAGTGGGACTCAGAGCGGGGCTGATGGGGTCTGTTACATCTCTTGTCTCATCAGCATAATGGCTTTCTGCATTCTCGTCTGCTGGCCACAGCTGTGCAAATCCGCTGAAAGCCATGGGTTTATTCCAGAAGTCTTGCAGATAGAGCTGGTTTGTACAGTTGTGCTGCAGGGAATAATTTGAACCTTATTCTCTGTAGTCATATGCAAGGAGAAAAAGCTTAACTTGGCTCTTGGGGCAAAACCACAGAGAGACAGTGACATCTCCCATGGAACCTGATCTGTGCTTTAACAGTAAGAGCATCTTCCTGGCTCAGAAGCAGGGCCGTGGGGCACCACTGAGTGCCACATGCAGCGGTGGGTCTGTGCTGTCCACTGTCACTTGAGGAAAGAGGAAATACATTGGTGGCAGAGGCTGCAGGGGACTTTCTTGATCTCGGTAATGCCCCTGCATAGAAGGTGCTCGGTACCTCCCTTGAAGGAGCCTTTTGTTCTTTGTGGAGTGGTTTCTTCTCCACATGGTTGTTTCACAGGGAGGGTAAGACAAAGCAGGTTGGAAAAATCATTTCTGATCCTTTTGGCAGTGTTCAGTGATGGTAACATAAAGAGCGTGATAGGAGCTTTGTAGCCACTTTCATGATCGCCTTCAATGAGACATTCCTAAGTGCAGCAACACTACTTCACTATAATAACCCACTTAACACTGTTCATCAAAATGAACATCAGCATTTACCTGTTAGAGTTTTATTTTACAAATTTTACCAAAATCTGCCTTATAAAACTGCACTTCTGTTTGTTGTGCTATTCTCCTTACACCCTAACAGAGGCTCATGAGTACTCACATCTTACAGAAGCCTGAGGAATGTAGGCGGGCTTTTATTATGTCAGTTTTACAGCTGGGTAAATGGAGGCAGAGAAAGGTTAATTATTTCATCTCACTCTGTGCAGCCAACAGTGTAACAGAAAGCAGAATTCAGAAATCCTTCTCTGATTGCCAGTGACATAATAAATATCCATGACAGCTTATTTCAAAAACCACACCTTACATACACTGCTGATTTGTTTCAGAGATCTTTCCACGCTTCGGAAAGTCCACTGTTGAGACTTTCATATGATTTCACTAGAAACTTCATCTATTGCAAAGCAAAAACCTACACTCTGCAGAAAAACAGGATGGCACCAAGTACCACATACGTACAGATGCCAAATTCTCTTGACCCAAATACTAATCAGATAACATTCTCCAGATAGTGTATGAATTCATGGTAATACTAGCCAGGTAAACTGCAGAAAATACTGCAGCCAGGTGAGATCACTGCGCACGCAGCCCAAATCAGGTGCTCTCCAGAGAGTTTGTCCTGGAGCACCTCAATGGCTGCCATCCATTGGTGTCCAGCAATCAGAAAGGGGAGAAGTCAGAGTGATTTCCTACACCTGGAATTGGATTCATGGCAGAAAACTGACCACAAGGCTAGTTATTTCCAGAACCAAAATCTTGTGCTACTTAGTTTCTTTGACTTAAGTGGAGTTATGAACATGGATGAAATCGTTTACATACAAAAAGTATTTTTTTCTAATAGTGAAGCTCATTTATTCTGTGTTTTCCCAACAATTTCTTATAAACTTCTCTTGACAAGCAAAGCAAATAAATAAACTTTAAATCACGTTGCTGCTTACTGCAGTTGAGCTACAGACATGGAGAGAGGTAGGGTGCAACATTAGTCTTGCTTTTTGAGTACTTTAAGAGTGCTGCTGCCAATAGGACATTATCTATTCAGATTAACTAAACAGTTGTAAGAAGAGTGCTGGCAACTGCATCTTTCAAAAGCAACACATTTTGTTCTGCAAATACAGATTTTCCTTTGAGTGAGCAGACTCTACCGCACTTTGAGTTTATGCTGGTGGTAGCCCCATGCAGCAAAGCCCGGGCTGGGCAGTGATGTCATTCCCTCCGTTGGTTTTTAATCTCCTTTTTGTGCTGAGAGCAGCCATCTGTGCTCCTCAGAACAATAGCGGAAGCAGCTGTGTGAGTTGTGCCCCCAACAACAAAAGCCGCCACTTGGTACCGGAGGGCAGTGGGCTGGAGGTCACGGGGGGCTGTGAGGGTATCGGGGTCAGATGACACCTGATGCCACACCGTACAGAAAGGTAAAACTGGGATTATACAGCCTTTATGTGCTCATTCACAGCAGAGAAGTAGGGTCAGTCTTTGTCTGAGGTTTTCTTTAGTGGCCATGGGAATGTGTGTGTGTTTTCAAGAGTAGCAGCACCGCTACTTACCCACAGAGTAAAAGCATAACAAAATCAGCTTCAAGCAACAGGCAAAGCAAACATGACACAAGATGATGCTTTCAAAGGGAAAATAAAATACTTGAATACATTCTGGTACTTTATACAAGTTCAAAGTGTAGGATCTCCAGTGGTTTGAGTATCCTACAACGCGCCCTTAGAAAGGCACAGTGAGCCGTGCTTTTCATGTTCAGCCTGCAGCATACAGCAGCTCCCTTGCTTCTTTGTGGGAAAGGAGAAGCTGTTGGAGTTCCTGCTGCTCATCAGGAGCTGCATGCAGAAGAAGAGGAAGCTGGCAATGCACTTAGCTGCTTTTCTGCAGAATGGACTGCAAGAAGATGAAGGAGGCTGCCTACTCTCCAGGATGCAACTATTCATTCCAGCAAGCAGCTTTCCAGCTTCCAGCAAATGGACAAATTCCTACCCTAACAACTTTATTTCTGTGCTGTATCCATATGGAAAACAGAAGCTAATACAGGTTTAATCTCTAGAAACCTTTCTCATACAGCAAGGGCAAGTGCAATATACAGGATAAAGTTCATGCCTACAATGAAATAAGTAAAAAGTTCACAGCAGAGCCTCCTGTTTCTTCGTTACCCCCACACTACTTTTCTCTGCATGGATTCCTGCTCTGTTTTCAAGCAAACATACATTTTAGAGCCATTAGTCAGAAAAACACCAAAGGTCATACAGCCATACCACTTGTTTTGGGATGACAATCAGGGATTTGACCCTGTCTCTCATGAGCAACATTCCTTGAAGCTTGATGGGACGGAAGCACATATATCACAACCGGGTAAGCTGTAAACACCATATGCTCCCACCTCAGGGGAACACATCTTGGGACATAGAAGCTTCGTGGTTATACAGCTCAGTTCAGACCAGCCATAGGACAGCCACAGCTGGCCCAGCACCAAACCCACATGCATGTTGGAGATGGTCCTCATTACCCTCATTTTTTAATTCTTTTTTTTTTGCCATGTCGTCCATGAAGGATACTGAAATACAAGTTTACAGTCATAAAGCACAACATTTTCATAAAACAAGTATGTCTCCACTTTTTTGTTTGTAGAACGCAACAGCTTAGGCTTATTCCACCGTTCTTTCAAACTAAAAACACACTGTTTTCTTATTTGCTAGTTGTGTTTTTTATGACCTAATTGGCACAAGTAATTGTTTTCCCCCTTACATTGTCTGCTCAGTTTCTGTGTTACTACGGGAAGAAGTCACAAGGTGCTGCAGTAAAACAGGACAGAAGGAAAACACTTCAGTTCATTTCTAGCTCATTGCTCTGTGTGCTTTACCTGACAGTGTTGTGACTGCTGAGCAATAATGTAACTCTGCTGTGCTGTAAGTTTGAGACTGAAGCTTTAGAGTTCCTTCACAACACCCAGAAACTGCCAAAACTAGAGAAAAACTCTGTGTGCTGCTTGATGCTGTTATTGGCATTCTCCTCCTTGCAAATTGCCTCCCGTCTCCATCTCCCTGTGAGCTCTAAACAAACAGAGCATCACACTGTTGAGGAGCAAGTCCTGAACTGTTACTTTCCAGGAACAATTGTGTTTTAGAGATTGCTAGTTTGTTAGACAAGATGATCACTGGCTCACAGATCACTGATTCACAAATTATTTGTTTCATTTCGCTTACGTACTTCTCTTCTTCAATGCGCATTGAAGTCTCTTGTTTTGAACTGTCTGACAAAGCTCGCAGCAATGCTGCCAGCCTCTCAGGCTGCCTGAGAATGTAAAGCATACTTTACATTCTGCTCTCGACGTTGCTCTGCGGTCCCTCCAGAGATCAACTGGCTCTACCGAGCAGTTAGTGGCTCAGAGCACAAACGCCATTTCTGTCTGATTCTGTGGTTTCTGGGAAACTTTCCTGAAAACTGTTTTGTCATGGTCCCAGGGGACAGGGAGTTTTGCTTCTCTATACAACAAAAAGGAGCTCTGACTGTCGTCCCTAAGGTTCAGCCTGGAGCATATACTGCAAGGTCTCCCTCTGAAATAAGTTTACTTCCAACATTATGCAGTATCAGAACTCAAAGTGAGAAACGGAAGAACTTTTTATATTTTTTTAATTTTATTTATTTTTGTACGTTCAGTTTCACTGTGCATGGTGCAAGTAGAGTGTTACTGCATGGCTTTGAGATAGCACCTGCGTGTAGGGCATACTACAGTTTGAGACACGGAAATGAGGATTAACCCAAAAGTGAGGTGTGTCGTTACAGTGCTATCTGTGTGTTTGGGTGTGTGATGGGGCATACGGTCAAACACACAGACCTTATACCCACTGGCTATAAGAGGCAGTAGCTATATAGCACCAGGATTTTCTATCAAATTAATTGTTTTAATGTCCTGACGTTAAACAGACTTTACCTCACAAAGCACGGTTCTCAGTTTAACCCTGTGATTTAGCATGGCACCCAAGCAGCTCCTTCAATGCACCAGCAGTTATGCTCAGCGACTGCACAGGAGCAAGCCAAGGGCCCCAGGGACAGGGTGTCTGTGCTCATGGCACCTCCAACCTCTTTCATGACCCTATATGGGCACTGTGCTGTGCTCACATATATTACCTTACTCAGAGAAGATGTTTTTGCCTTCTTCTCCATCCAGACTGGGAAGTAAACGTGTTAACTTTTCCACTTCATTGTGGTAGATCAGCAGGCTTGGCTTTCATTCATGCTCTGCAGGCTCCTTGCAGGGCAATGACTGTTTTAATCAATGGCAGGCTGGTTTTCCTAAACACAGTGCTACTTCTTCAGAAAGGAAGGGCTTCATAGGGAAAACATAAAACGATGCACAGGTCATGTACATGTATAAGTTACATGCTGAAAAGCCAGCATCATCTGAGGGGATGGGTGAAAATTTTAATGTTTAAGATATTTTTTAAGGTCTCTGTCTCTTGACTCTCTTGACTAATAGTCCCATATCTTTCATACAGCATGAGTCACTTCCCTCGTAATTCAGAGAGGCCATTGTATATCATATTATGTTCATTATGTTGCTACACTATTTCCTCTGTGGGTGAAATGTCAAAATGCTGGCTACCTGTATAGTCAGCATCAGAAAATTGTATTAATTTCATTTTGACTCCTCCAAAGTTATACTTCCTGAAAAAGTTCATCCAGTGAGCCCAGATAAACTTATAAAGGTAAATGCAGCTGATTAACAAATGATACAGTAATCTGCGTATTCCATGTTTTCAGAGCATCAGTCTTAGCCAGTTGTCAAGTATGGGAAGTATTAATATCCAAAACAAAGTACACTTACTATTCTATAATTATTCATAGGTATAGTTGAGGCTGATAAAACAAAGGATAGCTTACTCAATTAATTCAAAAATTGAATAGATAATAGTAAAATAGAAATATAAAAGAGCTCAGAGAGATTAATCCTACTTAATTTTGAATAACTTAAAGAAAGCTATCTATTTCTGCCTCAGTCATCTGATTTCCTTATAGCGTCCATAAAAGAGCTGCAAACTCATCCATTTGATAGTTGGTCTGTCTTAGAAGAGGATGAATCATTGTCTGGAGGTTTGTGTTTTTCTCCTTTGATTGTGAAGAGATCCCAGATAACTGTTTTAGGTTAGATATCTGCTGTTCATCCATCCATCCAGTCCATCCTTTAATGTCTGTTTCTTAAAAACATAGTGTTCGTTTTGTAGTCTGAAGAACTTTATTGATAGAATGACAGGATTGCTGCAGATTTTTGACAAAGATTGGGATAAATGTTGTTTGAATTTTGGTCTGACTACAGACCAGATCTTGTCTTTTAGATACTCTTTATGATTTATAGGTGTGATAACAGTACTCATTCACATACTTTGCAGTCAGTCATATGCGTTGTATCCGCAAAGAGAACGAGAATTACATAATTCAGAAATAAATCCAGTGCAGTTTCCTTGGGAAAGCTCTCTTTGCAAATGAAGTGTCTCCTACTAGCCCCACTGTGGGGGTCTTGGTGCTTCTCCTCTGTGGTGATGGCAATGGCATCAGTGTCTGGCTCTGCTCTCATCTGCCCCGCTTAGCTTTCTCCCCCTGCCCTTTCATCCCTTTGCCTCCCCTTGGGTCATGAATACTAAGCACAGAGGAGAGGCTCATGAACTTGGCCAGGAAAACATCATTAATAACCTTGACAAGTATGGAGATGGATTGGAAAGGATAAAGGAGAGAGTGGGAGGAAAGGAAGTTGAGGCAATAAATAGGCCAGACCTGCTGTTACCATGTTAATCTCTACAGGGTTATTCAGGGAAACAACTGAATTAGTTAATCCTATACCTAGAGCCTTTCTTTATTTCTGGATATATGTCTTCCATCATACCTACAATAGATTTATAATGCAACATATATTTATAATAGTTTACAAAAATGAGAAACGTAAGTATTATTTTAGACATATTAAGTACGATGTCAAGCTTGGAATGCACAACTTAACGCATTGTGGTAAAATTGCCTGACAATATAAAAGGTTTTAGTCCACCCATTATTTTTAATTGGAGATGAGTATGTAATTGCATGCCACTAAATGTAACCTCCAGTTGTTGTTCCAAAACAGACAGTAGTTTAGTATATTAATACTCCATAAGAGGCTTTCATCCACTGTTATTTTTAGTAACAGTCTCCCTAGTGCCTTGCTGAATCTACAGTGTTTCACCTTTGGTTCACTACATTGTTTTGAGAAAAATAATCATGATGTGTACAGAAAAATCTGCTTGAGAAGGATTTAAAAGGGGGATCTGAAGTTTAAGAGAGATTATATTTCCATTTGCTGTAGGTAAATTATGGCTTTTATCTGCAGGGGAGGGGACCGAGCACCCTGTCAGAGAGAGGTGGCTATAAATGACAATTGGTTGCTATCAGGCTAATAAACAATCACATTAATTTGGGAGAGGTGTAAATATTTCAATTCCAAACTTCAGAGCATTTACTGCACAAATGCTCCTAAATGAGCATTTATCTTTGCTCTGAACTGCTTTGTCTTCAAAATAAAAGGTTATCAGTGAGGACAGTCTCTCCAGTATGGTGACTTAAGGTTCACCAAAGCAGTAGGCACCAGTGGGGAATTGTTCTTTTCGTGTCTTTAATTCATGTCAGGAACTCTTGGGGCTACTTTAATTTGCATGGGCCCGCAGCAGTCCTCAAGAGGCCTTCCAAAATCTCTCTCTCCTCTCTTCAGTGATAAGGAACACATATAAACCTAGTTTGTACAAGGTGATGTGGTGGGATTCAGTGGTGATGGAACCATATCCAGGCTCTGCAGAAAAGTAGGTCAATGTAAAAAATCTGCTGTGCTGCCATAAACGCTTACAGTATATTGTTGACAATTGTTCAAAAACTTGTAATTTGCGGAGGGACTGGTTGTTATTAAAAAAAAAAAAAGTTGAAAATCTGAGGAATAAAAATCAAAATGATAGATATATCTTAATCCTTTAAAAATAAATAAATAAGTAAACCCTATTTTCTATTTAATTGGCTCAAGCTCTGTTGATGTTCCGTTTACTGAGATCCAGCTCACCTGAAAGGAAGTTGTGTGCTGGAAATGGGAGTTTCCGGGGATTTTAGTAGGTAAAACTACATCCTCAAGGACTTCTGACAGACCTGTGTTCAGGGAAAGCTGTCACTGACTGCAGCTGCAGCTCTGTTTAGCAGACAATTCATGCTAATTACTTTGTGTATACTTGTTTCTTGAGAGCATGTAGACTGTGTTCCCCTCAAATGCAAATGTGAGAGCAGCATCAGATCCGTTTCTGTGTGGTCTGGCTCCTTCCTTAATGCTGAGGTCCGTATTACGGAGCTTCACGTTCCTGCACACCTCTGTTATCTGTGCTCACATAGTAGACATCAAGAGAGTTCCCATGAACAGGGGAATTTCTTAGGAAAGCGTGTTTTGCAAGATCAGGTTCGCAAGTGCCACTCTGCAGGCATTGTGCTCTGTTTCATGTTTAACACATCTTCTGCATGGAGTTGGTTTCCTCTCACTGTTCCAACAGGACAGAAGCCTTGTGGTGTCATCAGTTGGTGCTGTGGCAGAGGGAGGCACACAATGGTCACAGTGCTGTAACATGAAGGCCTTTCACTGACTGGCCTCCACGGCTGTGTCCCTCCCATGCCACATGTTTTGCTAAGAGTGCACTTAGACCGTGGCATTACTCACTGGCTTCTTTGGAATCACCTCTTGAGTGCACCGTGAGAAGAGCTTGGTGGGAGAAAACCAGGAAAAAGTCAATAGCTGCAAGATTCCTGCACTGTGTGTCATCTCTGCATTGTGCTTGCAATTGAGCAAACACAGTCTGTCTGACAGATGACTCAGTATGCCGTGCCTGTGAGGAAACAGGCCTCACTTTGACCTATGACTGTATTTATGTGCAGTGTTAGATGTACTTAGGGATCAGCCACAGGTTTGTCGCAATTCCCCGTCATGGAGCGGGCTTCATTTTGATGGTGGTCTCATCCAGAAAACATGCTGTGCCGCTCCTCTGCCCATCATAGTTGTGTCATTGCCCCATCCCTGCCAGCCATGCATGTGGGTGACAGCGGCGGGGGAGCAGAGGAGGTGAGCCATGGCTCTCCACCTCATGTTGGAAGGGCTGCCAAGGAGTAGGCCACCATTTGCTTCCCTGCACACACACAGGGAGAGCCACATCTTTCTTTCAGCCAGTCCTCAGCGCTGCCCACATACTTAAAACTGAAATCATGCAACATGCAGACAAATGAAAGCTTTTCATACTAAAATTTATTCTTTCTTGCCCCCAAGGCCTTTGTTAGCAAACAAGATGGCAGTGTTGTAGGGAAGAGACAATTGTGCAGTTCAGCTCGTTATACAGAGGCGTGCTGGAAATGTCACAGCGGCTGAGTCGCACTCTCCCCTCACTTGTAATTTTGTTATTCTGGTTCAGTGGCATTTATTTTGCTGTAAATGCTCAATTTTCTACTTCCGTTTTATGGAGAGACTAATAAACTGAAATCATATGTTATACAGAAATGCTTCAGTCTGAAAATGCAACAGCCTGTATTTGCCTTTCAGTCTTCACTAGTTCAGACATTTGGTCACAACCAGCAATAATATTTTTAGCCGCTGGTGCTCTGTTTATAAGCTGCAGGCAGACTTGTTAACTTGATCAAGAGATACTCTTTAAATGAGCTGACACCATGTCTTGTGCTGTAAATTTTATATTAAGAAAAAGAAAATAGATAAAAGAAAGTGCTTCGGTACTGAGGCTGGCCTAGGGTATCAGTGCATGAGAACTGGTTGCTGCTGAGAATATGACATTGCTGCTGTTTGATCTTGGCTTACAGAAGGAAGGGGTTGTATTGCAGTCCAGCTCATCTCAGTTCCACAGCATCATTTTGGACAGCAAACCTGATGGGGCTTTTTATGATTAAGGTTCTTAAGAGGATGCACTCACAGTCGGCCTTCTGTACACATCCAGTGTTTGCAAGGGATCCCATTAAACAGCCATCTAAACAGGGCCCAAGCAAGGCAGATAAAGCAACCTAGTGGATAAATAGAAATTTATATATGATAAACAGTAAATACTCATCTGCCTTAGTCACATGAACTAGTTTGTCTGTTTTCCGCCTCCACGTCAACTAAGTTTAATGCTTCTATGCAAACAGTCAGAGTTTCCATTAAAAACAGTACTGTCTGTCTGACCCCAGGATGACACTCTGCTATTCCAAAAACAGCGTAATAAATATTCTTAGATGTATCATTGTAAGCCTGTAGCTTGAGTATCAAATCTGCCATGTTATGTAAAAAATATTGGTTATATAATGGGATTTTTATCAGTCTAGTGAGATAAATACAAATATTAGAGCATTATTAGGCAATCAACCTCTCTGTGACTTTGGATGAGTTATTCTGAAAGTCAGAGTGAAAGTCACTTATGTATGTATGGGGGTTTAGATGCTGTAGCTCCAGAGGTGTCTGAAAACTAGGTGTCTGAAGCTAGTTAGATTTTCTTTGTTACAGATAAATGTAAATGCTTTTAAAATGGTACCAAGAACAGAAGCAGGGGTGTGATGAGAACTTCAAGCTGCTCTGAAGTTTCTTTCCTGATTGCCACACTGAAGCCACTGCTGCTGCAGGTAATCAGGGATGTCCCTCAAACCAGAGCTCCTCATCTCTTGGAGTACTCTGAGAGAGATATGGGGAAGAATATTCTGCCTTCATCTGCTAGAAAGCAGCTAAAAAGGTCCTGAGCTGGCAGAAACCAGGACTTACTAGCGGGAGGACATATGGGAGAGCAGCAGGGATTTCCTCCAGGCAGAGCAATATTAATACATACATCACTGCCGCTTGTCGCTGGTGGTCAGATAGCAGTGCTGTGTGCTGGGGAAAGGCTGGGCAGGCAGTAACTGCTCCGGGAGTGAGGCTGGCTGGAAATCCTACCAGTGGGGCAGCAGACACTTTGCAATGTGGTTGCTCATAAGAAAGGGTACTAGGAGTAACCCAGAAAGTTAACCAATTATGTTGTGTGTAGAAATAGGTGCATCATTTGATAAATGAAAATCTGATTTTGCAGTTTGCAGAATTTCTTGAAAACCCTAAGTAGGGCACTATATGAAATTGCACGGCCTGATGTTACCGACAGCCGACCATCTGTCCCCACGGGCTTTCAAATCAAGAGAGCATCATTTCTACTAAGAGCAGGCAATCTATAGTGTGGAGGTCTTAGTAAGTGAATTAGATGAACCTTCTGACTTTTCAGCTTGAGGTAAGAGCAGACTGGAAAAAAAAAAAAAGAAAGAAAACAGAAAGAGGCAAGTTCAACTTCTCGAGTTAACATGAGCAAATTAAATAATTTTGTGTGTTTTTATGGGTAGGTTGCAGTGAGGCAGACTGTAAAAGGCTGATGTGGTCTTTAATATCTCTGGTTCAGAGAGGCAGGTTTCCCAGGAGCACTGGTTTGCTTTGCCTTGGCATATCAGGCATTAGACACACCTCAAAGAATTACACCTCACAGTAACTCCTGTCCTCCTCTTATATTTGGAGAATGGGTATGTTCACTAAGGGAGCAGGAGAGGAGAGCTAGAGAGCTAGGGGGGCTGAAAGTTCTGCCCAGGGGTTGCTTGGTGTCACACATCTTCTGTGTCCTGGGATGCGGCCCTACCTCGCTTTAAATAACCAAATCAGGTGCCCAAAGGAGCACTGCAAACCATAGTGCAGGCTGCTTAGGCTCTGGGTCTGTCCTGCCACTGGTCTGTAAAGTCACTTCCCCTCCCCACTCTGTATCCGTGTGCAAGCAAAGTGAAAGACGATGCTCGTTCTACCTTGCAGATGCTGTTCTGCAAACAGGGCCATGTCCACCGGCTTTCTGCACCTGCCTGAAGACTCCTGTCTACACTCAAACCCTGCGCAGGGTTTCAGGGCTTCCTAGCCTGCATCTCCCCCCCACCCAAATTTCTAACTTTGACAGTGAGCTCGCTCTGTGCTAAGTGCACTCTGACAAAATGTTTTAAAACACGGCATCAAAGTGCTTGGAGTGCTGCTGGATTTTCCCCTTGTACAGGATATGAAAGAAAAGAGAGATTTTTAGCCCTCTAAGATTAAACAATCATCATGGTTTTAAGGGCTTAATCTGCTGGCATGCAGGCTGCTGGCTTATAAATCTCAGGGTGTAATTGGATGCAGCATCAGATCGGTTGTGTGGGCTTCTCCGGGGCTTTCTGTTTGCTTGTTCATTTCCCACAGGCTGCGAGGCAGCAGCATTCTTCTCCTTGAGAGGCGCTTGGCCGCGGAGCCGTAAAGCTGTGCCCCCGGCTGATACCTCAGCAGCACCTCGCTGGATCCCGCTGCCCAGAGAGGGAGGGGGGGCTCAGTGCATGAATTCAGGCGATTGTTTCAGGCGCACATCTGCCTTCAGAAATAGCACGGCACAGGCCGTTACTTATTCAGATGCAGAAGCTCCTTCCGTCCCACAGGCCGGCCCATTCGAGTCACATGCCAGAGGTCTCGGCAGAATGGGCTGCAGCTGCTTCAAATCTGCTGTCTAACATCAGAAGCAGTTGGACGAACTGTGCTGTGCTGACGGCGGCGAGCCTGCCGGGTACCAGGGAAGACAGGGAAAAGATCTGGGACCCGAGCACGATGTTCTCGGAGGATCTGTGGCTGGAAAATGAGAAAAGCTGTGCCGTCGTTCACAAGTCGAAGCGGGGAAGGAAGCGCCAAGAGCTCCTGGCCGTGGCCCTGGGGGTGAAGGTGGGAGTGAAGGGGGCACTTCTGTGGCAACCTCTGAAACTCTTTGCCTATTCGCAGATCACCTCCTTGGTCAGAAGAGCAGCCTTAACTCAAAATGACAACCATTTCAACTATGAAAAAGCACACAATTTTAAGGTAAGCACGACTTCCTATTATTTACGGCTGAAAAGTTCTGTTTTGGTGCATCTCATTTTCTTTTCGTTTTGTTTGTTTTTTGCTGTGACTGTGGATTTTCAGGCAACCATATGTACTAGCTGTGAGAAAACTGTTGAAAATTTTTCTTTTTCTTTCTAAAGTTCTGCTGACTGCATTCCTAATGTGCTTTCACATAGCTACTTAATCCAAATAATGGTTTTGCTACTCGCTAGACTGCTTGATTAGTGTATTTGTTCTTTTTCCCCAGATTCAGTTTTCTTTTTACTGTTCAGTAAAAAAGAATACTTCATACTGATTGTCTTTAACTTAAAGTGTATCTACTGTTAAATGATAAAAAGGCCCCTTTTCAAAATCCAGCTACCATCAGAACCCACTCGCATTTGACCAGCAATATTTTGTACACTTTTTGCTTCCAAGAAGTTGAGAGCACTCCAGTGCTCACCGATACAGCAGAGTGCAGAGGGTTTTGTCTCCCAGCTTTTGTTGCAGCACCATATGCTAAGGAAATGCTCTTAGAGTCCCACTGAGCCATAGGACCTGAGCTTGTGCTTACTTGTCAAACTAAAGCAAATAGCAGGACAAACCTGGGGAAGTTTAGACGTATCATCTTACTGCTGTCTGATGCATACAAAATCAGATTTTCAGCTTTTTCCCAAGTGCTGTGTCTGGCATGCTGGAGCAGGGAAGTGACTCAGCTTTGGAAAAGGACTTTCAGGCAGCTTGGGCTGAAATGCTTTGCCAAAAGGACAGTGCTTGTTCCAGAGCATGCCAGGCAGTTACTGTATCTAATGCTGTCAGACTGTGGTTTGATGGTTATCAGAATGGATACAGAGGGACTAAGAGGCAATAACATGACAAGAAAGGACTGCATCTCAGCTTTGAAACCTCAGTTTGCTTAATGCTCCTTGAGGACTCTGTTCTGGGTCACTGTCAGTATTTGAACTCATTAGCAGAATTTTCTGATATTCATCTCTGGCCTGTCAAAAAAAGAGAAACACTGATAAAAATGATTGCACTGGTTTTGTGGTTTAGCAAAAAGGCTCTGCTTCTTGTTTTTCTATATGTTCTTCCATGCAGATGTTGCTTTCCTCTGCAGTGCTTCTGCTGCAGTTGGTAAATCAATAATTTAATATTAGTGAGCAAAGCAAATAATAGCATTCCTCTTCTCATTCCTCCTCCTTGACCCAGTCTACAGAAAAAGTCAATATTCATTTCACTGATCCACACTGAAGGAAATAGGGGAAATACTCTGTATTTTCTTGCTTGATTAAAACATCTTTCATTCTTTCTGGGTTTTGCCCTCATTATCATTTTAATATCAAAACTATTTTAGTTTAACAAGAAAATATTTTCTCATGACTGAGACTTTTTTCCACTTTGACCCATGCATTCTTTCCTCTTCAAAATTCCCCTTGTTTTGGCTTTGATTTATAATTGGAAATGTGCCCAGTTAACTTTGTGTTTGCACAATCTAGCTGTTGTACAGCCTCTATTCCTTTCTATTTCAAAAGAGTCATAGTTTTAACTGGAAAATCACATGATTAAATATGTATGTATTTAAAAGCTTGACTGCAGAAAATTATTGGCTTATCCTAGCAAAGGACATAAAAACCTTAGGAAATAAACATTTTAAAAAATGTTGTCCAGACAGAAAGGCCAGTTAAAAGTGTTAAATTTACTTAATGAACAAAAATATTCTCTATGCAAATACAGTTAGTTTTCTAAAAGAACACTTTAAAACATGTCTAGTTGCTGAGCAAAAAATGTGGATAGAATGTTTAGGGTAGAACATTTGGGTTCAAAAGACATCTAAATTCAAGTATATTATTAGCATATACTCACATTAATTACAAAAAATATTAAGAAGTTATTTAAAAGAGAAAGAACGGCTTTATGAGTCTTGGAGCAAAATTCTTGATGGCATTCAAGCTATGACAATCTGGGATTTTTCTGAAGGAGAATGCTGTTTTGCAAACATTCAAAGTCATGTTCTAAGTTTGTAGGTGAATACTGAAATGTATTGTAGAATTCATTTCATTTATAGGGACAAAGGTTGCGTATCGCAGTGTTCATCAGAGTCTTGTCCTAGGCTGTTCTTCATGAACAAACAGAAACTCTTCAGCTCTTTTCCTTTGAGCATGAAGAATCTTAAAGAAGGCCACAGTCCTAGTGAAACTGATGAGATCTTAAATCCACTCGGATCTCCCTCCAGCCTTTCCAAACCAATACAGTAATTAAAAAGGAGCCCTGGAGCTTGGGGAGCAAGGTTGCCAGGTTATCCCATTCTGAGCATCTCTTCTTTCTCATTCAGACTCTTTTCCAAACTTCAAGGCACTCAGGGCAGAGGAACAGAAAAAAGATTTAGGATTCAGCCTGATTTGTTAACCTGGGTTCATCCTGAGCACAGAACACAGTCACATGGATTTAGATTTGGAGCTGGCGTCTGTCTGGCGGGACAACTTTGCATAAGCCAGTGTAGACGTACCGTAACTCAGGAAAGAGAATAAATCTCTGAAGCCCTGTTTAGAAAAACACAGAGGTATTTCTGTAACTATGTGGGTTTCAGCCTAACTGCATTGCAAAGTCGCCTTGCATCTCGACATGGTTTGGATCCAGCAGACTTTGGCATGCTTTTACCCACCAACTTCAGTGTCAAGGTCAGGCTTGTGCCTGAGGGCAGCAGCATGCAGTTTGGGGATGCTCGACGTGTTCTGTTCTAGGTTAGGAATTCATGACAGGGGCTCTGTGATGCTTAAGTGAGCAAATATAGCTGAATAATGTGTTTTTACCACAACACTGTTTCTGTTTGCCACGATAGCATGCGCAAACCCCACAGCAGGATTTGCTACTGGAGCAAAGGCAGCTGATTACTTGCAAGTCAGGAGCTCTGCTGGGAGAAAGGAGACTCTGCGATACATTTCCCCTTGTGTTAATCATTGCAGACAAACACTGCTTCTGGGAGACAAAAGGGTTTTGTGGAGGCATTTTTTACAGGCATCATGAAGATTATACATGTGTATTTGAACAAAAATAGCAGCAGTCAGCTTGTCTTCCCTGCAAACAGCTCTGGTTCAGCAGCAGTCCACAGGAGAGTACAAATCCACACATGCTCAGGTGAAAGTCTGAGAAAACCTCTTATTTCCTTATTTTCTTTGGCTGCAAATAGAAAAGGCTTCAAACACAATCAGAAGCAGCACCTTGAATTCCTATTAAAACAATACATTTCAACAATTTTTAGTTTGTTTCTGTGATATTACTAAAGGGGTTACTTTGTCTAGACACTGAACTGGAACTCCTTCACTTTGGTCTTAGTTTCTCCCTCTGTGAACACGGTTGATGTAAAACTCCAGGCACAGACTCAAACTTAATGAGACAGTGCCCATAGGAAAGCTCTTCCATTTGGAAACGGAGACACCAAAGGATTGAAGGGCAGAAGTAAGAGCACAGGAAGGCAAGAGGAACAGACATGCAAGGGAGTATTGGGTGGCAACCCACGGGTGGCCAGCAGAGAAGGTGAATGTAAGAAACAACTTTTTGATGAAAGACATAGAGCTGGAAAGGAAACAGAATGAAGAAATGAGAAGTAAGAGAATGTGAAAAGAAGATGAAAGATTGAACAAGACAAGTACAGTTTTGTCTTATATGAAGACATTATTGTTATGAGTTGGACTTATTTATAGACTGTATAGCCCAAGTCTATGCTGAGTGTATTCAGAGAGGCCTCCCAGTGCTGCAAAATGAAGTGAGAACAATAATTGGATCTTCATCATTTTTCAAAAAATCTAAGCCCAGTCCATTTGTAGTGGTATAGTTACAAAGCATAGGGCAAAAACTAAAAACCCATCTCAAGAACTCAAAGACCTTCTGTTACCTCTCCTTGTTTAGAGTAGAGATGAGACCAATCTTGCAGGCAAAATTCCCATTTACCACTTGAAAGTGATATATGCAAGTTTTGGTCTCAGTTCAAGTGATGTGTTCACAAGGACAGAATTCCTTCATTATTTCCTTAAAAGTAATGGCATGACAAGAATAAGACACTTAGTTCAAAACTGTATCTTAGGAGATTTTTGCGCTTTCATCCAGAAACTTTTAAAGGTCTCCCTTTTCCAGTGGGAGGTAGCAAGTATTTTTCTCTTTCAGCCTGACCAGAAATCAGCAAGACTAGCTTTTCTCAGGGTATTTCAGTTGGGAACTTGCCATTTGAGCTAAAATGCAGAGCCATGAAAAATTAAAGTGAATGCATAAATAGAGCTAGACCTTTGAGGGCCACCAAGCTGAAGAAAACAAGGGCAGAGTGTGTGGTCAGCAGTTCTCAGCTGGAGCCCTCAGTGAGCGCTGAGGACTGCTTCCTGTTGATGACAGGAGAAATCAAGGAATAATCAGCTCCCATTTTCTAAATATGCTACGGTGAGCTCAGCTGAAATAAGCTTTATGTAAAGTGAGCAAGTAGGCCACAAATATCCTAGCAACTGAGACGCACGTCGTGCAGAATGGAAATGGTGCAGTTCTCAAAACCCCGAGTGAGCTTTTACAGCCACTTCTTGCAAGGCTGGCTTTTGTAAACCACTGCAAAGCAGAAGATGTGGATAGCTGTCTTCCCTCAGCAGATGATTTCCACCCACAATTAAGTGCAGGTGCAGACCTACTAATTATGTGGTTATCAGTCTAAAAACGGTAAAGATGGAGGCATAATTAATTTTGTCTGTAGTTTTTTATCCACTGAAGGTCACATAGAAAATATGCCTGAAACACAGGTCAGCAGCTGGTGTTAAGTGCTGCCACTAAAAGCCTTGCCTGAATTTCATGCTATTCCCCATTCAGAATTAAAAAAAAAAAAAAAGTAAATGAGTGTGTGGGTATATATGAGATATCTCAAGTTTTATTGCAAGGTGTTGTTTCCCAGAGATATGCATTTTACTGAGGCAAAACAGCATTTTAGAAAATCTGACCCAATCAAATTTTCCAACTGAGACTCTTTACGATCAAAAAGGAGGAAGAATTATGATCACTTTAAGCTTATTCACATAATTATTGGCTGTGGGTAATTGGCCAGGAGTAATCTGTGGTCAGTTTCTTTAAGGTAATAATATCACATGTTCATCACTACATCAGGAAGAGGGGTCTGTACTAAAATCACAGTACTTCGTTTTCCCACTCGGGAGTACAGACGTGTTTACATGTGATCCTGCAGACAACTGCGGCTGAAACATTAGCGAGGCTAACGCTGGCCTTAAAACTTCACAAAGTTTATTTGAAAGGGGCCATTTTTTATTTTATGAAAAGTCAAGAGCAATTTTCCCCTTCCCATGGGGAGGAAGAGGCCTGTCAGCAATCCGCTCCATCGGTAAACACAAACACGTCCAAAGGAAAAGGAAGCATTAGCAGCCTGAGTGTGCATGATTTATGTTTTGCTAACCTCAATTAAGTCTCTGGCCAGAACTAGCTCATACCATGTCCATTCACACAGGCATAGCCCTCACTATTTACTCTTCTTTTCATTGAATGTGAAATGCTTACTTTACCAGAACATACATCTTAAACAAAAGCTTTTCCATCATAGCCCTTGTAAATGCAGTTGAGGAGGCAGCAGTTGTGTGCAAAACGTGGCTCAGGAGCCCTTGTGATCTCTCAGCACCCAGGTCACTTTATTTCTCCTTATTGACTGATGTTTGGACTGCAGTGGAATGACATCTGCTGTACTGAGAAAGGGCCCCTGACATCTTTTGCCCGTGTGAGTCCAGTTTGCAGTAAGCTGTAAACTTAAGTTTTAAAGTTTGCAGTGAGCTGCAGTGGGGAAGGGTATTGTTTGCTTTTATCAGTGATGGACTCTAATGTGACAAATCAGATCTTACCCAACCACTGCCTGGAATGAGTGCACAAATCATTCTTTATCAATCCCGATACAAGTTTATAGGGAGTTTTGGTCAGTGTTGCGTGTAAATGCGCAGGTAAAGCATTGCCAATGCGCCAAGACCCCTGTGGTGCTCTTAGCACGTCGACTTTGCACCAGATCTGTGGGTATGTGGCTTTGTGGGATGTGGGATGTGTTTGTAGGGACTTTCTGTTATTTCATTTCCTTTCCTTTCAAATGATCTGCTGAAGTGTGTTTGAATCTCAGAAACATGCCTGGCTGGTTTGACCTAGTCAAATAAAAGCACTGACTGCAGTTCCTCAGATTGTTAGTTTTGCTTCTTTCTCCTCTGACTAATGAACCTGGTTTCCTCCCCTCCTCAAGAGCTAAAATGTCAGCTAGCAAAAGTTATTTGTTTTTAGTGTTGTACACAGCCCAGTTCTCACTTACGTTAAGCCTATTGAAAGATAAACTGTGAGATCAAAGCAAAGTTCTGTTCCCATGGTTTATTCCATCTAGCCTATGGAAAGATGTGGGCACTGTGTGGTAACGATTTACTCCTACTGAGTCTTCTGTTGTTTATCCAGTTTAGTTGTTCCATCTGTCAGACCATCTGCCTCCCAGTGACCCCATTTCTTTTTTTTTTCCCCCATTTGTATTGCAGGTCCACACGTTTCGAGGTCCGCACTGGTGTGAATACTGTGCCAATTTCATGTGGGGTCTCATCGCTCAGGGAGTGAGGTGTTCAGGTAGCCCGCAAATGTTTTCGGTCTTCACTGGGAAGTGCTCAGGCATCCATCCGACTCACCCCAGCCTGCATGCCCTACAGGAGGGAGAAGCAGGGGTCACTTTGCAAAACACGCCAAGAAGTCCTCCGGTGCCTATTACATCCCTGTCATTTTCTCTTGTCCCAGAAAGTGCAGACTGGTTTTAAAAAGAAATCATATGTATGCAGCGTCCACAGTCCAGGCCTGCTGTTAGAAAAGGGATGTCTCTGATAGGGCAGGTGAACAGCGTCTCACCTTCCACATGTGAAGAACTAACAGAAATGGGACAATAGCTCTCTCACTTACCATAATGGATGTACTGAGAAAAAAGCTTAAATGTGCTTTCTTTTGGAAAAATAACCCTACCCTTCCAAACACATCAAGTTTTGCCCTGTTTGTTTTACCACATTGGCTGGTCTGGGCAGGAATCCATCAGCTCCTCTTTGCTGAAGGTGACATTGATTTGGCAGTGCCTTGGTAATGCATGTGCATGGGTATATACATTAAGAAATTGCCTTTATGGTGTCATTAAGTTTTTACCTGAATGTTTGTACATCTTAAGAAACAAGCTCTGGAAACAGCAGAGCCAGCCAGCAACTAGGCTTCATGGTTCGTCTTTTTTGCCACCAATTGTTGAAAAGTGCCCTTATGTGCAAAAAGACTGTCACCTGATTCCTGTAAAAATACCTTGTGTTGCTGCAAGCCTTAAATAGCCCACCTCGAGGGAAAGCAAAAAAAGGACTTCATTTTCCTAGGACTCATTTTCTGATGCCTCTATATTAGCATTTTAATAGCACTTTAATTATTTTAAATTTGTTCTCTTGTGAAAAATAATATTGCAAAAATACAATAATCATTGCATCATGATCTTTGGAATTCAGCAAGTGAAATTGTATTTGGTATATAGAAAATGGGCTTTCATAACTTCTTTCTACAGACCTTCAATCTCTTCCATGTCTCACGTGAATATAATCTTTAAGGTCCCTTCCAACCCAAGCCATTCTATAATATGCTTTTGCCATAACTCTCCCTGCCCTGACCCCTGGGTGTTCCTGAACTCAGACTGGCACCAAATGCACTTGCCCTGACCTCTTCCTTTCGAGATTAGAGGAGGTGATTGTAACATGAAATTTAGACAGGGGCTTGAAGGATTAAAATAGCTTTCAGGAATACAAAATTTCTGCTATGTCTTTTCTGCCTGTAGATGAGTAATGGCAACAGAAAGAGTATGGAAAGGACATTGTAGAAAAAGAAAAATGAATAGTAATTTTCTTTTCAACCTGTTTGATCTTAAACACAAGTGTTCAAAAACTGACCATCACAGAGCTGTGTTTGTTCACATATAAAATATTAAACTCATGAAAAGGCTTATTTATCTAGTATGAAACATAATACT
This sequence comes from Penelope pileata, assembly GCA_013396635.1. NCBI lineage: Eukaryota > Metazoa > Chordata > Aves > Galliformes > Cracidae > Penelope > Penelope pileata. The sequence goes on from WBMW01002252.1 coordinate 225,395, forward strand.
CTCCCTCATTAAATTACCAACATTGACTGTAAGTAGACAGATGCATTTGGACTTAACTTCACATACTAGGAGAACAGCACTGAAAACAGTACAGGGAGAATCCTAACAGCAGCTGCTCTCATTTGTTTGGATTTCACACAACAATAATTTATTATGCAGTAACAACCGTAGGAAAAAACCCAGAAGAATCCACCAATTCCATTAAATGTGTAGATGTGTTTGTACTGATTATCTGATTTTGCTTGATTAATATTTTATCAAAAACAGTACTGAAATGTGTTGCGGTGGTGTTTGCTTTATTGAGCCATATAAATTAATTTGGTTGAGTATTTGAATATATTAGAAAAATTCAATTTGTGGTGATCAAATGGTGATGTTTAAGTAAATAGAAACCCACTAGTGCAACCAAAAATAAGATACCAAGAACAATTTGTAACATGGATTGCTGTTGCTTACATTTCAGAGCATTTTATATGCTTAAACTGACCCACAGACTAAACAGAGAGGTCACTTTAGTCATCAGGGAAGTGATGAGGCTGTGACGGTGAGGCTGTTACCGGTGAGCAGAACAAGCCAAAATGCTGAGCAGCAGGGATTCGGAAGGGGAGGGGAAGCATGCCCATTCACAGCTCCAACAGAATTTCAGTACTCAAGCAAGCCTTAGGACCTTAGCCCTTTAGCAGTGCCAAGCCACAGGCTGGCCAGTAAGACGCTGTCATTAATGTGTTCATTTAATAAAAGGCTAAACTCAAATACCCAGAAGCTAAGTCCCACACTTTCAAATGCGACACTCAGAGCCCAGTGTCCAGCAGTGAGCTGACCCAGACTTGGCAGTGGCTGTCCCCACCAGGTTGGGAGGTGAAGAACACTCAGAGCTTTTACAGCCTTTTTAGCAACTGTGCTGAAGTTCATTTTGCCCAGCAAGTTTTTTATAGGACATTTCTGTGCTTGTCCTTTTTGTCTTTGGTAATTCTGCAGCACGGTGAACTGTCACTGAGTCCTACCAATGTTGTACATTCAGAGGCCAGCAAAGCCACTAGAGAGTCACATGGAAACGATTTATTCTATGAGAAAGTTGTGCCTCTTGGCTGTTCTAAGGATATAAATTGTTAACAAAGCCTCTCAGCATAGTATTAATTAATGAGCCTGACTAACTTTGCTTATAGACTGTGGGTTGAACGTACACAAGCAGTGTTCCAAGTACGTGCCCAACGACTGTCAGCCTGACCTCAAGAGGATAAAACGAGTCTACTGCTGTGATCTGACCACGCTGGTGAAAGCCCACAACACCCAGAGGCCAATGGTGGTGGATTCCTGCATCCGAGAGATTGAAGCAAGAGGTTTGTATGCTTCAAAAATCAGCAGGCATGATAAAATGACAATGACTTCAATTACATGTTAAGATAAGTCAGAATAGCATGCTCTTGTACCGTGAGGACAGAATGAGAGAAGGGTTTTTTTAGCGTCGTTGATACGTTGCTTTGCATTAGCTAATAAAATTAAATCATGACATTTCATAATGCAATTTACTGAAATTCTTTCTGAAAACATGTCAAAACAGGTATTATGTTACACTTTTGAAAGGGCTGAACTTTAAAGTGAACTTTAAGTTCATGTTTATGTGTCTTTTTTCATTATTTTGTTTTAACATACCTGGAGACACTTCTAATTTCAGAGTAATCAGTTTAAATCAAACCCGTTATTAACAACCTTTGAGGGCATTCTGGGCAAGAGCACACAAATGGCTGGAAATGACTCAGACAAATGAGACCACAGACTGTGGCATTTTGTGTTACCTTGCAACCTGCTCAGATTAGGAACATTTTCATGACGCTCACCTGCTGACTGATGGATGCCAAGGCTCAGGCAGCCTGTCACAGCCAAAACTCCAGCTTGAGATGAGCTTTTGCTACGCAAAGATGTGTGCCAGATTGAAAAAAAAAAATGCCATCTCTCCTCCAACACATCTACCAGACAGTAAGGATCATGTATTTTTGTTTTGGATAGCAGTTGTGTGTGTTGTGCTGCCCAATAAGCCAAATTTCTCCATTAGTCATAGCTATAGCACAGAAATCTCATAATGTTGAGTTTGTGGCATCACAGTAATCTGCATAGCAACACATTGATACTAGCCATAGGGATTTCAAAGCCACGCATCATCTCCTGAAATGAATCAAAGATTTACAAGTAAATCCCCTGCACTGCTCTGTAAAGCTCTACCAGGATTATATCATCATTGCACGGACAAATACAATAGCTTGGACTAAGACAGAAGAGCTTTACTGATACAAGTCAGCTACATTGCATTTGAGATATAATCACTTACTTGTACATTTATTGATTCAGAGAAAATCTGCTGCCCACTGTTTTTTCAACATCTTTACATTTCTTTCTTTAACTGTTGTAGAACTTGATTTTTCTTTTAGGGCACAGATTTTGTTCTCAAGAAAACAAAGTGCATTGGGTCTTATAGATAGGTTAGCACTGTGCATAGTCAGAATAAGGAGCTCTGGGATTAAAATAAACAATGTCAGTGTTACTCTTCTTGGTTAGTTGTGCCTGCTTTGCTGGGCTGTCCATCATTTCATGTTGCCTTGGAGTAAAGGTGGGGGAGCATAAACCAGGTCTCTTCTGGAAGAATTGTAGAAGGGATATACTACATGGACAACACCATCCGTCACGTATATCAACTGTGTATAAGTATAGGCTGACAGCAAAACTGGGAACAAATGTGCTCAAAGGGAAAGGCAGTCTCTTGCTTTTACTGTTATTTATTACTAAGCAAATGGTAAAAACAAAGAAGGCCTCTAAAGCTTCATTAATTATGGACAAATCCAGGAAAATCTCTAGGATAAAAAGTGTAAATCATGGCAATAACACGTGCCTTGCCATTAGCAATTTGCAATATTTTCTTGTAGCATTACCAACTGTTTTTTTTTACTATTATTTTCTGTTTGTAACAAAATCAGAAAATATAAATGCTAAAAATATTTAATCCTGTAAAAAAAATTATTTTTCCTTAAATGCTCCAGATTGTCACATTACAATTAATATCTTGCTGCATTTATCAGACCTTCCATTGTTTTTGCTTTGTTGTTTTCAAGCCTGTTGCTTTTTAACTTGATGGTTACTGAAGCAAAATTAACCAAGAACTTTTTGTTTCAGGTTTGAAGTCTGAAGGCCTCTACAGAGTCTCAGGCTTCACTGAGCACATTGAAGATGTGAAAATGGCCTTTGATCGAGGTATAACATTTTTAAATTTTGTACAATTGTTATTTAAACTTTCTAAGCTAGGACTTTTCAGTTCTTTTATGTTTATATGGGTAGCAAGGTAATGAAATTTGTATAAAAACAGAAGGATAGAAAGCAGCCTTTTTTTGCAGATTTTTTAAACTAATCTGTAGTACTTTTCATAAAAAGAAAATGTATTTCATATTTGGAAAGAATAACTAAACACTCAGTAAATAGTGGTAGGAAGAAGGCTAAGTGCTCGGGCGATTCATTGGGTGATTGCTCAACCTAGCAGCAAAGCCTGGGCTCCTAGTTCAAGCATGAGCCTAAACAGTGCCAGGGAAAATTTCTTGGCTCTATCTTTAGCATACTCAGTGCTTTATAAAATGATAATCTGTTTATGAGCTCAAGAACAAGGAACTGCAACTGAACACTCATTCTGAATGCAGCCATGCAGGAAGCATCACACCGCTGTGCATGTGATTGCCATTTCTGTGTCTGTGCTGCAGATGAGAGGAGCATGAAGGAGATTAGTTGTACAGCATATTGAAAAACTGTATTAATTAAAGCACTGCCTATTAATCATGATGAGCATCCTTATAGCCCTTGTGAATTATCTGGCTGATTACGTTGGTTCTGGTCATGCACACAGTCTTTGCACATGTTGGCCCAGCTGGTCAGGACCTCACAGCCAGGTCCTGTCCCATCACCTCAGCCAGCAGCAGGGCAGTCAAGGGTGGGGGACAGGAGAACAGCCCAGGTTCACCCCAAGCCCTATCGCTGGGCACCTTTCTGGTGGCAAAGTAGGTCCGGGCACAGGTTGGGAAGTCAGTCCATGATTCAAGGTCAGGATCAACTCCAGTGACAGTAACCAGTATCAGATACAACCTGAGTCCATAGGGACACGACAGATCCAGGTCAAGCCAGGCAGTCAGCCTGCGGGTTGGGGTATGGATCAGCAAGGTGCATGGCCAGGCACAGGCACGACCATGATGCAGCTGGAGACGTGCGGAGTCACTCAGGCAGGCCTGGGGGCCACGAGGCCGTGGGCCCATGGGCAGGAGATGTGGGGGCAGGCTCCAGGTGAGGCTGGTCAGGGCCGACAAGGTCTACGGGTGCCCTCAGGGCCTGGCACACAGCATATTTACTGTGCCTGAATACTTCTTTGTTTGGAGACAGTATGTCATGCAGACTTCACTGGCAAACAAGTCCAGCTATGTAAGCAGGAATTTCTAAAGTGATTGTTCTCGTGCTATACCCAAACATCCTTTAAAAAAAATGATACAAAAAATGTGTTGCATGCTGCAGTTGTGAACATACATGTATACACACATAGATCAGACATGATTTGGGTGGAAGAGATGTAAAGCGCTACGACTTCTGTCATACCAAGATACACACTGCAGATGTCCTGCATTAAGCAGCATTACTGGGAGGGTCACAGGCCACAGAGGTCCCACTCCAAGTAGGTCTAGCCTGGCTAACTCTTCAGTTCTGTGTGTTAATTCTCTTCTACATGTATCAACCTGAGTGAAACTCAAACAGGGAAGCACAGGCTGAGGAGGGAAGAGCTTAAAGAAAGCAGCCAGAAATTTATGTCTGAGCATGACTCTCATGCTGGTGCAGCTGTCATTCCTTTGAAAATGCTTCTAACCATCAGAGCCAGCTCAGTTTTACAGAATACTCTGTTATTGTTGCTGATTTTCCTGTCATGATCTGGTGGCTATACACGTTTGAATTAGAGCCACAGTAGGGAATAAAGTGTGATTTACTGGAAAAAGCAGCCTCTATAAACAGGAAGAATAAAGTCAGTGGCAGTATCAGGTTTCCAAAGGAAAAAAGTATGGATAAGCATGGAAGCAGAGAAAGCAAGAACCAAGTTTGCATACACAGGCTATGGGGAAACCTACTGGACATAAATTAATAATAAGCTATGTCTACATTTTCTTTTAGCAATCTCTTGAGGAAAAAGGGATAAGAAAGGAAAGAGAATTGCTGTGTTGTCACGAATAATGCTAGAAGCAGGGAACAGTACACAAAAGATTATGAGAATGCATGAATACAGTATTGCTGAGACCAGACACTGAAAACTTCACTTTCTTCTTCTGAAAATGTTTTCTACCTGAACTGAGATGGAAAGCAGACGGATATCTTTTTTTTTTGCTTTCTTTTTTTTTTTTTTTTTAATGCAGGAAGGGATTTAAAGAAAACAAAAATAGATTTTTTTCTGACTTGTGGGCTGCACAGCTAGAAGGTGTTGTCAGCTGGCAGAAGGTTAAATTGGCAAAAGATTTCCAACCTGACAGCTCAGGGCTGGCTTCCCTGTCAGATCCAGGCTTAGAGAGACAGAGACCCCAGCCTCTCTTCTGCATCTCGTCCCCTGTGTCACCCTCAGAGCCTGAGCAGAAAGGAGTGTAACGTCCCAAGGGCATGGAATATCCCAGATCTGTTCTGTAGGTGTCAGAGCTGGGAGGAAAGGGAGCTGAGAGCCAGGCGCTTGGCAATTTAAAGGCCACTTTCTAACTATCTGAAAGCAAAGCTCTGAAAGAAGCTTCTAACAAAAGCAGGGATCAACAGCTTAGCTAGCTTTTTAAATGGAGGTTGAGTGATTTATGGGAAGGATGGTACTGCATGGTGTCTGCAGTTGCGGAGTGCCACACTGATTGCAGAGGTCCCCCCTGTCCTTTGTGTCTGAGCCACCCCCCAGGCACCCAGATAGACTGCCAGAATGTGCTTTTGCATTTCTGGAAACACAGCTCTTAACAACTGGTTTTGAAAACAAGCAAGCAAGAAGTCCTGCTATTTTAACACACAGGATGCCTACTTCAAATAACGCCATGAACCTTTCTGGTTTCACGACATTTCTTCATCAAACCCTGGGAGAGAGAAGACAGGATAATGTATGGATGAGGCACACAGGGTCCCTCTCCTGTTATTTCATTTGCAGCTGAGGGGGTACAATGGACAGAAGTCAGCCCTCCCTGTGACTGATTGTCCCAGCGTTGTCAAAGGGACACTGACTTGTTGCTCCCAAAGAATTATAGTGGGAACAGAAAAGCAAAGTCAGGCTTGAAAGTTAACATCTCAGGAAGAGAATGGCATGCCACAGAATGTTATTTTGGCTGTAAAGCTGGGACAGTTATTTTTAAAAGTGGGAGAAGTTGGTCCTCGTCTTGTTTAAACTAAGGCTGCCTTCTAGAGCAAAAGTGGTGTAAATACCCCTGCTGCAAGGGAGGGTTGGGCTCTCTGAGGCACTGACAATGTTCCATTTCAGTGATTTTCGTAATGAGAATGAGAGGAATAATGTGGATTTATTTATTCTTGTGAATGTTGGTGCTGTAAAACAACAGTTGCTCTCTGTGAGCATTGTTGAGCTGTGACACTCTAACAGCCATAAAACTCTCATTGTGTGCTTTGCCCACAGAGCTGCCATTGTCATAAATGCATTCTGTCCTTCCACTTGTTTGTATGACTGGCTGGTACAATACACTTGCTAAAAATATTATGCTGTTTAATATTACATGAGTACTCAGAGGCCTCCTATACTCCCACTCCTTTGCTAGTGAGTCTGAAAACCTGTCACATTCAAAATCCAAAAAAAAACTAAGAAGAAGCACATTAGCTTGGCAAAGGTTGTGCAATAAAAAGAAGGCATTAAGGGAGAAGGAACTTGGGTAGAAATGCAATTCAGTATTCAAAGGGCATAGCTGAGGCTTTAAGAATGTAATACTTACCCCATTTCCTTCTCAGATAAACTACTGATATATTTCTGTGGCATCCAAAGTCAGCTTAAACCTCAAAACAAAGGAAAAAGACTTCTCTTGTCTTAAGATACTCAAACTTCAACGTAGTGCAACAAAATATGTTGAAAGTCAAAGTAACAAAGAAAAAGAAATGACAGGTTTTGTGTAGGGTTAGGTTTATAAAGATTAAATGAACTAGCTGCTTGCAATACAATACAAAAAAGGACTGTTCTAACATATGCAATCACATGCAGTATCACTGCAGTGGTACTGAAAGTGCCAAACATGATCTGAGGAAAGTTCCTGTATTGAAGAACTAAAAAGACAATGGTGGCAATGCAGAAGGTGCCATACAAAATATGTGTATTTTCTGCAATTTGTTGGTGCAGATGGACCTCCGTAAAACAGGTGTCATGACTTTACCTGCAATGGATGAGTTTTCTTTGCATAGTGCTTTGAATTTTAAGTGTGCTTAAATAAAAATACAAATCCAGGAGTTTAGTGAGGGTAAGAAATAAGTGCAGCCTGCCAAAGGGCCTTCAGTGCCTTCAGAAATCAAAAGGAAAAAAAGACAATCCAAAGTCTACTAAAGGAAAATAAAAATTTCACCTTCCCTAAATACCTACTTCAGAAGTGGAGGTATATTGTGACAGACATATTGTTATTCTTAACAAAAATCTCAATGCAAAAAAGTCTTCAGTGCATTTCCAATGGATGTACTTTTGTCTCTGAAGTGAAGAGAGAAATCTTTGATTCAGGACTGAATGCATTTTTCCTGCAGTAAGTGAACAGAGGTGTGTTTGAAGGACATCATGGTTTGAAGTACCTCTAGCTGAAGTGCCCCTTTAAGGAAGTGTGCTGGGCTGCTCTGCAAAAGTACTAAATAAATAACACTTCTATTTAGTGTACCGGTGACCTGGATAATAGATGCAACCTTCTGCTTTGCTATATCTGTCCAGATGCAGCTGCTATCTCCTTGAAAGTATCTGTTTTCAGCAGAGCATTTTGAGTGCTCAGTGTCCATCAATTAAATAGAGCTCTCCACACAACGCTACATAGAACTAATGCTACAGCGCCTGGAACGTGTGGATTAAACAAAAGATTGGGGCAGTGTAAACATTCTCCTAGGGGTTATTGATGCTGTATTAAATTAAATGCTGATGGATGTATTCAGACTGCTCAGCTGCATGAAGAAAGGCTGCTTGTTTTAAACACTTAAGCATATAATCTCCTCTTGATGAGAACATGTAGGGCTGTTAGTCTTAATGAGAATTATGTGCAAACATTGGACAGGACGTATCCCTTCAAGATTAATGTGCTAGGTTTGTATAAAACATCTACAATCAATATAAACTGTTTTACTCCACTATGAAAGCCTTTATCACCATCTTAGAAGCAGTGTATCAAGCACAGCCCCTCATCTGTCTACATCAGGGTATGTCTACAAGCAACAGCAGTTGTGAGACAAGCAAGGGAACGGATTTACAGTGTGTCAGCACCTCAGTGGTAGCAGTTAGAGCTGGTGCTTTGCACCTCCTGGCAGACGCCAGTGGACTCACTTCCACCACTCCAGCAAGCACAGCCTTGCATCAGCCCAGTCATCAGCTGGTCCCAAGTTGTTACGGGCTTTATCTTTACTTCCTTCTGTGAGTGCAGTGCTGTTATCCTCACTTTAAAGAGCTAAAAGGTTTAACAGATCTCAGAGAAGCCTGAGGTGAAGTTGGGGATTAAATCCAGACAGCTGCTTGACCACTGCCCTGTCCTGTCTCTCTGCTGCCAGGCCCAGAGAGGGAACAGGCTCACCTCCTCCAGGGAGGGAGGACAACCAGATTGCTCAGGGAGTTAAGGTACAGAACAGATGTAGACATTTGAACGTAAAATAATATCCATTCAGCCTTGCTGGTTTCTTGTAATTTCACTCATTGCAAGCCACGTGTTGGTCACAGGCTGACCAGCAGCAATGGGAAATTTTAGAAAGTGCTCCATAATGGAGTTTTGACAAACTGTGTTACAACATATGGGAAAAAAAAAGTATGCCATTAAGCATGCCATTCATCTATTTAGCTGTTCATCCATTGCAACTATCCATATTCATTTAACAAATTGAGATCCACATTTGAGAATAAATTGTGTAGCTAAATGCCATAGCATGTCTATTTAAATTCAAATCTTTGCTACAAATAAATAATTCAGATATGAAGACATTAGAAGGCATCCAGAAAATAAGAAGGCTGACTAGCTAATCGGCATAGATGGATTGGTGCAGGACTCAAAAGATTTGGTTGTGTGCTCTGATTTTTGCTGCTTGTCTCTTGGGGGACGTTGCAAATTTATGTTATTTCTCTGTGCCTCTGTTTCCCCAAATGCAAATAAAAGTGCATTGATCTGCGGATACAAAATACAGCAGCAAGACAAGCTATTAACAGCTTAGTTTGAACATTCAATAAATTGGCCAAATTCAACAAATACATTATTAACATGATTTTTTCATCTAACATTATACATCATATGTGAGATGATAAACACTGCAGATATTGTTGATGCAATCACCAGCCTCGCCAAAAGACGTCAGCAAATAAATTATTTACTAAATGATATGGAAGACACCATTCCTCCGTCATCCACTGTAAAGTTGGTAGCAACATATTCTCATTTAAGCCTTCCAAATGCTTTCAGGTTGTTTTTTATTGCCAGGTTGGGCACAGTAAATCTGAATTAGAAGGCTTGCCTTGCTTCTGTCCAAATTAGACTGTTTTCCAAAAAGATTTCTTCTTTCTCCTCTAGATGGTGATAAGGCTGATATTTCTGCCAGTATTTATCCAGACATAAACATTATTGCTGGAGCACTGAAGCTGTATTTCAGAGACTTACCAATTCCTGTGATCACCTATGATACCTATTCCAAGTTCATAGAGGCAGCAAGTAAGTATTGCATAGTAATTTGCAATTAGCAATTTCCCATCCATTGCGCTGTTCACATTAAAGAAAAAGACAACAAATTGGAAACAAGGGCTTTGTTCCATTTGTTACTTCTCATCCATGTGCCTGTTTTACATGAAACTTTTGCCTGATTGTTAATGCAGAAGGAACGTTAAGCAGGTAAAAAAATAAAAATAAATGTAGAGTATAAAAGTACTTGACAGGTTAGCAAAAAATATAAAGATCGTGGTACCTAAGAAGTAGCACACTTTCTTCTTTAAAAAGTATCCTTAATGATTTTGAAATGGCACACAGATAAGCAAGAGGTATATATCACCATGTTGGGTTCATCTTCTGGCTCACCCAACCTTGCACTGCCCTTGCAGCCACAGGCAGTGCTCTCCTGCACTCTCCTCTTCCTCCATAGGCAGAGAAATCATTTTTCTTGCCACTCATCTTATAAATAACATGCTCAGAGGAAGCAGTTCCTATCACAAAATACACCAATCTTTTAAAAGCATGCCATAAAGATCCTTAATCTTCTAAAATTTCAGGTTTCTGGTGCCATTTTTATGAAAAGTCATGCAACAGATATAACTCTGACTTATTTCACAGCGTAGGAATCCATATTTTTCATGTAAAATACGTGTAAATCCCGATCAAACTTTTAGAGAGATTGCCAGTCTTAAGTGAGCACTGCTGTTCTCACATCGCTGATACTTAAATAAATACATTCAGCAATCTCACCTTGTTTATGTAATTGACATTACTTCGGTCTCTCTACCTAAACTTTAGCATAGTCCAGTATAATCAAGAACAGTCTCTGAAGCACAGATCCACACTCCCATCTGGTTTGGATGGCTAATTGAAGTAATCTTACGTGAGATTTCAAAGAGTCAGTTCCAGACAGCATATTATGAAGCACTTAATGAAGCTCAGGTACCATACCTACTACTGTAGCTACAGCTATAGACCATAGAGACGACTATATGGTGGTCTTTGTTGCTGATTGCTTTGTAAAACCATTCTTTTGAGAAGTTGCTGATAAGCTCCCTTTTTATAAGTTTAGTATTTATCTGTGCAGGCACAGTCAGAGGCTTGTAAAGGACTCTATAATGATAACTTAGCTTCCTGAATTATTGCTGTTTACAAATGAGAGGCTCTATTAACATTAATCCTGTTTGGTGTTTTTACAGAAATCTCCAATCCTGATGAACGACTAGAAGCAATACATGAAGTGTTGATGTTACTCCCTGCTGCTCACTATGAGACACTTAGATACCTAATGATTCATCTCAAAAAGTGAGTTAATTGGCATGTAGCATCATTCTTGAATAGCATAACAATTCTCTGCTTTGAAAAAGCAATACTACAGAAAATACCAGTGAAGCTCCCATTAGGGCATTACCACTAAAACAGCAACATTACAAATAAACAGACAAGCTATGTTTGTATAATGTCTTTAAACTATGCATATATACATAGCATAAATCCTTTTGCTGGCATATCACTGCAAGCCTTTGAAGAGTTAATTGAGATTTGTGACATTTCTCTAAGGCAGATAATATCTGAAAAAATACCAGAATGGTAGGTACTTCAGAGATGTGTTAGATGTTCTGTGGCAGGTCATCTGATCATGCTTTCCTTCTGTCTCCCCTTACCTCCTGCTCTGTCTTCCTGCACTATAACCCTGAAAGGAAGGAGCTGTCTCTCACTAGTCGTTTGCTCACTTCAACATTAAGCCAAGAATCAAGCAGGGCCTACTTTATACTACTAGTAAAAGCAGAACAGGCACTTTCTAGGTATTTCATATCTCCTTTCCTTTTAAACACGTTCATTCATTTTTCAAAACTTATTTAGTCATAAGGAATGCAAATTTTCAAAAATGCCCATATTTCTAAATGTATTACCAAGATTTCAAAGTTCTTAGCTAGATACCAAGGAAAATTACAGAGTGCGCCAAAGAAGGATAGGATGCCTCACTCTCATTAATTTCAAGTAAAAATGTTTTTCAAAATTATGCTAATTCCACTTTGCTATGTTGGGCATTTACATGCCTCAGAAAGTCTTGTTTGTAAGTTTTTAAAAAATGAAGCTGACTGGAGACTGACACAGTCATCTCAAAGCAGGTCTCCCGTTAAGAATATATTGCCTGAGATGTCCCTTTCCTCTGGTTAAAGTTAATGGTGCTACTTGGAAGCAACAGAGAAAGTGATAAGAGAGGAATAAAACTACTCACCTTTGGAGAATTTTCTGGTTTTGATCTGCATATTTTGCACTATTAATACCAAAGTGAAAAGAAAAAGACCTCAACTCATGTAAAATTGCATCAGAGAGCTTGTGTGAAGTGCATTCCATGCTTAATCAGGTTCTCGTTATGCAGAGACTTTTCTTTATTGGCTCAGGTCATTACACTGAGCAGTTTTTCCCTTTAATGAGACATTACCTGGGCATGCGAGATCTTCTTTGGACTCTGCAGAAGTGAGATGTGTAAACACCCACCCTTGTAGCATGTCTGCCTGGACGATTCAGGATGAATCTTTTAAGAAGGCCTGTGAAGGCTGCAGACAAGCCAGGAACCTACATACGGGATCAGTGCTTTCATGTCCTGGAAACAAATTTTTAATAGCCAAGAATTTATTTGTCTTCATTCTTCTTCATGAACTGCAGTACAGGCTTTTGTTCAACTGTTGAGCTAAACTACCAATGAGACAAAAAATATTCAAACAGCTGATTAATCCAACTTTCTGAAATTCTTTCAAGCCATGCAGTACATTTGCTCTCCTTTTCCAAATTTAACCTTTCAATCAAGTGCATGTCAGTTCCTGTGGAGAACCTGACAGTGAGATTTGAATGAGGAAGAGGAAGAGGGAAGGTTCTTCTAGGTTCAGGCTATGCTGTTCTGTATGTTAAACATAAGGTCCCAATTCCATCCATAGAGTCCTTCCTGCATGAAGAAAACATGTGCTGATCAAGGAGTCATTTCCGTAAAGACTGTAGAGTCACAGCCTCTACACAAGCATTGGTTCTTAACAGAAAAGAAACTGGAGTTGTTAGAAGCACTTCATATTCCTCTATCAAATGAAAGTGACAGAAAATTGAGCTCAGTCAAATTAGAACTACCTTTCCTCTATCTACTTATTGCCTTTCTCCTTTCTCCATTGAAAGAATAGCCTTGTGTAGTCAGGAAAATCCAGCAGAGGATAATGTCAGCAATGAAGAATGACTTTGTCAGTCAATTAATTAATTGCTTTCTTCAATCAAATAAGAATGTTCTTTCTGATAACGTTTTACTCAGAACTGGAGGAAATTCAGTAGAATGAGCAGTCCCCCCTGTGGTGAAAACCATACAACTCCATCCATGCTGAAGCTGTGCAGTTGAATCTCCTCTGTGCTCACCTCAGGCCATGCTGGCAACAAGCCCCATACACCTGCACAGAGGTGCTAGTAAGATGTATAGTGAGATGTATGTGTCATTGCATAGCTGTTCAACATCCCTGCTGCGTATGGGCACAGGTGGAAAGTAGTGTCGGGCATATACTTGTACAATAGTGGCTGGAGCTAAGCAGCCTTGGTTTGCCTTTTCTCCTTACAAAGCAATACCTTACATATCTGTGCTAGATATGTTGGAAGGTGGTGACACATCTGTCAGTAGAGTTACTAATGGATTTCTGACCTGAAAGCAAAGACAAACTGGTTTTCTGTGACAGGGTCACTCTTTGTAGAGAGCTAGTGGTAGATGCAAAACCTACTCTGTATGCACCTTGCAAATTAGGAGACCAGAATGTCTGTTTTGGTTTCAGTCTCTTTGTGCTTCACTAGAGGCATCCACTGCCCAGCTGTCGTCCAGCTGGGAATTACTGTGGCCAAGGATGGTCCCAGTTGTTGCCAGCAGAGCTGGCTCCAAAACCGGATGTGCTCCAGCCTGAAAGAGGGTTTGTGTGTGGAAGAGGTGTCCAGCTTCACCTGGACTCTACAGAGCAGCAGCATCTGGTCCATGAGGGATGCAGTGCAAGAACCCTCTCAAGACTGAACTGAAATGCTAAAGGATTGCTGGGACAACACTGATGTGCTCCAGTTGTACCACTTGAAGTAGACCTTGCATTTTCCAGTAGGCCTAAGTGCCTACTTCTCCACAGTCTGCATTTGCTCCAGCCACATGGAGCCTATCTACTCTTGAATTTACATCCCTGACCCATGTCAGGGAAAAAAGCAGCCTTCCTAGAAGTGCCACTGGTCACTGTGAAGGATAGATGGCATTTGTAGCCATATAGAGCATTCCTACAAAGTACACAACACACACAGCAAGCTGTCTTTCCAGGCTACACGAGGTTTCATCCTACTTCTAGATATAAACAATAATCAGAATAACTCAGCTGTTGGTAGGCCTGAGATAGCCAGCAAGGCAGAAATGTGTGATTGGTTCAGTTGCTGAAGACTGTAAGCATGTCTGTGAGCAATGGGGCATTGGTAATGAGAAGAAATTCTGGGTTCATGCTCAGGAAGTGTGTCCATACCCAGCGTGACACACACCAAGCACAATACACCAGAGAACTGCAATTACTGTAGAGTAGGGGACTGCTCCATACATCATAATTTCAACCATGATTGTGCTTTTCAAAAAAGCAGTTGCCACTAATTCTTATACCTTAACGGATATAATAATGGAATAATCACTGAAGAGTTGCAGTAGGGGTTTTTAAGGGCTCTGGAAAATACAGCCCAACCATAATTGCATTGTACTTGCAATGGAAATAGTTACCGTGGAAATAGGTACTATATTGAGTTTAAGTAAAAACTGTTACTGAAAAATACCATTATCTGGCAATGCTTCATGTGAAGCAGGACTGCAGATTAAGCTACAATATGCACTTTTCTTTGGGGAAGTAAACAACTACTTACTTTTTTTTTTCCTTTTCTATTTTAGGGTCACTTTGCATGAAAAGGATAATTTTATGAATGCTGAAAACCTGGGGATAGTGTTTGGGCCTACTTTAATGAGACCTCCAGAGGACAGTACCTTGGCTACTCTGAACGACATGCGGTACCAGAAGCTAATTGTGCAAATTTTAATAGAAAATGAAGATGTTCTCTTTTAGACAAATATGGGCACATCCTCAAAGCCACTTGTTTTAAAGTAATTAGTTTGAAGGGAAAACAACATTTCTTTAAGTTTTTTAAAAAACAAAGGAAAAGTTCCTTGGCTGCACTTCAATTTCTGCAAAGTTGCAGATGGATGCCAAAATGTTTAGGGAAAGCCTATGTCTCATAGACATATGCTTCTTTGTAGAAAGGAAAAAAAAAAGGTCAGAAAAAATCCTCTCACCTTGTATCTTTTGCCTTGCCTCAGATGTATATTTGTTTTGAGAAGTTGCAAACAATGTTATTGTTAACTTATTAAGACACATGAAACGTATTTTAATATGGCTAGAGAAGCAAAAAGGTACTTAATCAGTGTTACTTGTATACAGCTATACATTTCCCTCTCCATAAGACATAATTATATATGTCAATTGTGAAACAGAACCTATATTATAAAGATATTTTTACTTTACCTAGCTGAAAGAATGGCATTTTATTTTAGCAAACTATAAATCAATGCGGTGCATTGATTATTTTCCACGTAATTCTTTCCTGCATTTTTGCTATGATATAATGAAAATAATTACCACTAATGCAGTATTATCCTGACATACCTCTTTCACGGCAAATGTTTTAAAGGAGAATCCTTTTCTTGTGTGTATTCCAACTTTCCTTAAGTTTCTTTGCATTTAGGCACTAGCATTCTAAGACTGTATAGTATACTTTTAACTATTTCATATTTCCCAAAACATACAGTATTTTCTCACCTTTTTTTTTTTTTTTTAACTCCCGTATAAAATATGGTATTGAGAATTTTCAAAAGTCCTGGTGGTAGTATCAGTTTCATGTGACAGATTTTTTTTATTATTATTTCATTAATATGTAAGTTAAGTGATGCTGGGACACTGGATATTTTCTGGCCTTGTTGAAAAGTTAGCACTTTTTTGGGTTAAATATGAAGGATTTGGTTTTTCTGTAAAAATCAAGCTATGTTTTGTCATGTTTCTGTAATTATAAATGTACAGTAAATCTGCGGAAAATGTAGGTATTTCTCTTGAATGTGTTTCCAGACAGTTTGTTTAAAAAAAAAAANGTATAAAATATGGTATTGAGAATTTTCAAAAGTCCTGGTGGTAGTATCAGTTTCATGTGACAGATTTTTTTTATTATTATTTCATTAATATGTAAGTTAAGTGATGCTGGGACACTGGATATTTTCTGGCCTTGTTGAAAAGTTAGCACTTTTTTGGGTTAAATATGAAGGATTTGGTTTTTCTGTAAAAATCAAGCTATGTTTTGTCATGTTTCTGTAATTATAAATGTACAGTAAATCTGCGGAAAATGTAGGTATTTCTCTTGAATGTGTTTCCAGACAGTTTGTTTAAAAAAAAAAAAAAAAAGGGACAAAAAACACAAGAGTATGGAAATGTGGAAGTTGGTAAATTTAACTACTACCGAATTTTAATATTTTTCTCCCCTCACAAACATTGACCTACAGAATTCATAGTCTAACTGCGACTTATTCCTAATGTTAAAACTGTTTCTCAGCATGAGCGGTTTCTGCAAGTATAGAAAATCAGCGTACTTTACTACCAAACTCCATCTTCAATACAAAAGGAAATCTAATAATCCCTCATCTTGATCGTTTGTATCCTATGGTTGGTAACTCAGTTTCCTGAATTATTTCAGGGAGCACATGTTTCTATTCAAATTGAAAAATTATGTGTAACTATGATAATGAAGGGAAGTGGAGGGTATTACTGTAAATTTGTTGTCTTCTAGAGAAATAACTAAGGGCTAGATAGATTAACCCAGATTGCAGAGCAAATGCTAAATAGTCTGAGTTCTCAGTACTTCTATAGATCATCCTGACTTGTACAGGACTATTTGTTGTAGGTTATGTACTACTTAATACTGTCATAAAAATGATCTGGAAATGGTTTTATTTTGTGAAGTGAAATATGCTTTGTAATTTATGATAGTGTAAATGGAAGGAAAATCCCATTAAATGTGTTAAAAGAGTTCTGGTGTCTGTCACTGATCACATGGCAAACTGCCAAATGAAAATCAGTCACTAACTACCATCCTAACATGGCTGGAAAACACTTGGAAAATGTAGTTTAGTTGATGCTAGCAGTTTCAGATGAGTACTTAAGTGCCCATGCTACCAAGCCTCTGTGCAGAGGGATGTACAGGATCACTGAACCACCTCTGTGTAAAACTTCTAGCAAGCAAAGAATCAGAAGTATCAAGTCAATCAATCTTATGCTTTCCAAAAATCAATGTTGTCGTAGCAGTTTTCCACTCCCTCAAATGCTGGCATTTGCCTAGCAATGATTTTCTTATTTTGTCTAGTCAGTTTAGCAGTGTGTTTTTAAAAGCAAAAACTGTATTCTAGTACCATTCTTTCTATTTTTGCAGGAAGGCAGGCCATTCTGCTTCTGTTCCTCTCTTTCCCTTTGGCAAACTGGTAGTCTTCATGTGTCTTAGAGTCTGGGATCTGTAACACAAGTCCCAGCCTCTCCAGGACTCAAGCAGCATGTTCAGGAATACCCAAGTGCAGTGTCTTTATAAGGACAGAAGTTTCTCATACATTCAGTGGAGCGATGAATATGATTCTGCACCTCAAAGCCCAAACAGCTAATGAACTCCTGTCCACAACCATCTCGGCTAATGTGTGGCCAGTGTCCTCAGGGGCTTGCTGTGGAGGTAGAAGGCTCCTTTCACCTTAAACAGAATGCAGCTACATGGCCTGGGAAGCAGGTGAGATATCTGGGTGCAACTGAGCATTAGGCAGGAGCCTCATTCTTCTCCAGGTCCCTGAGAAGGCCTTTGGCTACCACCTGCTGTTCAGCTAGCCCCATCTCCTGGCATGGTGGGAGCTGCTCTGCACCCTGACGAAGCTGGTGTCTGCAGCTACCGCAGTGAGAGGACTCGTCTCCCATAGAGCAGAAATGTCTTAGTCGTGCTTAGTAAAACACTGCATGGAGTTAATGATTTATAAGGCAATCACTTTCATCAGTGCTGCAGAACTGCTAAGTCTCATCTTTATAGCTGAGTCACTGAGAGACTCGCTGTCTGGTTTAAATATTTTGAATCTGCTGGGACAACTAAAGGAAACGTTTCATGAGAACAGTGCAGTCTGCTATTTACGGCCCGTGTGTCATACACCACGGATCCCAGCCATGCCCCCTTATGCTCACACTATTTGGTTTCCTTGCCTCCATCCTCTGGCCTCCTCAGAGCCCCCTGCCACACAGCCTGCACATCCCAAGTAGAGAAGTGTGCAAGGCTGGCCAGGGAGCTGCTAAAGGGTTTCTTCAGCTGAGACGCTGATCTGGGGCTCCTCCATTCAGCCACCACTTGTCACAAAACTGAATTATCTCTCTCCCGCTGTCAAATGTCATTGAAATTGGACAGAAGATTCAAAAGTTACTGGGGAAGGAGAAGAATTTGCAAAAGAGAAACAAAGAGCGTATGGACAGAGGTTTTGTTCTCATGGGAAAACACACAAATGAAGTTACAAAGGAGACAGCTTTGCTCTCCACCCCATTGCTCTTTAAGCTACAGAACAGGCGATTTGGTACCCATTAATTCTATTTCTAAGCAAAAAGGCTGCAGTTTCCTATGCACTTAGTAGTCTCAAAGCTTACATAAGGTTTGAGATTTATGAAGGAACAGATCTGCAGAGACACTTGACCTGAGACACTGGGAAGGACTGGATCAGGTTTGGGATCTCCTCTGAGATGAGCTGCTTGAGGAAAGACCTGAGCAGTGTGTGACTGCGAAGTTTAGGATAAAGCAGGGATTGCGGGTGAGTATTTTGCAAAACCCTGGTGTTAGCAAGACCTTGGAGATATGCTTGTGGTAATAATCAGCTCGGCTGAAAGAAAGCTTAAAGTCCCATTGCCGAAGAGATGAAAGTGAGCATAGGTACTGCGAGCAGTTTGCAGAGCACGTGGAGCAATCGTGTGTTCTGTGATAAGCTCAACCGCACACGGTGCAGGTGGGATGCTGGGAGCTGCCTAACCATGTTGGCACAGGGCCCCACCTGGGCTCACACATCTACAGGGAGGGCACTTCCCGAGCCCATCTCAGCTGCTGCTCTCCCCTGCCCCATCCCACCTCGAGGAGAAGACAACCCACAGCCACAGCAGCAGGACCCCCAGCAGCTCCCACGCACAGCCAAGCCCTAGCAGGACAGAACCCATCGGGTATCCTTATTTCTTTATTGACAAGTACAGGCTCAAGGTCTGCAGAAAAGGGAGGGAGAAGATTTGAGTGCCAACAGACCCCAATAACCAAGAACCGATGAAAACTCCTGAGCAGGAAGGTAATTTACATGTACAGAAGGAGAAGAATGCCATCTAACTGGATCCTCAAAGCAGAATTATATTGCTCTATCCTCCCAGGCTATCTGAAGGCAATGAAGAGACTCTTATCTCATTGAGATAAGAAGAGCATTGATAAATGTTATGTTCCTTAGCTTGTAGAGATTAATTCCTTGATTAAAGTAAAGATCACGGTTAAGATTCAGAAATCTGAACCATAAGAAATTGTGATTATTGCTGAATGCTGTAGGACCTGCATATTTATGACATCAGTGGATCTCACTAGGCTCATACCTTACATTCACTTTCCCTGAAGGCATGGTCTTCTCATTTTAATTATGCTCATGCTTTGGCTAAAGCCAGGATTGGGAGTTCAAAGCGTTATTGCAGGGTGGTGTGAGGACTGCAGTTGGAAAGAAAGCATGTGTCCATTGAGGCCTGAATCTTCTAAACTGCGATAGAAACAAGCAAGGGTTTATAAGTGAAGAACCTGTCAGAGTTCAGTTTACTTTATTCTTGGGGGTGTCATGAACCAAGCTTACCTCTGGACGCAGGAAGCTGCATTCACTGCGTGGTCCTGCAGGGCCTGACAAGGAGTCAAAGTGTTCTCTCTTTTCTCGAAAGTATGAGCCACTTGTCAGTACTAGTAAGAAGGTTAGAATGAGGATTAGGGTTAACTTTAGGGTTTGGAACTAGGGATCCTGAAGAACACTAATTGCTGCTGACAGTATTTGAAGATATCTTATTTTCTCTTCTGTCATGTGTATAACCAATGTGCATGAAGGTCCAATTTACCATGTCCTGCTGCCCAAGAATTAGAAGGGAGCCTGAGGTACACGGATGTCTATAATGAGGTAACTGTTGGGGTTAAGTTAGGAATCCAACACGGAGGAACTTGTACTGTTATCGGATGCTGCACAGCCCTCGGTATTAGGAGCAGGGCTGATGTCAGTATGGGACAGCTGCTGGGGGCAGGAGGGAAGAGCACGAGGGGTGTTGTAGACACAAGTCTAACTGTTACAATTAAGGTAGGAATTAGGGTTAAACTTACAAAATCTAAAGCCTAAGAACAGAATTGGGGTTAGTGCCAATATATGTGGAGTAATGTCTTTACTCATACTCTGTGTTGATAGGCACCAGTGCTTTATGGTCTGTTTTCTTGAAGCTTTGGGCCTTCATTTTAGGTATGGGTATTGTTAGGGTAAAGTTTCAGAATCTGTTGTGCTCTGAGCCAAATTTATTCAAGAAGCTGAACTTTCCATTGAACAAGGATGATCACTAGCATTAACGGAAGTTAATGTTCTACGTTCCACTACAGGACTTTCCTAGAGCTACCATCAGGGCTCACGTAAGTATAGATACTGTCCAGGCTATTGTTGGAGGTAACATTAGGAATGTTAAGACTACATCTGTGTCACTCAATAAAATGGGGCCAAGGACCTCTCCCAGGCCAAGCAGCACAGACTTGCCCACTTCACAGGTCCCCTCAGGGACCCATGGTGCCACCTGTGGCCTTGGAAAATATTTTTCTAGAGGCACTGAATCAAAAATTGTGATTTAGTGCCTGTAATACTGAAAGGATCATGTTGCAGCCCATCAGATTGGTATTTTCATTCCTTGAGGCTGAGGTGGTTCAACGCATGTCCTAGACTATAGCATGCATGAGGAGTAGTTCTATATTGGAGGGTTTGATGGCGCAAAACCTGTTGCAATAAAGCTGGAGGACTGTGAAGGGAGACAAACCGGTGTAGTTTTGTCCATTCTGCACAGAGGGAATAAACCTTTGCCCCTACAGCCTCCAAACCACACCTGAGCAGTGGGTATTAAATGACATTAGGCCAAAATCATACCAGTGAATCACTGCTAACACTAAGACCAATTCACCAGTGACAAGGTTCAAACTCACTCCTTGGCACTATTGTTTTGGCAATGCAGCCATAGGCTGGGTGTGAAATGCTGCATTTCTTACTGCGTGCTGCAGTCCCACAGCGTTAAGCAGCAACCTGGTGTTGAGATAGAAAACGTTCCGCTCTACAGAAGGGCTGAAGTCCTTCACTGTGGTTATGGTAAAGGCTAACTAAGGTTTGAGATGCTGCTAGCACTTGGAAATCTAAAGCTGAAAGAAGAGAGGTTATCTTATTCAGAGCAGACAGCCTGATGGGAGTCAATTCTTGTGGTAACTTCCTGTACCGTGGGTCCCTTGGTTGTAATTATCCATAATTAATGGACTGACAGAGAGCTCTGCCCTCTGTGGGTGCCAGTGCTGTTTGTTCTTTTCTACAGGAGGTTCAAACCTGTCCTTGGCCTGAAGGTTAGCATCCACAGTTTCAAAAATACACTGTGTTTTCTGGACAGTCTGGGTCTTCAGAGTGAATAAGAGATCTGACAGCAATATTCTCTGACACCCTTTATGCTTCTGAGGGCATTGTTGGATCCCCTTGGTATAACTGTAGCTGCATTAAATATTGGAGTTAAAGTTACCCCTATGTTTTGTTTTACTCTTTGTTTCAGGGATGAAATTAAAGTTAGTCTTTGGGAATCTAAATCTTGAGAATCCTAGTTAACTTCTGAGTTTTTGAGAACCTGCAGAGCTGTGAAAAGAGCTGATGTCAGTATGGTCCAATCCTATATATAAGTAGAATGTTACAGCATAGGACATGAGTGTCCCACCTTTTGGCTTGCCTGGACCACATTGAGTGAAGAGGAATTGACTTGGGTCACATATAAAATATATAATATAGTTAATGTATATAACTAACAAAACTTTTTTTCATACCTATTTTATTAAAGCATAAAAAAAGAGCAAGAAAAACATAAAACTTGTGGGATATTTGACTTTGTTTTTGTGAAATTAATGCAGTTCTGTAAGTACATGAATACTGAAGGAACACAACAAGTACTGATGCAGTAAGGAAGGGGCAGAACAAACATTTTTCACTGTCAGAGTTGTTTTTGTATAAACACAAATCTTAGTGACAATCTCATGTAACTACTGCAGCTGATCTGTAGCAGTGACTTTCAGGTGCAGAGCAGGTTTTGCTGTTCTCCTGTGCAGCCTCATGCCCCCTCCTGCTCACACAGCTTTCCAAACTGCCCGTCCCCTTACAGGAGACTGCTTTCAATACGGTGCCAAGAAGGACAAATCTCTTTCATTGCAAGATTCTTAGAAACAGACTGAACTGAGAAATACACTGATTTGATGAAAGTTCGGTGTTACGTCAGCTGAGAGGTCAGGTGTATGGTAGTGAAAATAAAAAAGTAATATACCCGTGAATGTTTGTATAAGCCTACAGCCAGAGTGGAAGCTACAAATGCCAACCTATAATGCTCTGTGAAAAGGACTGTTAATTATTGCCCTTATTTCTCCACAAACTCCGCTTTTCCCAGGCACTTCTGGGGACACAAGGTGAGGAGCAATGCTGGTGTTCTCCTTCTCCATCGATACAAATGTGTAGCACAGCAGTGGGCTATACTCACTGGGGGGAACTGGACCCCGTGGTCTCAGAGCCCAGTGCCCTGATGCTACGAATCTTAGAGAATGACAGCTGCTTACGTGTTAGGAGGCAATGTGAAAGCCATCATTTCTCGCTGGAAGATACTAATTTATTCCAGAACAGAATTTTTTTAGCTGTTGAAATCAGTACGATAGAGTGCTTTCAGGTGTGAGTGCATGCTTCCCGATCCCAAACCTCTGTGTTTGAAGAGAGCACTGTAAGTGCACACCCTGGCTCCTGTCGGTCACCTGCATTCTCCCATCTCTATACGCCTGATCTTTGCAGGCCAGGTGGCAGCAGAGGTTGGATGCAAAGAAGAGGAGGCTGCAATGCCACTGCTTCACAAACCGCTCCCCAGGACCATGGGCAGCACTGAGCGATGGAGCGTGTGGTGGACGGCAGGGTGTTAGGGATCGGATGGATTTTAGATGTTCTATTTCTCCAAAGGACTAATCACTGAGTTTAGCACATAGCATGGTACAACCCTTCTGGTTGAATGAAAAAATGGCAAAGACATTTCTGTGGCCATCATGGCACAAGTCCCAGCTCTGAGCCAGGCCAGCTCTAAGTATCAGACAGCGCAGTCTTTTCAGCATGTCAGCTACGCTCACTCTTCAAAGATGGCCAACTAAAGCCAATTCCATTTTCCCCAAGGCTATGGAGCACCCACCTACACACATTCACCCTGTGCACCAACACAACACGCACCGGGCATCTCTGGTCACTGCCTCAGCTATGCCAGCACCGCACCTGCAGCCCTGCATTTTGTCACACATGGCGATGCTGCCATACCTGAGCCGCTCCGCAGGGCTCCCTCCTCCTTCCTGCCCCTCCGTTTCAGCTGGGCCGCCTACACCGATAACCAACGCGG